>CM068588.1:32654768-33254768 GCA_035048485.1 Pteria penguin | reverse complement strand
CAGATAGTGTCATGCATATTGTAGCAGAGCTAGGATAATCGCAGACAGTGCTATTCATATCGTAGCAGAGCTAGGGCAGCCACAGATAGTATCATACATATTGTAGCAGAGCTAGGAAAATCACAGATAGTTTTATTGTCCCCCGCTTTTTGCGAAAGTGTGGGAACATTAAATCTCATTTCGTCTGTCCGTCTGTTTGTCTGTTTGTCACAAAAACTTTTACCTTGGTCATAACTTTTTAACCATAAGACCTTCATATTTTGCATGTGTGTCCCTAATTGCAATACCTTTCTGTTAATGCCAATAATTTTTATCATGTGACCTTGACCGTGGCCTTAGACCTACTTCAATGTAACTTTTTAACCGTAAGACATGGGGCCAGGACAATATGTCACAGATCACTGCACGCTTACTGATAGAACCCCAAAAGTGGGGGACCACAATTCTCTGAATTTGCTTGTTCATATTCTAGCAGAGCTAGGGCAATCAGAAATAGTGCTATTCATTTCATATTAGAGTTACTCAGGGCAATCACAGATAGTGCTATTCATTTTGTAGCAGAGCTAGGGCAGTCACAGATAGTGTCAATCATTTTGTATCAGAGTATCACAGTTAGGGCAATCACAGCTTGTGCATATTGTAGCAGAGCTAGGGCAGTCATACTGCAGAGTAAAGCATACCCATCTTGACTTTGATATTTGTCATTTGACTTTAGAAATCAATTGGATCCTTCCCCATATCATAAGCAATGAGGACATTAAGTTTAGTATATTTCCATGGTTTCCACAAAATAAGTGAGACAGACTGTAGAACTAACCGACAGACTCATGTTGGTGTAACTATGGAGAACAGATGACTGACTTTATTTTTTTTTCTACAGGCTCAAGTTGGAACAGAGGATCAAGTTCTACTTCAACATAGTCATGAATTATTAGAAAAACTACAGTCTACTGTTGCCATGGATACTGAAAATTTAAAAATCTTATCAAAGCAGTATGATTCAATTTATGTTTCAAATGTAAGTATTTATAGATGAACTTATAGTTGTTAGTATACCTCTGATGTGGATAAGGTTAGATATAAACAGGTGCCACTTTATCTCCCTAGGATTGTGAAGTTGATTCTCATTTATTCTAAAACCTATAGCTTGAATTCTTTGTAAGCTGGAACAGTTATAAAAGTCCTGATTTTATTTTCTACATATGATTCGCTTAGCTTTCACCCTATTAGTTTGAGTTGTTCATTTAATGCTTCGGGAAATGACCAACAAGAAGTGGTTCATTTAATTTTTCACATGAATGGTGATATATATTAAAAAAAAAAGTTTTATGGTCATAGAATTTTGAGTGGTTACGGTTAGGATTTCAAAATATGTAGATACATGTACAGCTACATAGCTGCTAGATAATTGATATTGTTGATTTTCTTTATACAGACGGATCCATATGTATCTGTAATGAAATAAAGTGGTGGTGCAATTGTGGTACCCTCAGTTTAAGATCTATTTTTTTCCAAAACATGTTCAATTAAAAAGAAATTTATAGATACATGTGTATATTGTTTACTATCATTTCTTCATCTTGTCAGCATATGGAAAATTGGGATTAATAAAGTGGGGAGTTGTGTTTTCTAATGTGATGGATTACATACTGAATTAAATGATACTGATATAGAGTTTTAACAGCAATCTGAAATTGTTATTCAGTTTTGTTCTATCCACAAATATGTAAGACTGTTTTGGTGAAATTCAGCAGTTTTATGGGGTATATAGAAAACACATAAACAGTACATGTACTGGATATCCATGTAAAACATGGAGACAGATTCTCTGCCTCTGTATCTTACAGTAGATTATTGATGTATTTTTCATATTTACCCAAGCTTTGTATTGCCAACTCTTTCTTTCAGCACTTTACCTCACATAACTACCTTACCCTATACATAAATGAAATACATAATCTGCCCTTGTATTAGTAGATGTAGAATCTGTTTCTGTCTCAATATGTTACAGATATCAGACTCATTCTTGGCCTCTGATACATTCCTGGGGGTTTGGCATTTTGTAATTAGAAATGAACAAATGTTTGGTTTCCTATGTTCTATATTTTATTATACTATTGATAGGATTGTATTTTAATGTCAATATCTTTGCATTATGGTGTGTATGTTTTAAACATTGGAGTTGTGCTATAGATTGATACAGACTGCTTAAATAGAACTGCTAGTGAAACTGTGCTATATTTTTCATTCAATAAACACATGTTTTATAACTACATGTAAATTACTTATATTTCACAGAAAACATATGAATGTGCCTTAATAGCGGTTGGTAGTGTTATTGAAGTCATGGAGCAGATTCTCAAAAACAGGGTATTTCTTATCTAGCATTACCAATTCTAATTGGATAATGATATTTTTAAAACTTACAAATAATAATGATATAGTATGACATTATATTATGGATTATGGATAACAAGTGTTATTGTGTATAGCTTGTTTAATTTCTGTTTTTGAATTTGGAATAAAAAATGAGTGAGAATCAAATCTTAACAACATTCATTTTCTCTTTTTACAACAAAGAAACATACATTTACTACAGGCATTTTCACACAGAATCTTAAGTTTTTCTTAAAGTGTTTTACGTAAGAATTCCTTATGTCTTATGTCATAAATTCTTATGTCATTTTCAAAACGTAAAGAAATTCCTTAAAAAGTTATGACAGCTTTTACATATCCTTAAAGTTAAGGATTTTCCATGAGATTGATTTTACCTACAATCTTTAGTCAAAATGACTTAATGATTTATTTTATATATACGTAAAAGAAATTTTGTATGATTTTTTTGTGAAAATGCTAGCTGATCATTAAGCAAGGTTAAAATGACTAAATCTTTGGTAAATTCATACATTAGTAATGCTATCATAAGTCATTTTGGAGTTTTATATGTTTTATAAACATAGAAATTCTTAATTTGGTTTTTCAGGTTAGAAATGGTTTTGCTATAGTAAGGTAAGTTCTTAACATATACATACACCTTCAGTGTTTTGAAGTTAAAGGGACTACAGAAAATTCTTAGAGATATTAATAGTTTTTAGATACATGTATACAAATTGTAATATTACAGGCATAAATCGAAAACAACTATATCGTCTAATGTGTCATTATTGTTATAGACCTTGCTTTGATGTAGAGATCAGTATAAGCTTTAAGACTTACTGACTCATAAATACAATTAAGATTTACAACTTAATACATAATACAAGTATTCTAAAATTATTAAGACTATGTATTGATAAAATTCCAGAAGATATCGTCTTATGGATGGGAAAGTATTTTTTTTTTTGCAAGACTGAATAAAAAGAGGTGTTTTTTGTAAAGTTAAAACCTAGAATGGATAATGTTGTTGATATTGCAAATGTTGACTGATGACTGTTTGAGATATTCTGTCCATCAGAAAGAAAACTTAACAAATTTCTTATTTGAAGTTTGCCAGTAGCATGGCAGTCACTGTACTAAACACTGTTCTGTTTTTACCAGCTTTAAGAATTTAAGTTTAGTTCATCATTTTAAGACTTTCAGTATCATATTTTATTAGCAGCATCCAGTATTTATTTACTTCAAATTTGTATTTATTCACATAGCATAATTTTTGGTCGGAATTGTGTAGCAATTCCAGACCCTAGTCGTTACAATATGCTGTGGTGAACGTGTGGAACGCAGAAAATACCTCTTCGTGCATCGATATTTAGAAAAAGCGTGATTAGATTTACTTTTAGTACTTATAGTTCATATTGTACAAGTCGATACAAGATAAGTTTGATCAGATGAGAAAATAGATGTGCCGTTATTCCATTGATTTAGACGAGTTATATTCATGCGCTGGAGGACATGCAGTCTTTCGGAATACTCGACGGAAAGTCCCGAAAAAGTACGATTGACATTATTGTGTAGCTGTGCCGTAATAAGAAGTACACTACTAGTCCGTACTAGTATCCGTTGTATTATAATTAATAAAACTTGAGAATATCGCTTCTTTTTATAGCAGTGGAATTCAAAGTACTCTACAATCTTCTCGTCACAACGATAAACAAACTAGACTGGAGTTACCTGCTCTTGCTTGCTATTGCTGCGCGAAGATATTTTAAACTATCTAGGCAGGCATTGCCAGTCTATAAACAAATGTCTTGGTAGTTGTTGATGTGTAATGCTACTAAAAATAGCCAGTTATTTATAGATCTACAAGTGTAGACGTGGTTTTCCCCAAAATGTACATGTACAGCGGGAGACTGTCCAGATTACTGATTTCACACTACTGTCAAGATCAAAAGTGATAAGAGAGAATGAGATAACTATATAGTACGAGACGGAGACATGCAGGGGTGTACAGGGCGGAGCCGTTGTTTATATGAAAACGAGCACCTGTGCGCAGACCTTGTTTTTGTCAATACTGATCCTAAACATTACACACTTGGTGTGTGATCTCTTGGTGGATCACGACTTTGTTACCTTTGATGTACTTGACTTTGCAATTCCGACCTTGAGGACTTTCAAGTCCTTTCATTTAACAATTACATGTATTACAAATAAAGTATTCAAAACTGCAAAGAAATAATGTAGCTCCTCCTATGTGTGGTGACATGGTCAGTTATTCATGATATGCATCCAGTCAGAAAGTCAACACCATTAGTACAGAGCAGTTTGTTCGGTCAGCCAGGTAAATTACACCTTAGGGATGTGAAAATGCATTTGAGATGAGCATTGTATTTGATGTATTGCTGTTTTAAACATCTTTAGGTGATTTAATCATGTTGGTAGAATAATTTTTTCAGTATTTGATATCAGGATAGTTCGAGATAGCTATACAGTGTGATGAATTCATTATCATCCGATAGATTTGTCACATGATTTTTATTAGATTACTTGAGTAGCTAATTCCTGTGCATTAGTTTTTGGTAGCAATAAAAGAAAATTTTTTTCGAACTAACAAGAAATATTAATATATCTTTTTAGATGCTGATGCCCATTTGTAATCTCTCTGTTTCACATGTCATTTAACAAATATTGTTATGCTCCCAATAAGTTTCAGTTAAGCAGTTAGTTGAATCATTGATTTTTTGTCTGTGCAGTTTTCTACATTTTTTAGGCCCCCTGGACACCATGCTATGCACAATGAATTCTGTGGTTTCTCATACTTCAATAATGTTGCCATAGCAGCAAAGCAAGCCTTGGATGTATATAATTTGAAAAGGTAAAATTTCAGTAAATACATACATACTATTCTAAAACACAGAAATAAACAAATATACCAGTATATATCCAGAAAATAAGATAAACAGATATTGTAATATAACGACTCTTTAGATTCTCAATGCAACATCAATAAACATTCACAGTTTGTATTCAAAAGGATTACAAATATTTTAGTATCTATATGCATATTGTTTCAGCACCTATTGGATTCCTGGATTTAAGATATTAATGAGGCTTGTTTCTTGTAATGTTTTTGCTTTCAGACCACTCAGCCACCCTGTTTTGCATATTGTTAAACAGTTATCATTCTAAAGTACAGTAAAGCATGTTAAGTAATATTTGTGTAATATATACACTATAGAATCCTGATAGTTGACTGGGATGTACATCATGGGCAAGCCACACAGCAGATGTTCTACGATGATCCCAGGTATTGTACCGTACTTGTGTTGTATATATGTTAATAATACAGTGTATAATGTATTTCATTTGTCAAAGGTATAATTTATCCTGAAAACATTTTGATATAGTCACACTTTCCATGCTCACAAAATATGATGTTAAGTTTTAAAATGATTTGATTAAAATAGAATTGCTGAAGTTAAAAAAAAAATTCTTTAAAATTTAAGAAATAGTTCCTTGTCTTATTTTAAGTCTGATTTGTTTGTTGTTTTTTTTATTCTTATTTATGTCACACCAAGATTATTGCACTTCTATTGTGACAGCATCTGTCTATAGAATTGACCTACCCTAAGCAGTAAAGGATCACATCTACCATGACAAAAGACCTTGGTTTTCCCTCTCTCATCTGAAAGACAGGACACCAATAAGTCATTGGCAAGACTTGATTGAGTTATGCGAACTCAGAGTTTAAGTCTGACTTATACATATATCCCAAGTTGATAATACATTACCTAGGTGATGGAATTTTACTGATACATTTGACTTAATGAGGAAAATTAAATGTAAAAGTAACTAGGGTGATGTAAGATTACCAAACATTCTCTTTTATACATGAAATCTTGTAATTTTGTTTTGTGGTTTCGTGGTTTACGTTTTCCTTTTGATGTTGTAGTCTTGTATACACCAGATAGCTTTAATGGCTGATGATCAAACATTATGTCTTCAGTAAAATTTGAAGCTGAAAACATATTTTGAAGTCATGGTGAATTTTTATATATATTCGTAACTTGATATTATAGGGTATTGTATTTTTCAATACACCGGTATGAGTACGGGAATTACTGGCCACATTTACGAGAATCTGATTACGATAACATTGGGACAGGGAAAGGGATGGGATACAATGTGAATGTCCCTCTCAATCAGGTAAAGTAATGCAGAATTACACTATATACATCAAAAGCAAGAATTACACTATATACATCAAAAAGCAAGAATTGCACTATATACATCAAAAAGCAAGAATTACACTATATACATCAAAAAGCAAGGTAAAAGTGTTATTCATTTTCGACTTCAGTTAATGAATCAACTGATCTTACTGTATATGCATTCATTTTAGCAGGATTGATGTTTTACATCATTATTGTTGTCCTACTTACACAATAATGGCAATATTTATACAAATTCAATACAAGACAGGACAGCCACATATGACTCAAATGACTACTCGCAGCTTTCTGTGCTTGCATTTAGTTGTGGTAAAGTAAGTATATCTATATATATATATATATATATATACACGTATATATATATATATATATATATATATATATATATATATATATATATATACACGTATATATATATATATATATATATATATATACATACAGTATTTCACAGTTTAATGAAAATCATTGAATTCTATATAGATTATGTCTTTTAATATATTATTTCCTTTGTATTAAATTTGCTACTTATCTGTCATATTTCTTTCACTATGAGGTACAGAATATGGTAACAAATTTTCATGTGTGTGTGGTTTTTGATTGATTCAATCTCTTTATTTCAGACAGGAATGACTGATAGTGATTATATAGCAATATTTCAGCAGCTGTTGATGCCTATTGCTTATGAGGTAAATATTCAGTTAATAGTATTCATCAAACTATCAATCTCAAACTATTGTGATATGGAAATTCCACTTCTCTGGACAAAAAATAGGGGAACAGATTTCTCCAATGTAGTTTTGCTTACAATCTGAAAAATTCATGTTCCAGATCCAGAAAAATATTTAGGGAACAGATTCTAAAATTATCTTAAAATCAATGTTTTGGTCTCTTGAGCAATTGTAGAAAATTCGCCTTATAATTAATATGTGAAGGCATGCCATTAAAGGTGTTGTCTCACATTTTTTGTTTGTATTACATACCAACATCGAATTATATTGACTTCCTTCCCACAATTAACCAGCACAAAATTAGAATTAATCATCATTTGTATGGATCACACTTTAATATTTGGGTTTTTTTTAAAAATGTTCCGGATTGATAGATCGGGGGTATATTGTTTTTGTCCTGTCTGTTTGTCTGTCTGTTATCAACTTTAACCTTGGCTATAACTTTTGTACCATGAGGGATAGAGATTTTATATTTAACATGCATACTTAGAGATTTTATATTTGACATGTGTACTTAACTAATAAAGCCCTTTCAGATGACACCAAGGTCAATGACCTTTTGACCTTGACAGTGACCTTCACGCTAAAAGCAATTAACTTTTTGGACTTTGGTGTCACCGTTTCACGAACACAGCTTATTTTGTTTTGGTTTTTTTTTATAACAAACAGTATGAGTTTTTTGTTTTCATTTTTTTCTTTTCTTTATCTGGAACAAACATGTCCAAATTAATGGAGTATCACAGTGTTATTATTATAACAGGTGTAATAGTGAATCCAATAGATGAGGTTAATTGTCAATACTTTCTTTTCAGTTTTGTCCTGATTTAGTCTTGGTATCAGCTGGTTATGATTGTGTGATCGGTTGTCCAGAGGTACATCTATATTGTTCATGCTAATATAACACACATATGTACAATGGTCAGTGCACATGCTGTATATTGGGAAATTAAATTTCTTCCTTGATGTGCGAAAAAATAAAAAAAAAATCATAGTAAAGAAATCAAAATATGACAATTGTGTTCATATTGTGTTTCTTTGTATTCTGTCTTTTAAAAGTAGTAAATATATGACCTAGAATAATTATCTGAAGAGTAAGATATGAATGAAACATACCTTATGCAAAATTTTCCCATTACACAGTACATGTACACCAGACATGGCACTTTACTTTCACTGCATTAAGTTTATTATTATAGTTTTGATAAAGTATTTACACTTTCTTGTTTTCTTTACTAGTTTTCCCCAGACATTGTGTTGGTTTCTGCGGGTTTTGATTCTGCTATAGGTGATCTGAAGGTAGTGTAAAGATACCAAGATCCTATTATGTCAGTCTTAGGACTGATTCATTATTATACACCCCGAAAACAAAGTTTAGAGGGTATATAGGAATCACCTTGTCCGTCTGTTCGTCCGTCCCGATTCGTGTCTGGGCCATATCCTTTTAGATAATATTTCACAAAATTGTTGCCCATGACCCAAGGGTGTGTCATGACCTTGACCCAAGGTCATAAGTCAAAGGTCAAGGTCACTGTGGACTTGGTTGGATCGATGGATTTAGATAATATTTAACAGGATTGTTATCCATGACCCAGGGTTGTGTCAGGATCTTGACCCAATGTCAAAGGTCAAAGGTCAAGGTCACTGTGAACTTGGTTGTTAATCATGTCCGGGCCATATTTTTTCATCGGGTGGATGGATTTAGATAATATTTCACAATATTGTTGCGCATGACCCAAGGGTGTGTCATGACCTTGAACCAAGGTCATAGGTCAAGGTGATAATAGACACAATAAGAAAAACTTTGTCCGCTCCATAACTCCTCACCCTGTGCACAGATTTCAATAATATATCACAGAATTTTTGCTTAGGATCCAAGGGTGTGTCATGACCTTGAACCAAGGTCATAGGTCCAAGGTCATGGTCATAATAGACACAATAAGAAAAACTTTGTTTAGGCCATAACTTCTAACCCTGTGCACAGATTTCAATGACATTTCACAGAATTGTTGCTTAGGATCCAAGGGTGTCTCATAGGTCAAAGGTCAAGGTCATGATAGACACAATAAGTAAAACCTTGTCTGTTCCTTTACTTCTTCCCCTTAGCATGGATTTCAATAATATTTCACAGAATTGTTGCTTAGGATCCTAGGATTTGTCACGATTTGAAACCAAGTTCATAGGTCAAAGGTCAAGGTTATAATAGACACAATAAGTAAAACCTTGTCCCGGCCATAACATCTTCCTCGTTCACAAATTTCAATAATATTTCACAGAATTGTTGCTTAGGATCCAGGGGTGTGTCATGACCTTGAACCAGGGTCAAAGGTCAAGGCCATAATAGACACAATAAGAAAAACTTTGTCCAGGCCATTACTTCTCACCCTGTGCACAGATTTCAATAATATTTCACAGAATTGTTGCTTTGGATCCAAGGGTGTGTCATGACCTTGAACCAAGATCATAGGTCAAAGGTCAAAGTCACAATAGACAGAATGGGTAAAACCATGTTTTCATTGATTATACCTCAAAATGTGCTTGTAAGTGGGACATCCATTATACTTGTACCAGTGATGTATATTGGGATGAATTATTGCATGTTTCTACTTTGTTTGCTGCGGGGAGTATTTGTCCCATTAGGACTGCTCTAGTTTATCTCTTATTTCATTTACTTTGAAATTTTCTTTAATATATTCAAGAAACTGAATTATCTGAAGCATGAATAGCATTGTTGGTATAAGATAGAAAAAATAATGAAGCAATGAAGTCACCATGGAAACGAAAGAGTAATTATAGTGCTAAACGAAGGAGCAGGGTCAATACACTTACTTCCAACGTGGTGACTGTGGCAAACAATGAATTTGGCTGAAGATACATGTACATTTACATGCTATTTTGTCTGAATATCTGCCAACTTACATGTGGAAGATGTTTTATGCAATGATGTAACATAACTTCTGTGTTTACTAGTATCATGTACTAGATATTTTCATACATGTATAAATGTATGTGTATTTTCTATGTATTTCACATATCCAGTCATGCCAATATAAACATATGTACTATACCTATAGAGTTTCTATAATTTTGAATTTCATTCTTTACTTTAAAGTTGCTAACTTTTACACTTCTTGCCAACTGTATTTTAATTTGTTAATATCATTGAAGTTTTGAAGCTTAAGTTTTTAAAGAAATCAGTGATTTGTTCTGTACAATTGATAAAATTACAGAAGTCAAAAGTTCTAAAAAACACTTTGATAGCATAAAAGTTTGTAGCCATTTGCTTATATTGTTAAAAGTAGTAACTGTTATATTTCATTATTATTTTTCAGGGTGAAATGAGTATAAGTCCTGCTGCTTTTGCTCATTTGACACATATGTTGAAGTCACTCTCCTGTGGAAGAATATGTGTCTGTTTAGAGGTAAGAGAAATGTTCAGAGGTAAATATGATTTTTAGAGGTAAAAGAAATGTTCAGAGGTAAATATGATTTCTAGAGGTAAAGGAAAATTTTAGAGGTCAAAAAATCTGTAAAATTGAGTCAAATGTCTTAAGGAAAAGAAATGTGTCTAGAAGTGAATAAAATAAATTGAAACTTTGCTTTTTCTTTGGTCATAAGAAATATACAGTTGTTTTATTGTTAAGCCTAAATCCATTTGGATAAACCTATGCACATTAATGGTCATTTACTGCTCATAGTGATGCAGCTATAACAACAAGTAAAGATTTGATACATGTGTCTAAAACAAAAGCCAGAAATTGTTTTAGTGTCCAAATTGTGCAAGAAATAAGTATTGAGTCATTATCTATACAGATACTGTATGACCAAAAGACTGACAGATTACAAATTGAGTAATGTTTTTAAGTCAGAGAGACTCAAGAAGTACTTGAATTATACTACACTGAACACATTTGAAATTGTCTAAACGTACTAATGTTTAATAGACTTGTAAGCTCTTCTTTTTGCTACAGGGTGGTTACTGTTTGCAATCTCTGGCTGAGTCAGTGGCCTTGACCTTAAGATCACTTTTAGGTGATCCTTGTCCTACTTTACTGCCTTTACAAGAACCCTCAGAGAGGTAGAGTATTTTATAGAAGTAAATGCTCCTAGAGAAATTCAAATTTTTGTTTATGACATGTAGTGCCTTGTGAATTAGACTTTAAATGATTAACTATATAATTGAATTGTTCTGTAAACTTGTGCTGTGTATTCACAATATACCATCTTCTAATTTTACATGATGTAAGTGGCCTAATGCCCTATAAACCACTTTTTGCCAGGATTTGCGTTATGAACTTCTTGCTTTGATTGTGACATCACAATAATTTGATGCAAATATAAGCGGCAAAATATCGTATTTATGATATTGGCCTCTTAAGACTTGTAAAATTGGAGGAAGGTGTATTGAAGGAATGCTGGATCCAGTTTAAACCACGCCAGTTATGTAGTCTTATTGTGATGTCACAATTACCTTAATATTAGACAGACCTTTTATTTATGGCTTCGTAATGAAAAAGTGTAACAAGATTTGCAACATCAGACATTTGGCAGTCAGTCAGTAGACCTTTTTCATGTTAATTTCATCTTACATTGAATGTCTGATATAGGATGTTTTGCTGCTCAAAGTTGCGTCATTGTATTGCGATAACTTAAGTAAATGTCAGCTGTTTTCCATGAGACTCATACAGAATGTGCCTTTCAGTTTAGAGCAGAATCTGTTTTTTTGTTACAGAGTTATGGGACTTGGATTTTATTTTTACTATGCTATGAAAAGATGCTATGTAATGTGATAACTTAAGTAAACATCACTTGTTTTTCTTGAAACTCATACAGAATGCTTGAATAGTGTAGGGGAAGCCGCCTTTCGATTTTGAGCAAATTCATTTGTTATATTTGAGTTATGAGACTTGGATTTTATTTTAAATATGATAAGATGCTATGGATTTCAATATTTCATAAAAATATTACCAAAGAGACCCAAGTTTGGGGGTAATAAAACCATATGTTTGAATTGATCCCGTCCAAAGTAAACATATTTTTTGCATTGTTGAAAATGATTGCTTGAGTTAGCTTCATTTAATATTCATGAAACAGCAACATTCTTACGAAAGTAAAGTCTCAAGAAAATTTCGCGAACATAGGGGTTATATTTCTCTGATTTAATAGAATTCAGTAATTACCCTCCTTTTGGATTTCAGTATTTCATGAAAATATTTCCAAAGAGACCCAAGTTTGGCGGTAATAAAACCATACATTTGAATTGATCCCTTTGTAAGCAAAGGGTGTATTCAGCCATGCTAGACATTGTTCTTGTTTTACATTGTATATAGAATTTCATACAAATTCAAGGGCTGAAATGTTGAATAGTGAGTGAGTCAAGCTTATAATCTGAATTCTGTTTTATGACCTTTGAACATAACAAATATTCACCTGTTCATGGTGTGATAAATATAGCCTAATATATGAAAACCACTGTGTGAGAAAAAATATTTTACCTTTCAGTGTTTCAACTAGTATTTTGAATGTCATTAAGGTTATCCGGCCTTACTGGAAGACCTTATGTTTTCAAGGATACAAAGATGAGGATTGTCCCTTTGAGGAGGTCAATTCATTGCCTCCAAGGTAAGGTAGTGCAGATATTATGATGATTGTCATTTGAGGAGGTCATTTCATTGCCTCCAAGGTAAGGTAGTGCAGATATTTTGATGATTGTCCTTTGAGGTCAGTCTATTGCCTCCATGGTAAGGTAGTGCAGATATTACGATGATTGTCATTTGAGGAGGTCAATTCATTACCTCCATGGTAAGGTAGTGCAGATATTATAATGTTTGTCATTTGAGGAGGTCCATTCATTGCCTCCATGGTAAGGTAGTGCAAATATTATAATGTTTGTCATTTGAGGAGGTCAATTCATTGCCTCAAAGGTAAGGTAGTGCAGATATTATAATGTTTGTCATTTGAGGAGGTCCATTCATTGCCTCCATGGTAAGATAGTGCAAATATTATAATGTTTGTCATTTGAGGAGGTCCATTCATTGCCTCCATGGTAAGGTAGTGCAAATATTATAATGTTTGTCATTTGAGGAGGTCAATTCATTGCCTCAAAGGTAAGGTAGTGCAGATATTATAATGTTTGTCATTTGAGGAGGTCCATTCATTGCCTCCATGGTAAGATAGTGCAAATATTATAATGTTTGTCATTTGAGGAGGTCAATTCATTGCCTCCATGGTAAGGTAGTGCAGATATTATAATGTTTGTCATTTGAGGAGGTCAATTCATTGCCTCCATGGTAAGGTAGTGCAAATATTATAATGTTTCATTGTTTGTCATTTGAGGAGGTCAATTCATTGCCTCAAAGGTAAGGTAGTGCAGATATTATAATGTTTGTCATTTGAGGAGGTCCATTCATTGCCTCCATGGTAAGGTAGTGCAAATATCATAATGTTTGTCATTTGAGGAGGTCAATTCATTGTCTCAAAGGTAAGGTAGTGCAGGTATTATGATGTTTGTCATTTGAGGAGGTCAATTCATTGCCTCCAAGGTAAGGTAGTGCAAATATTATAATGTTTGTCATTTGAGGAGGTCAATTCATTGCCTCAAAGGTAAGGTAGTGTAGATATTATGATGATTGTCATTTGAGGAGTTCAGTTCATTGCTTCCAAGGCAAAGTAGTGCAGATATTATGATGTTTGTCATTTGAGGAGGTAAATTCATTGCCTCCATGGTAAGGGAGTGCAGATATTATGATGATTGTCATTTGAGGAGGTCAATTCATTGCCTCCAAGGTAAGGTAGTGCAGAAATTATGATGATTGTCATTTGAGGAGGTCAGTCCATTGCCTCCAAGGTAAGGTAGTGCAGATATTATGATGTTTGTCAAATTAGGAGTATGTCATTTCCATTCCTCTGTCGGTTGTCTGTTTACTTTAGCTTCTGCAAAATCTTGACATTTCCTTATTCTAAATCCTGCTGAAAGTTAAATTCTTTTGTAATGGATAGAATAATTGGTCAAATTTAAATCTAGGGATTTAGCACAAGTGATCGGTTCCATTTTGCATTGGTTCATTTCTTAATTTAATTTACAAAAACAATATTGGAAAATTGCCAAATGTACCTTTAAGGATTAAAGTATTTGTAAATTAGAAATGTATTAATAATATTATATTATTTCAGAGAAGGTGTAGATTTTATCACAAATGAGAACAAACCTAAAGAATTTCCACTGACTTACACCTATCCAGAAGAAGTGAATAAACTCTACTTACAGTCTCAGACATTCAAAGTGAAACTCGACTCACTGATCAAGAAAACAAACCTTGCAAAGGCACCTAATAGGTAGGATTTACACAGTGGATGGAAATAGAATTAGTTATAAAAGTTTAATCAGAATGTTCAAAAGAGTATGTTCGTTTGTAGGAGTATACTTTATTGTTAGTAATTCAAAGTGTGGGTTTATAGTTGGAGATTATAACATTGGTGTAGATATTTTAAAAGTAAGTGTGGTGTACCCTATTTTATTGATTCACCAAAAATTAATGATCAAAATTATTGTTAAACATAGGTACATGTAATTTCCAGATACTTTCTAATTGTGAGGCAGTTCATGATATCACCCATGTAATTGTAAATTTAATTTCAATATTTTACTGAGAAATTTCATACTTTTTAGGTGTTGCTTGGCTTATGATGAGGGAATGAAACTACATAGAGCAGTAAATATGTATTTGTAAGTATACAAACTGGGGCCTGTGATTTATGGGGATATAAACTGATAGTTTAAAGGGGAAACTTTTTGTCCATATGGTTGAAGTCAGGTGATTACACTGGGGGCATGGTTTAACTAGTCGCCGAAGTCACCAGTTTGGGGTATTGTCTAGAGGCGCTTGGTAATTGGGGTATTGGGTATGCCTGTAGACGCCTGGTAATTGGGAGGTGTGAACATGCTATAGTTTAGTGTAAACAATGTGTATGGTTTGAATTGGTAATAGAAAGTACATTCTTCAGTCCCAATTATGAAGATTCTAGTAGTGTTTTATTTTTTTCATTTGATTGGTTATATTACTTTTTAGGGGGTGGGGTGTTTGATGTATTTGTTTAGTTTGATCTCTATTCGGAAAGTTTTATTTTGAAAGTTTGAGGACATTAGCTGATATTTCTCCTTTACTTTACCTCCCAATATCCATGTGACTGCCATACAAATCTGTTTCGCCTTCTGTCCAGACTGAATTCCCAAGTCTATCTATCTAAATATCGAGAATCATCCCACACACCACAATGACACAGTATTGTCCAGAACTTCTTGCATATTCCTGCTCTTTCTATGATTATGATAGTGAGGAGGGATGTCTGATTCTGGTCACCACATCTGCCGGTTGCAATCATCTATCACACAAATTGACAAAAGCAGTCTTGGCATTCGTGTTCCCCTTCAGGTTGTGGAATGAGAGGCTTCATTGCCAGGCGATTCGGTGACCACAAGGTCCTCTGTCAAATTGCTTGGGGAGTATTTGTCCAGTCTCAGTCATTGTGTGCAAAAATTCCTGTAACGCATGAAACTTATCAGGTGATAGATTCAAAGTTACGGTGTCCATTGTTGGGTTTTAGAAACAGAATGATGATATGTGGAAGAGATTCCGATATATTAAAACACTTTCTCATAACTAATTTCTAGTTGCAAATTTCACTCTGTTCTCATCATTAATCAATTACCTGTTATCAATTTCCTTTCCTTATGAAAACAATGCATTAACATTTTCGGAGAAAATAATTAACCTGAAATTAGAAAACGTCTAGACCGTGACTTCACAAATTTTTAAGATCGTTATTTGCGTTCATATTGAATATTTCTGTGTCGCATGGTTGACCACAAGTATTGATAAGTGATTGACAGCTTCAAATTATCACTATCCACTAGCTGTCCAAGTAAGAGGTGGTGCTTACACCTTCCCTTTAAATGCTAGAATAGTTGTAATGTAGCTGAACAGCTCATACACGATACTATTTTATTCTTAAATTTGTGTTATCATGTTTTGAAATTTACTCCCTTTGTCTATAGATGTTTATCTAGAATATTATCAAAAAGTATATTTACAAAAACAAAAAGAAAACTATTGAAAGTTATTTTAAAAAATACTTTTATGATAAAAGTACTATGTGATTTTCCTGTTTTTGTCTGTATATATATATATAATTTACAATCAGAAATGATGAAACTGTTTTTCAATAGCCACCCAGAAGACCCAGATAGAATATCTAGGATTTATGAGAAGATGGTAGAGTGGGGATTGGTTCAAAGATGTCTCAGAGTAGAGGTATAGTTCCAAGTCTTCCTCAGTACCTAAGATAATACAAAATCACAATGGGAATATACTCAATTTAAAAACATTACTGAGAATTAATTTTAATACCTGTAACTTAAGGATTTAAAAGTCTGGAATAAAATGAATAGGAAGTGACAGTAAAGCAGTAGATTCAGAGACAGAAATGAAACATTAATTCAAAGGAATAATGATGAATTATTTTTAGGCCTCGATGACCTTATGCTATACGCCTGGCATCCATGTCCAGTTAAGCAGTTTGTGGTAGCCACAAGTAGTGGCCCTATATGAATGATCATTCATATAGGGCCACTACTTGTTGCTAAGTTTTGGGTAACTTAGTATTGGAGAAAATACACGTGCAACAGTTACCGAATTTGCACCACAGGTTCATTATAGGATGCTGACTTAGTGCATGCATCAAATGATGCATCTGACTTACATTTTCTATATGATTGACTCAGTTAAATAGTTTGGGATAATTCAATATTGAGGAAAGTATAGGTTGAGTAGTTGGGGTAACTCAGTATTGAAGAATGTATAGACGATACAGTTTACAAACTTGCACCTTTGATTCATCTTGGGATGCTGACTTCTGTGCATGCATCATATCATGCATCTGACCTACATTTTCTGCTTATGTGACTCTGTCAAAAATTGCAATGTTCTATAGAACTTCTTACTATTCTTTTTTTTTTTTTTTTTTACAAAAACTATATCAAGGTGAGCGTGATGATCTTTGATTACACTATGTTTTAAAAATGCAAAACATGTAAATATCCACATTTGAAAAGTTTCTTGTTACAATAATGTATTGCTTGCTTGTATAGAATTCCAGGAGATCACTGTTGTGGATCATGCATTTTTAAAAGTTCCTCATATTGATATATATATGACATACCATTACATGTATTGTATGTATGATATATTTTATATCATTAGGCCATGTAAAATTAATTCTATGTTTCACAGATAATTGGGTCTCAAAAAAGTGGCAAGGTAGGGAGGGTATTTATTTTTTGTATTTTTTCCCCAAACAGTACTATTTAAAGTGTATCCTCGGGATTCGCGTGCGGATGAATTTTCTGATCTTTGTTTGACAATACATCCTTTATTAGTTGGGCAAGTGATGTATCTTTTACAAATGGAAGAATCATCCATTGCAGACTGTTTCTTCCTTGAAGTTAAATTTAATGCTTAGAAGAAAGCTATCTGTAAAGTTATGTAGCTTTCACTCTATCACGAATTAGAAATGCGTATGGCGAGATTTTGGCACTTGCTGTCGTACACTGTCGTACATTGGCAGTATGTTGAAAGAACGTTAGGTGAGCATTTTGAGTTCATTGTTGTATGCACTTGTATGTCGCAGCTTGTTCCGTACGTCAAGATGTCCTGTGCATGCACAAAAATTCTCGATGTATGCCGACATACGGCCTGTACGCAGCAAACACATTATACATATATGCGTATCATTGGCATTTCAACTGAAAACTTTCATGTTAAACAAATGAGTAAAGTACGCGTAGTGTACCCATAACTCACTGTCAACGCACAGATTGTATACTAGTTGTGAGTCTTTATGCTTTGACCTTGTAGTATGAAATATCGGTGATTATATGGAATGCACAGAAAAATGACAAAAAGAAAAAAGAGGAGTTACCGGCTCAGTTATGTGGCAGAAGTCACCATGGAGCTATACAATACATGAATATAAATAATATAATAGAACATTTAACACATTACAAAAATATTTGATTGTAGTGCAATTACGATACCGACTTAGGACGGTCATTTAATTTGACAAAAGCCAAACAAATGGTGTGGTTAACCGGTTTACGGGCCCACCTTCCCACTCACCGTAACAGCAGAACAATCAAAAGACGTACATTTAAAAATTTATAAATAATCCTCCATGTAAAGAACAAGGGTCAACAGGTATCGCATATTGAGAGGTCATAAAAATATAAACATAAGGTATTGTAAAAAACATAATGGTATAAAAATATATGCGACATCAACATGATAAACCGTGCTCTGCCAGTCTGAAAGCGAGCTAAGACCCTAGATCTGTAGGAGTCCCGACTAACAGTCAGAGGGGACGAGGTTCAGGACCATGTCTCCTCTGAAAGAGGTTTGGACAAGGCCCGTCATATAGTCCCCACCAATACTTTTTGCAATTCTGCAATATGATTTTTTCATGAATGAAATTGCGTTGCATGTGTACATACAGATATGTGACTGAAATTATGGAAATGTAAAAACACAGTTACTGAGTAATGTATAAATAAGCCACGTGATGTATTTCAATTTGTACAACTCATGCACAGTGTACGCTTATCATAGAAAGAACGTACGCAAGTGATGCACAGAACGTACTGCAGCAATTCTACGCAGACTGGTAAAATTTTTACAATTAGTTACACGTTCGTTTCGTCAATTCGTTATGGTGTGACAGGGCGTTTACGTGAAGAAGGAATACGTAGTTGATCCGATTTACAGTTATGACTAACGTCTACGACTGTTAATAAATAGGGCTACTGGTCTGGCTGTTTTTCAAGATCAGCTGATTAGGGAGTACATGCAACTTCATTATAATGACCACTATCGCTAGTGCCAGATAAAGCGGCAATAACTGACTGGAAACTAAGCTTTTAAAAGCGTAAGATCGTATTGCTGTAAATTATGCGTCTTTATGAAACCAGATATTATGAAGACACTTATGTCAAAAACCGAAAACGCACATCGTGGAACCAATGTCCAGTGCCTCGAAATTTGAATGTGCAATAGGACGCACTGAGTAAGTGGTTTAATGTGCCATTTTTGATCTGAATGGTACTATGTTGCAGGGCGCATGACCTTCCCGATCCCTGCTGTTTAACAGCATTACATTAAGCGTTTTTTTTTTAACTGACAAAATACTTTCTCTTTCTCCTAGGGGAAAATGTGTTCTATAAATAGACATTTTTTATTTAACAATGGATCAAAACGGAGACACGGTGGCTATCTTTTTTCTGAAGTTGCAATAAATATGACTCGTCAGCGCCAAATTTGAGCGTGCAGCGGTGTCTGAGAAACATAGAATTAATTTTACATGGCCTTATATATATTATGTATTCCATATATGGGATAGCCATGCATTTAATATATACATAATATATGGTGTACCTTTACATGCAGGTAATAAATGAGACTATTCATTTATGCCATAAATTACTCAAGTTACTCATACACCTATTTTAAATCTTTAATACCCACAAGAAAAAAAAGTATCCAATAGTTGTTATTATTAGAAATTATATGAGGACTTGTCTTGTGAATTGCTAACGTGATAAGAATGCATATGTGCTGCCCTGTAGTAATGATTGCAGTAACTATATTGCTTAATCTGTGTGTAGCCTTTCTTACCTGTAAATCAGTTTACTTACAGAAGGTAACAGGAACATTTTGTAATTCAGCAAAATTAATCTAATTAAATTCTTGATCACATCAGGTGTACAGCTAATGGTTAAGATATAAAACAAAACTTTTGTCTAAAATAGGCATAGAACATTTAAGATTTGTGATTGTAAATAGTAGGATGTTTGGCAGTAGGTTCAGCGGTGATTACGCAAGAATAGGGCAGAATTTCCAAAAGTACTATAAACATCAAATGAGGCTATTTTCAGAGCATCATGATTGCAATGATAATGTATTAGCAGGATAATTTGCTGGTATTTTTAGAGTCGAATGGCTACAGAAGAGGAACTACAGTATATTCACACGTATGTAATGACTTTACAAATACATGCTTTGATTCGTTATTTTCATGCTGCTTCTATAAATGTTTAGGTTTATATTCTTCTACATGCTCAGATCTCATGCTTTTTCTTCTTGCTCAAAGCAGTATGTATTACAGAATGAATATACTTGTAATTTACAACTTCTTGATGATAGTTGAAATTGTTTTAAGGACCATGGCGAACACAAATTGTTTGATAAATATCTAAGTGCTTGTCACATTGATTTTGAAATTTTGCATTGAATGAGAAGGTGAGCTCATACCCCTTTTAACCACAACTACCAAGTGACTTTTGTTCTACACTAGACAGTCCGAAGTCAGTACCATTCTTGCTGTGTAATGAAATATTTTTGTAATGTCTAATTTTTTCAAACATTTTTTCTTCACTGTATTCCTCGAGGCCATTAGTAATATATTATACAATGCATTATAGAGCTTCTGATTTATCATTGTGAGGTGATATGTTTATTTACTCTGCTGTGTCCCTCTAGGCAGTTAGTAATGTATTATACAATGTATTATAGAGCTTCTGATTTATCATTGTGTAGTGATATGTTTATTTACTCTGCTGTGTCCCTCCAGGCAGTTAGTAATGTATTATACAATGTATTATAGAGCTTCTGATTTATCATTGTGTGGTGATATGTTTATTTTCTCTTCTGTGTCCCTCCAGGCACTTAGTAATATACATGTGTATTATACATGGTTATAGAACTAGCATTTCATCATTATGTGATCAGATGATAATAATCAGATTGCTATGCCAAGGTATAGTAGAGCTTGCAACTCAGTGGTTAATGTTAGTAATATGAAAGTCACCTGTTATCACCTTACTGTGTTCACTGGATTTCCTAGACACTTCATTCACATTGTCATAGTCTACTCAAGGTATGAGCTTAAAGAGTTCTGTTAACAGTGCCTTCCATGGGAAAGTTTTAATCCCCATCTGCATAATGCCTTTGAAATTGAGTCTGAATGCCATTCATGAATATTTTACACTGTTTTAGCATACTGTGAACATTTTGCAGTTTTATTGTGCAATTGTTATCCTTATAGAGAATCCCATTTAGAGATGATGAAATCACTAGAAGAGAAAAACTTACTAGAATTACGAAAAATGCAGACACTGTTCAACTCTATATATCTCTGTAATGTGAGTAATGAACATAATATTTTAAAGCTTGATATTTCACTTCATGTTTTTTTAATTATTTTCTGATGTCAAGGCATAAAAGGCCAACCAGATTATGGACTAATAACCTGCCTTACACTGATGATTGAAACTGAATTATAAGTTTCATATATAATGGCCTGAAAATCTGTATGAATCATGTATGAATATGGTAGATGTTTTGGGGTTGTTTGGGTTGTATTTAAGATCTTGGCTAGATTACAAAGTAATTACAGTGTATTGATAGATAATGTCCATCTGTCTGTCAACACTTTAAGTTTTTGCTTGAAGCAAAAATTCTGAATTTAGGACTATGGATGTGAGATGACTTTGATATGCACTTTGATTTCAAGTGAAACTGGGTCAGTGTGACCTTCATTTTATGGTCAAGTGATTTTCTGCAAATTCTAAAACAAAAGAATGAAATTAGATAAGTGTGACTCACATTTTCTCAAAATTTTAAAACTGAGAGGGATCCCAGATAACATACTGTAAATATGAGATTACTTTGATATGCATGTGATATTTTTTTACTATAATCTAGCTCTGCAATCCAGCCATGCCATTTTAAGCATGTATTTCTATCACTTTCTAAGTCATACTGGAAAAAAGGGGTGATACTTACTTCTTAAATCAAGAGAACCCAATCACTTATTCTGCAATTGAACAGCTGAACCACTGATAAAGACTACATTCCCCTTCAAAATTTTGAAATACTCATGTAATGAAATTTGATAATGTAAACTTGTTCTTTGATTAACTGTATACAGGAAACTTATTCATGTGCAAGGATGTCAGCTGGGTTTGTGTTAGATGTTGTGAAAGCAGTTCTTTCAGAGGAGGTAAGAGTACATGATAATAATGTGAAAGCTGTTATCTGACAGGATCACAATATAAATGTTCCTGTTTATAACAATGTGCCGATATAATGTATATTACTCAAATCATTATTGTACGATTCTAGTTGAAGTTTATGAATGCATGAAGTTTAAGATTAATTATTTGCAATTAAGTTTATCATTTCATGAGACTGTTGTCTGACTACAACTTTACAGTAATGATTCAGAATTGACAAATGAGATATTTCATTATTCTAATTTCAGGCTCAAAGTGGAGTTGCAGTAGTAAGGTATGTGTAAAAGTATTTTTAAAATTATGATTCTTAAAAAATTGCAACATAAATATGAACAGTATCAAAGACATATCCATAATATTTTTCACGTTATTCCAAAATCATGATTATATCTTGTATCAAGTATGCACATAAATGTGACATTCTTGAATTACCGTATTTACTCGAATATAATACGCTCTTTTTTGCAATTTGACCCCGCATTTTCCCACTGCATATTATACATAGGGTTAGAAATCTGGAACTTTTTTTTCACGCTTTTAAGCTTCAGTGGCGGATTTAGAGGGGTGCGTGTGTCCGTTAAAGTATCTAAAGCCGTCAATCAAACCCATGAGGCTTGAGATATATCTATTGTCTGTATACTGTCCGCTTCCCGTAGTAAATGCCCAAGGCGATAACAGGAGTAATGTCTACAGTGTAGCATTTAATGAACACGATAGAATACTTGCGCTGTGTTATTTAGCAATGGTTTCTGATTAATGATAAAGTGATATAATGATTTATCCTTAATTGGTTAATGGAAAGTTACGCAACAGGTGAAACAACTTGACCGTAACGGCACGAGCATCGACAGTTTGGATAACACTCATTCATTCATTCTTTATATATTTTGTCTTCACAAACATCTGCGATCTCCGCGTAAAGTTCACGTAGTATAGAAGACACGCCAGTTCATTCTAACGAGAGAGAAAAAAATAAAGAGATCGTTTGGGACGAGGGTACTAGTTAAGACATTTTAAGTCTATGCGAGTTTAATTGTAAATGAAATGAAAGAGAGAAAAGCGTTGATATCACACGATGGATAAAAGGCAGGTCGTTCTGTGCCGCTTTTGATAATAATACACGTTACGCGACTACACTGTAACAGGTATACGGCAAAGCAAATTCAGCTCGCAGTCTTGCAGTTGCGTATTATACACGGAGTTAGACGTTTTTTCATGATTTTCGAGGTCATTGTTGGGGGTGCGTATTATACTCGGGTGCGTATTATATTCAAGTAAATACGGTATATGAATATCATTAAAGCGATAACTACAAACATAAAATTACTCCACTCTTTCATTATACTATCTAAGTTTTGGAATGTTTTATAGGTATTACTTTTAATTAGATTATTTTAGTCCACTGAGACAAATCTCGGGAGAGAACAGTAAAAGATAGGGCTTAAATATTTCATGTGTGTATTCCTTTTGACAAGACTTTTCATTACGTATCTAAAATATTTTATTTTTGACCTTGACCATGAAGATTGACATATCTTAAACCTTTTGCTATTTAAATTTGGTTGCCAACGATGAGCTTTGTTGTCTTCTGACAACCTTTGTACCTTATTGGTATAATCGAGGTAGTTCATTTTATACTTCAGATGCAGAGTTTGACCTGATATGTATTTTTGTTTAAATGATTAGATTCAGAAGTACTGAAAATTTCAAAATATGACACTGTTACTTTAGTAGTTTTATGACACTGTTACTTTAGTAGTTTTATGACACTGTTACTTTAGTAGTTTTATGACATTGTTACTTTGGTATATAGTTTTATGACACTGTTACTTTAGTAGTTTTATGACACTGTTACTTTGGTATATAGTTTTATGACACTGTTACTTTAGTAGTTTTATGACACTGTTACTTTAGTAGTTTTATGACACTGTTACATCGTTAGTTTTATGACACTGTTACTTTAGTATATTATTTTATCTTACACTGTTACTTTGGTTGTTTTATATCTTTTTGATCACTTGACAAAGGCCAAGAGGCCAACAATTCATGATCTTGAGGTTTTTCTGTTTTTATTATTACCAGTGTGCTACCCTTTGGAAGTCTAAGAGTGATTGCTGGTCTTGTTCCTAGATAGTTTTCATTCTCCCATATCTCAGTTTATATTTTATATCTTTCTTTAATGACTAAAGATATCAAGTTTGTGTTATCTCCTCCAGGGTTAATTGTCTTACACATTTGTAAGTACTTCTTTCTGCAGACCTCCTGGGCACCATGCTGAAAGAGCACATCCCATGGGCTTCTGTTTCTTTAACAATATTGCCGTTGCAGCCGAATATGCCAAGAAAGAATTTGGTCTCAAACGGTTTGTACTGCATTAAGCTTTGAAAAGTCATCTGTAAAGTTCTTTGTTTTTTCTGGGACACTTTATCTATATCTGTCTATCCTTCTGCCTGTCTGTCTGTCTGTCTGTCTAACCCTGTACCCTATTGATTTTGTTGATGACACATGCACTATGTTATAATACATGTATATTAAACATAGCACACGAGATATACATACTAAGTATTTTTAGAAAAAAACATCTATCTTGAACAGCTTCTGAATAAAAAGATCTGCAAAGTTATGACTAAAGTATTTTAAAGTATATAAGGAGTAATTATCTGTTTTATTATATCTACAGTATCTATATTGATCTGATCATTATTTCAACAGGTGACAATTTTTCATGTCATTAACAGACACATGGTAAATATTAGAGTTAACTATAATAGTTACATGTAGCTATCAACCAGTCAGATTACAAAAGTCTTATTGAAGTATAATAATAATATATATTGTTTTTTGTTGTAGAATTCTGATTGTAGATTGGGATATTCACCATGGTAATGGTACTCAACATCAGTTTTATAATGATCCAAGGTATGTATTGAAGACCTATAAAGAGCTAGAGAGTTCTGTGTTCTTCTTATTACTAGTGCGACTCAACAGTAGCAAACATAAGTCCTGTAATTATCCATGGCTTATTTATGTGGGTTGATCAAAATTTCTACAACATACATATTGTACATATTGATTATTCTAATAGCATTCTGAATCAGATGCCTCTTTGCTTTATGTTTTTAGCTCACCTGAGCCAAAGGCTCAAGTGAGCTATTGTGATCAATCACCGTCCGTCGTCCGTCGTCTGTCGTCCGTCGTCCGTCGTTAACTTTTCACATTTTCGACTTCTTCTCCAGAACCACTGAACAGAATTTGATGAAACTTGATAAGCATGTGGTACTCATGGTCCCCTACAAGTGTTGTTGTTTTTCGTCCGGATTCATCAACAGGTGGCGCCACCACAGGCAAAAGTAGGTCAAAGAGGGTACCCTCCTTTGACAAACTTCTTCTTCAGACCGGGGGCATACAGAGACAAACCGAATGCATAGGAATGATCTAGAGGGATGTGTGAAGAAGTGTTGTTATTTTTGGTTCCGTTCCGAAATCAAATTTTTGACGTTTTTTTGACGTTTTTTTGTACTTGGTAGTTTTAATGCAGAAAAGAGGTATTTTTTTCTTTTAGTAAACATTGATGCATTAATTTGATTTAATTTGATCATTTTGATGGTAAGAAATACTACTGCGAAGAAAATTTTTCAATATTTTATGTTTTGGATTTTTTATGAAATTTTTAAGACTTTCAAGAAAAAGGGGGGTGGGATAATTGGTGTAAACATTTCACAGTTTGAACTTTTTCTTCGGAACCACTTGCTGGAATTCAATGAAACTTGGCATGCATAAAATACTCAAGGTCCCCGACAAATGTGGTAATCTTTGTCAGGATCCATGAACAGGTGGCACCACCACAGACAAAAGTAGGTCACAGAGGGTACCCTCCTTTGACAAACTTCTTATTCAGATCGGGTGCATACAGGGACAAACCGACTGCATAGGAATGATTTAGAGGCATATGGGAAGAAGTGTTGATATTTTTGGTTCCATTCCGAAATCAAATTTTTGACGTTTTTTCATTTTTATTTTGGACTTTGTTATTTTAATGCATTAAAGAGTTATTATTTTCTTTTAGTAAACATTGATGCATTCATTTGGTTTCATTTAATCATTTCTATGGTAAGGAATGCTGGTGCGAAGGAATTTTTTCAATATCTCGATTTTTGAATTTTTTATGAATTTTTTAAGACTTCCAAGAAAAGGGGGGGGGGGGGGGGGACAATTTTTCATATCTTCAACTTGATCTACAGAACAACTTGAAGGATTGTGATAAAACTGGGTAGGATGCAAGTACTCATAGTCCTTTTCAAAGGTTTTGTTTTTTGTGCGGATCATCCAAATTGGTTAACAGATAATGCCACCATGTCTAAAAGTAGGTCTCACAATGGTACATATACCACTTGGTAATTGAAATATGGAGAGTAGCGGTTCAAATCCAGCTGTGGTCAAAAAAATTTTTTTTTTTTTTACACATCTAAATAAGTTTTTAGATGTCTCAACACTCAACATATGAAATTAGGAATTTTACGTTTAAGACTTCCAAAAAAAAAGGGGGGGGGGGGGAGTTTGGCCATTTTTCACATTTTCAACTTTTTCTACAAAACTGTTTGAAGGATTTTAATAAATCTTGGTATAAATAAGTCACTTATGATCCTCTTCAAATTCTGTTGTTTTTGTCCAGACCTCTTTACAGGTGGCGCCACCATAGTCAAGAGTAGGTCACAAAAGAGTTCCCTCGTTTAACAATATTCTTTTTCATACGGGCTGTATACAGAGACAAACAGAATGCATAGAAATGATCTAGAGGGATGAGTGAAGATGTATTGTCATTTTGGTTCCCTTCCAATATCAAATTTTAGAATTTTTTTCGACATTTCTTTGGACTTGGTGATTCAATGCAGAAAAAAGTGTCATATTTCCTAGTTAATTGATAATGATGATTTCTTATGGACTATTGTGATCATAATTATGGTAAGGATTGTTACTTTGAAAGAATTTTGTCAATATCTCAATTTTTGGATTTTCTATGAATTTTTTAAGACTTCCAAATGAGGGTGTATAGGAACAATTCAATCACATTTTTCACTTCTGCTGTTATACCACATGAAAGATTTTAATGAAACATGGAATACATGAAGTACTAAAAGTCCTCTATCAATTTGGTAAATTTCATCCAAATTGGTTAACAGATAATGCCACCATGTCTAAAAAGCAGTTCTCACAATAGTACATATACCACTTGGTAATTGAAATATGGAGAGGAGCGGTTCAAATCCAGCTGTGGTCAAAATGTTTTTTTCATTTCTTTACACATCTAAATAAGTTTTTAGATGTTTCTCAACACTCAACATATGAAATTAGGCAATTTTAAGTTAGATCTGGACAATATTTGAAACAATTGTTGTTCATGACCCAGACTTGAAATCAGTCAACAAAAGGCCCCACCTAAAGAAAATGACTAACTTGTTGCCCTGAATGACTTCTTGCAGAGACAAAGGAAATGCTTAATATCAAAATCACCTGAATGGATGTGCAAAAAAATGTTGTTTTTTATTCTAGCCTGAAATTAAATTTGACATATTTTCAACATCTGCGTTGACTTAGTCACATTAATGCAAAAATAAATGAATTCTTCTTTCATGCATGACTGATAATCTAGGTACTCAGGTGAGCGATATAGGCCCACTTGGGCCTCTTGTTTATGCTGAATTGAAGATTTTGGATTATATACAAGGTGTTTATGGCTGGTTCAATATTTTTGTCTGCAGAACTGTAATCATTGCCATAACTTCTGAACAGTTAGAGATAGGATTTGAAATTTCACATTAGTATTTCTTGTGATAGTACCTTCTTGTTGATACCAAAATTATAATGTATTTCCCTTGATATTTCATCTGCGCTTTTCTTTACAAATAGATGTTATCACACCAAATCTTTTATCCTTTTATCAAACTTTTGCAGTGTACTTTTCATCAGTTTGCATCGCTATGATAAAGGTTTCTTTTATCCAACATCTCCGGATGGCAATTATGACATGGTGGGAGAAGGGGCTGGCACAGGCTTTAATGTCAACATTCCTTGGAATATGGTAAGTATTAAGTAATTCGGAAAAAAAGCTTTTCAGTTATTTCAAAACAATAATATTTTGTAATGTTCTTATAGGGTCAGATTTCAATTGATGTCTAATTTTTGGTACTTTTGCAGATCAATAAAAATTCAGACAAGTTTCATAATACAAGATTTTTTGAGTGTTTGATTTTCTGAAGATTAGTAAGGTTGACAAGTGAACTATTTATTCCATGGATGACGTTTTTATGAGTGTTAGATAACGAAACTCAAATTCGCAAACATTGAAGGTCACAAATAAAAGGAAGTTAACTGTATTTGCTGTGACTGGAAGTCATTGAGCAAAAGGTATGTGTGTGCTGTTAGACATATTGTGAAATTGTATGACTTACTCACTTTTATTATCTGTTATACTTCTTTTTGCAGGGATATATGGGAGATGATGAGTATAGAGCAGCTTTTCAACAGATTGTCATGCCAATTGCCTATGAAGTAAGCAATACTTACTGCTATAATGTAGTATTATATTTAGCTCACCTGAGCCAAAGGCTCAAGTGAGCTATTGTGATCAATCGTAGTCCATCGTCAGTCCGTCGTTACCCTTTCACATTTTCGACTTCTTCTTCAGAACTGCAGTACAGAATTTGATGAAACTTGGTACCAATGAAGTACTCATGGTCCCTTACAAGTGTTGTTGTTTTTTGTCCAGATCCGTCAGCAGATGGCGCCACCATAGGCATAAGTAGGTCATAGAGGGTACCCTCCTTTAACAAACTTCTTCTTCAGACCAGGGGCATACAGAGACAAACCGAATACATAGAAATGACCTAGAGGGATGTCTGAAGAAGTGTTGTTATTTTTGGTTCTGTTCCGAAATCTAATTTTTGACGTTTCTTAGACATATTTTTGGACTTGGTAATTTCAATGCAGAAAAGTGTCATGTTTTTCAGTTAATTGATAACGATGAGTTTTTATGGCCTAATTTGATCATAATTATGGTAAGGAATATTATTGTGAAAGAATTTTGTCAATATCTCTATTCTTGGATTTTTTATTAATTTTTTAAGACTTCCGAATAAAAGGGGGTGTTGGCCATTTTTCACATTTTCAACTTTTTTTTGCAAAACTGTTTGAAGGATTTAATAAATCTTTGTAAAAATAAATCCCTTATTATCCCCTTCAAATTCTGTCATTTTCGTCCAGAACTCTTTACATGTGGCGCCACCGCAGTCAAAAGTAGGTCATAAAAGAGTACCCTCCTTTGACAATCTTCTTAATACTGGCTGTATACAGAGACAAACAAAATGCATTAGAGGGATGAGTGAAGAAGTCTTGTCATTTTGGTTCCCTTCCAAAATCAAATTTTAGAAAATATTTCGACATTTGCTTGGACTTGGGGATTTCAATGCAGAAAATTGTCATATTTCCTAGTTAATTGATAATGATGATTTCTTATGGACTATTTTGATCATAATTGTGGTAAGGAATGTTATCTTGAAAGAATTTTGTCAATATCTCAATATTTGGATTTTCTATGATTTTTTTAAGACTTCCAAATGAGAGAGTATAGGGACAATTCTTCACATTTTTAACTTTGCTATTATACCACATGAAAGATTTTAATGAAACATGGTATACATGAAGTACTATAGGTCCTTTATCAATTTTTACATTTCATCCAAATTGGTCAACAGATGGTGCCACCATGTCTAAAAAATGTGTCTCACAATGGTACATATACCACATGGTAATTAGTCCCCTACCGGCATAGCCGAAGGGGACTATAGGTTTGCACTCTCTGCTTTAGTCCGTCAGTCACGCACTTATTTTCCGGACTTTTTTTCTAAACGCTTGTAGATATTCATCCAATTTTTGGTGTGTCAGTAAACCACCATGAGTTACAGATCAAGTTCGAGTTTCGTTACGGTCCACTGATTTTTGACGGAATTACGGCCCTTGAAATTAGAAAATTTCTTTAAAATGGCAGTTTTCCGGACATTTTTTCTAAACGCTTGTAGATATTCATCCAATTTTTGGTGTATGAGTCTACCACCATGAGTTACAGATCAAGTTGAAGTTCCGTTTCGGTCCACTGATTTTTGACAGAATTACGGCCCTTGGAATTAGAAAATTTCTTTAAAATGGCAGTTGTCCAGACTTTTTTTCTAAACCCTTGTAGATATTCATCCAATTTTTGGCATGTCAGTATACCACCATGAGTTACAGATCAAGTTCGAGTTTCGTTACGGTTCACTGATTTTTGACGGAATTACGGTCCTTGAAATTAGAAAATTTCTTTAAAATGGCAGTTTTCCAGACATTTTTTCTAAACGCTTGTAGATATTCATCCAATTTTTGGTGTATGAGTCTACCACCATGAGTTACAGATCAAGTTGAAGTTCCGTTTCGGTCCACTGATTTTTGAAAGAATTACGGCCCTTGGAATTAGAAAATTTCTTTAAAATGGCAGTTGTCCAGACTTTTTTTCTAAACCCTTGTAGATATTCATCCAATTTTTGGCATGTCAGTATACCACCATGAGTTACAGATCAAGTTCAAGTTTCGTTACGGTCCACTGATTTTTGACGGAATTACGGCACTTAGAATTAGAAAATTTCTTTAAAATAGCAGTTTTCCAGACTTATTTTCTAAATGCTTGTAGATATTCATCCAATTTTTGGTGTGTGAGTCTACCACCATGAGTTACAGATCAAGTTCAAGTTCCGTTTTGGTCCACTGATTTTTGACGGAATTACGGCCCTTGGAATTAGAAAATTTCTTTAAAGGTTGTGATCAAATACTTACTTTGCTGGCAGCCTGAAAGACAGTATGTTGTGTGTGTGTAGGTATAGGTGTGTGTGTGTGTTTTGGGGGTTTTAGTTTTCCATTTGCCGGTAGGGGACTTAGTATTGCCTAAGCAATACTTTCAGAATGCTTGTTAAAATATGTAGAGTAGCAGTTCAAATCCCACTGTGGTCAAAAATTTTTTTTCATTTCTTTACACATCTAAATAAGTTCTTAGATGTTTCTCAACACTCAACATATGAAATTAGGCCATGGAAACAATATTGTTGTTCATGACCCAGACTTGAAATCAGTCAACAAAAGGCCCCACCTAAAGAAAATGACAAACTTGTTGTCCTGAATCACATCTTGCAGAGACAGAGCAAATGCTGAATATCAAAATCACCTGAATGGATGTGCAAAAAACTGTTGTTGTTTTTTAATCTGGTCTGAAATAAAATTTGATATATTTTCAACATTTGTGTTGACTTAGTCACAGTAATGCAAAAATAAATAATTCTTCCTTCCTGCATGATGGATAATCTAAGTACTCAGGTGAGCGATATAGGCCCACTTGGGCCTCTTGTTTTCTGTAATGATCAGTTCTTCAAGAGACCACTTGCAGATCTTGACAATGACTGTCTTTTTGTCCTTTTGGCATTGTTTTTTGTAGTGACATTACAATAAATTTATGTCACATATTATATCATCACTATGAAAAACAAAAAGAGACAGCCAGTATTAAGATCGGCAAGTGGTCTGTTGTAGGAGGATCAGACTAAGTATAGTGATGAAGCACTTGACTGGCATTGCTGCCAAGCCATGCTTGATTCTTGTAGTGCCTCATTTTGTTAAAGAGGTATGATACCTTCTCTGTCAATGTTGCCATTTGACTTTAAAATTGTTGAAAGTGACATAGAACCCAATCAACCTAACAACCATCAATTCAGAGTAGTGTTTGTTTTGATATATTCATAGATTTTATTTGTTTTCTTAAACATCACTCTAAGATGATTTCATACATACCGTATAATGGTTGCATCATATTGATGCTTGACCTGCCACCAGTCTGTAAAATAGCACGAACAATCATTAAAAACACGAATTAATGAAACATGCATATGAGGGTGATAATCTGTTACCAAAGGTATTTATATTATAAATGCTATTAGTATTATTATAAATGCAATGCATGTTGACGTGTGCATGTGCATGTCACAGGGAGGAAAGAGTAGGTTCAGGGACTTGGATCGGAGGCAGCATCTGCTCTGGTGCCTGTTTTGTTTGCCTAGTTGGGTATGATACCGCAGAAATTACAGTTATCAGCGTCCATTGTCGAGCGATCGGCTAGTTAGCATAGTAGCAGATGAGTACTGTTTTTGTTTTGTATATGACAACATGCATTTCTAAACAGCACTGTACTGTAGACTCGTTGATAAACCTAGTTATATATTACTTTTTTATTGAATAATAGTAAGAAATTATATTTTCTTTTTAATAATAATCTTAAGTGAAGTGCGATTTCCTTTGTACTTTGAATTTGAATTCATTATATATAACGAAACAAAGGTATGTAATCGATTTACAATACAGGAATCACTGTTCCATAAATAGAACGGGGTTTCGCATTCCAGAGGAAAGTAGATCAAGAAATTGTGACATATCTTCACTTAAAATTTGGTTGATGCAGAGATCAACCCAATTTTTTAACCAGTCAGATTCACCGCAAGACCATCAACACAAAGAAAATTAAATGATTACATTTTCCATGTTTACTGATAAGATACTTCAGAAAATAAACTCTTAATATGTAAAATTCATCATTACATTATATCGATATAAAAATAACGTTTAACGTTACACCATGAATATTTCACGTATATGGTGACAGCATCTGCCTTATGCGGGGCATACAGATTTTGACCTTTGCAACAGACCTACCCGAAGCAGTGAGGGATCTTTAACGTGCCATGCATACCATGACACCGGGCCTTGGTTTTTACTGTCTCATCTAAAAGACAGGACACCCGCATGACCAGAGCGGAAAAACAAAAGGCAGGTTATGTATTGTACCAGTTGTACACAACAAACGTTTGTTTATTTAATGTATCACCAAGTTGTGTAGCAACAAGTTGATACATTTGTTTTGTCAGTGCTGCAGTCTAATGAGGTTTGCATTGAACAACAACTACATGACCTTAAGATTCCACTGTTATTCCTTAATTCAAACAGAATTTTTGTCAATGCCTTTAGTATACTTTTCTGATTTTCATAGATGATTTATTAAAATATTATATTAATTTTTGTTTTTGGTTTCAGTTTGGTCCAGAACTTGTGTTAGTGTCAGCTGGTTTTGATGCAGCACTTGGAGATCCTCTGGTAAATTAACACATTAAATGTTATAATGCTTTCTGTAAGAATTTCCATACAGTCAGTAACTTTTTCATCTATTTTGACATGGTTTTTACTATGAAGCAGTCTCTTTCCACAATGCAGATTTATGTAATCATAGACTGAATAGACAGCGTTTATGACAGTATGTTAGAAGCAGCTTCATACTATATATTGAGGTTCTGGCATTAATAATTAATTTTCCTTTAATCCACACCAAAACATCGATTATCAGTCTCCCAGAATAATAACCTCTCTTTGTTATTACCTATGCAAAGATTTCATATAGTTGCCCCCATTTTCAGAGGCTCATTTTTCAAACGAGCTGAAAAGATGAAAAATCTTGTTTCATTAGAAAGAGTAGAATGGGCAAAGCATTGTTTGTTGTTTTTATCAAATGATATTTTTGACACTTTTTAATTACATGTATTACTTATTCAAGAAAATTCGGATATTTTTTACTTTTCTCACATGTCAAGATGCTCAGATGTGTGATATTGGTTCATTTAAGTTTATTGTTTAATGTTTTTCTTCAAATCATAATTGATATTCATGTTGCGTGTCATGAATCTAGCATGTATTCTTTTCATTGCAGGGGCATTATCGTATCACTCCAGTGGGATATGCTCATATGACACACATGTTGTCCTCACTAGCCAATGGGAAAGTAGTTCTTATTCTAGAGGTAAGAAGGATTATTATACTCATTATTACTCGACATAGTAATTTCTATATCCATGTAAGATACCCAAGAGCTTGGTGTAGTGGTCAAGTGCTTGACTTGCAGTGCAGACAATCTGGGTTCTATTCCCGGGTTGGACCAATATGTTTAAGAGATTAGATACTTCCATCCAGTTATATAATTGAAAAATAGTATGAAGTGACCTAAAATAAAAATCAACCAACAGCAGGTAACAAAGATAAACATGTGTCACTTTGGAATCTTAGATTTAAGATAATTAAACAAATACCTAATATAATTATGCAGCATAAATGTTAAATTACTTAATGTTCATTTGTTTTTTATCTTTTGAGAATGATCTTTGCATAAATTTGCAGAATTTAACCATAATTTTAACCTTTCAACTATTAAATTTGGTTGTTGTTAATAGGGTGGTTATAACTTGGAATCCATATCCAGCAGTATGTCGATGTGTTTGTCTGTGTTGCTAGGGGATGTTGTACCTCATCTACCATATAATCATCCTCAGGAACGGTAACTATCTCCTACCTACAAGCCTGTGTATTTATTAGCTCATGTGAGCGGAAAGCTCAAGTGAGATTTTGTGATTTTGCTTTGGTCATTGGTCATATGTAGATTTTCTTTTTTCTTATTTATCATCTTTTTAACCACTGTTAAGGAGATGCAATTTTGTTCAAATGGTGGTTATTGCTCTTAAATAATGGCTAATAAAGGGTTGAAAATAAGAATATTAGCTAATGTTAAAATCTTCTTTTTCTGAACCACAGTGTCTTTCATATCTTTTGATAGCATCTTATGAAAAAGGCATTTTGGCAGTACAGTACGGTATTTAGTCCCACTCCAGGAGCCAACAATTTTACATAGACTTGTATAGGAAATATGTTTAAAAATTTCTCAAGAACCTGTCACAACAGTGATTTCATTTTTAGTGTATTGAATCCTCATGATATGTAGTTTCAAGTTTATTTAATGTTGACAGTATTTGAGCCCACCCCAGGGGTCAACAAGTTTTATATAATGGTGACAGTATTTTGCCCCATCACAGAGGCCAACAATTTCTACATAAATTATGTAGGAAATATCTTGAAAATTTAAACAGCTTTAAAATTTTTCTGAACAAGAACCACAAGCCAAAATAATATCTTTATGAAATGCAGTAATAAGTTTGTTCAAGGAAAGGCTTTGTGGCAATATTTGTCCCACTCTTTGGACTGACAGAGTTTACATAAGCTTATATACATGTACAATGTATTGAGTATATTTGAAAACTTCCTTTTCAAGAACCATTCACCAAACTGACTTCGTAATTAGTATATAGCATAACTATGATATGTTGTATCATTTTAATAGGGAAGGCACTCTGGCAATATATGTCCCTGCCAAATGGACCAACAGTTTTTACATAGGCTCATAAACAAAATATCTTTAAAAAAAAAATTTGATTCTAAAATGTCATATATATGCTGTGTTCAAAACATCAATTCTAAGGAATGGATGTTTTGTACACAGCATATATATGACATTTTGTATCAAGTTTGTGAGAAAAGGTCTTGTTGAAAGGCTTTGTCCTATCCTAGGGTTGAATTTTAAATTTGTTACTTTTTCTTTATTTCTCCCTAGAATTCAAAAATCAAAAGTATTTGGTGTTAAGAAATGCTTTTTAATAGACAAATATCTCTTGTACAAGCCCTTGGGTCTCTTGTTGCTAGATGCCTCGTTTAAACATTTTCCCCAGTGTTGTAGTAGCATTGTATTAATTGTTCATATTGTGACTTTCTCCTGTATACGTTCCATATACACAAGATCTTTATATGTCATGCTGAATAGTCTTCTGATTAAACACACCTCTTGTAATAAAGATTCCCTGCCATACAGATTTTTCACTTTGTCATCTCACATGATTCTCTTGACCAAGACAATATTAGTTAATGGTCTTTAAACTTTTTAAGCAGTAATTATTTTGTCTGGATAAATCAATTTATGAAAAGTGTTTTATGAATTATTTAGTTTAATAATAATGATACATGTATGTGAACTTAGACACTTGTCTGCATTGCATATTTTTTGGTAGAAATGTTGATATTGAAAGGCAAATGCATTGTTGTTATTTTAAAGTGTACAAAAATTTCTTGAACTGCATCTTTTTGTTTTGGCTGGATTATGAAGCAAAATCTGGTCTATAAAAAGTGTCGTCTGTCTGTCAGTCCATCTGGTTCCCAGGTTCAAGGTCAAATGTGAAATTGAATTTAGTTCAATTACAGAAAGACTGTTGGAGCTATTTCTTTCAAATTTCACATGTAGATACATCTTGATGAGCTCTATCCATCAAAACTTTTGTTTGTGATCTTGATCTTGAAGGTTCCCAGTTTCAAGGTCAATTGCGTAATTGGCTTTAGTTGAATTACAGAAAGACCATGAGAGTTATGTCTTTCATACTTCACATGTAGATAGACATTGATGAGCTTTATCCATTGAAAACCTGTGTTTGTGACTTTGACCTTTACGATTCCCATTTTTAAGGTCAAATATGTAATTGACTTTAGTTTAATTACAGGAAGATCATGAAAGTTATGTCTTTCAAACCTCACACATAGTTTGCCTTTGATGAACACTATTTCTGGTGACTTGTTTATGACCTTGACCTTGAAGGTTCCCAGTTTCAAGGTCAAAAGCATATTTAATTAAGTTTATTTCAATTACAGGAAGATCATGAGAATTAGGTTTTTCATACCATATATACAAACACCTTGATGGGCTATATCTCTGAATGACCTTCGTGACCTTCACCTTAAAAGTTTCCCATTTCTTCATGCTGTGCATGCTCATTCAACCAGTTAAGCTTTTACAGATGTCACCAAGTTAAATAGCCTTTTTAATTTGTCCTTTATACTTTTAAAAATAGATTATATTGCACTCTGTTGCTTCTTTGGGCATAGTGTTTCAAAACACATTCTACTTCAAATAATTGTCAGTGCTTTGTAATCCGGTTATACCGTCTTTAGCGGTTCTTGTCTGGTTTTAGGAGTGATTGCTTTAGCATACATTTGCATTCATTATTCTGGTGATAATATGCCATACATATCCTTTATTTTAGTGCAATAGAAACCATATGTGATGTATTGGACACTCAAAAAAAGTACTGGAATTCTTTGAAATTCAGAGGTAAATAATGCAAATTCTTTTAATAATGAAAAATTAAAGCTGTAATTATTTTTTAGCACCTTGTTGAAACATTACACTTAAAATTTATACATTCCAATTTATCAGATAGATTAAGTGAAACAATGGTGTAATATAGTACTTTATATTGTACTGCATGGCAGTTATCTTGAACAATCTAAACATAGGTTTTCTTCTTGTTAGCTTACCTAACTGAAAGTTCATGTTGTCTTTTTGTAAGCTTTTAACTTTTTCGACTTCTTCTCGGTTAGAAGGATTTTGATGAAACTTGTTATACAGGAAGTACTATAGGTCCTCTATGAAATTTGATTATTTCGTCCAAATTCATGGTAAGAATGAGCTACCATGGGTAACTATAGGTCTCAGAGGATACCCTATTTAAAAATTTTGTTCTCCAGAACCACTGTGTAGATAATAAAACTAATGGCATCTGATTGATCTAGAAAGATGACTTCAAGTTGAAATCTGATATATAATTTTTGACTCACTTTTGACCTCTTTTTGGACTTTAAAATTTTCATACAGAATAGCATGGTTTTCATCAGTATTTGCTTTATGATTGACTTTTGAATGACTGATACACTTACTTTAGCCATATTATAGTAAAGAAATGTTTTTTGAAAGAATTTTGACAAAATTTTAATTTTTGGATTTTTCAAGAATTTATAAGATTGCAAAAAAGATAGAGTAGGAGAAGGGAAGGGGGTTATTTTTTCAAATTTTACTCAGGAACAACTCATTGGATTTTGATGAAACTAAATAGGAATAAAGGTACCCTACAAATGTGGTTGTTTTTCTTCTGGATCTGTAAATAGATGGTGCCACCATAGTCAAAAGTAAGTCGTAGATGGTACCCTCTGTTGACAAACTTCTTTTTCAGAAGCGCTGCATACATAGACAAACTGAATGCATCAGAGTGATATACAAGGATATACAAGAAGTATTGCTGATTTTGGAATCCAGTGCAAATGATAGTATTATTTTCATTTTTGACTTGCTTTTGAACCATTTCATTTTAGCACAAAAAAGCATTTCATAAATAGTTTGTTTCTGGTTAATTTTGATGCACTTGATAGTTGTATTTTTGTAAGAATTAAATAATTTAAAGGAATGCTTTTGTCAAAGAATTATTTAAGACTGCAAAAGGAAGGGACTGGGTGTTGATTTTTTATGTTTTTGACTATTTCCTAAGTACTTCTAGATTCATTTTGAGGAAACTTGGTAGGTATTAAGTAAAGATGTTTTAAAAGTTTTAAAGAAATTAAAAACTTATGGTCACCTACAAGCATTATGTGCAATGTGTTCTATGTCTCGGATGAGTGATATTGGGCCTATTATTTTAGTTCCTCTCAAATCTTCAAACATTAAAATCAAAAGCAAGTTTCTTTTAGGATACAATCCAAACATAAAGCTGTGAATAACATAATGATGTGATGTCACAGGAGATACCGTGTTGATGGAGGTATACTAAATGTCACACTGAGCCAGTCAAATGTGCCATTACTTTCCAGAATCAAATGATAAGTAGAGAGTGAGACCCTTCATGAGTTTCTTTATTTCAGTTAACATTTTCCATGAGGCAGAGAAAAAAGAAGTTGAAGAGGATCAGCAGTCCAGGTGTGTAATAAATGATTAATATTGATATTCAACTATCTGTAATGTTTTGTACATGTACTGTTACGTTCCATTTTACCTCAATAGTACAATCTTGTACCTCTGTTCACAATCTACTACTAACATTTACTTTCAGTTGGCTAACAGAGTTATACTATTAGTCAGTGAAAGAATTTGTATCTGTCATATTTTATTATTAGAGAATTAATTAAGTAATTCATTAATAAGCTTATCAAATGTTACTTAATGTTAATCATTAATTTTCAGTATCAGATAAAAAAATCTAGTACCTAGCACAATTATTGCTGCTTAGGTGGTTGTTAAAAGTAATTTCATTAAACAAATGGGAATAAAATTTAAAATTTACACAAAGATAATCGTAAAATTGATGAATTTAAGTTCACAAAGTAGTATTTATATATCTTGACACATATTAATTATTTTGTGTGTGTGTGTGTGTGTGTGTTATTGATGTTCGTTTTGCGGAATTACATTTCCTTGATTAGATCTGTGATCTCATAGGACAAGCCCTGACAAACAGCTACAGTTTTTTCAAGAATTTATTAACTTTTTGAAAAGTCAGCTTTTTAATCAATCTTTATTATGATGAAAAAGACCCAGCACTGTCAAGCTCTGTTATCTACTGACGGCTCTTGTTGCTATTTGCATCGGTGTTATACAGATGCATGCAAAGAGAAATAATCAGTGAAATGCATTTCTGACCAACAAAAGTTGACTCCCTTATATAAGTTCTACATCCTTAAATTCCATACTTGTTAAAAGATTTGATCTCTCTGATTTATGTTTGAATGCCTCCAGATAACAGATAAGGGACATAGATTTTTGTGTATCTGTCATCAATTTCATACTTGACTCTTACTTTTGACACAAGTCTATGTAATTCAGTTGATAGCATACCTGACTTAGGGTAAAAAAGTCCAATGTTTGAAACTCACCAGTGATCAATGTCTTGCCTGTAAGATGAGACCTAGGTGAATATCATTGAATAGATCCCTAACTGCTTCACAAGGTCTCCATAACTGTGTGTTGTATGAGACAGATGCCATTACTCTGTTAGTGGAATAGTCATGATTGAAGTAAGGCAAAAGACAAAGAGACTCGCAGTGAAGTGAACGTTATGGTTGACATGCATGCTTCAATGTCAAGGTTGGTGCCTATAGGAGAATTTTACAAAAACAATTTGTTTCCATTACGTCTTGTGCATTTACAGCCTTGGTGAGGGCATTTGTCAGTGTTCTAAAAATACCTCAGAAGATCAAGCTTCCAGTGAAGAAGAGAAGGAGCAAAGCACTTCTAAAGAAGAGAAGGAGCAAAGCACTTCTAAAGAAGAGAAGGAGCAAAGCACTTCTAAAGAGGAAAAGGAAATTTCAGATTCAAGAGAGGTGTAACTTCATCTACCCCATATGTGATACAATACTTGTAGAACTTCACAGAATATATTCATTTATTTACCAAGTACTTAGAAAGCAGTACATAATTTATTAATTTATCTACTTTTGAAATATGCAATGAATTTTCATAGGTTGAAACTTTATCAGATCATTTTCGTTGCCAATTCTTTTATTTTAATGCTGTTTGCAAAATCCTATTCTAGTGATCAAAATTTATTTATTAAAATTAGAGATATTTACTTTAGTAACAGATATCAAAGTACAGAACCTACTGATAGTTAGATGTTCTTATATTCTTCAGAAAACCGGGATGATGAGTTGATGTTGTAGTTATATGCTTAAATGAAGTTGTAGACCCGAGTTACAATTCCTTGAGTACTCCTTTTAATATATACTTAATTATATGCCTTCATTTAAAAATGTTGGCGTATTATGCTATACCGCTGTCATTTGTCCGTCTGTCCATCCATCCTTGTCTGGGCTTCTCCTTAACTAAAGGGGGAACAAAACTTTGATGGTGTCATATGGAAGGATGGGGCTTGTAGTTGTGCATGTGGGTTTCAAAATTGGGGTCAGACCCCTGGGGTGGGGGAAAATGGGCAGGGTCAGAAAAGCTTGTCCAGGCTTCTCCTCCTTAACTAAAGGGGGCCAAAACTTTTGATGGTGTCATATGAAAGGATGTGGTATGTAGTTGTGCATGTGGGTTTCAAAGTTGGGGGTCAGGCCCCTGGGATGGGGGAAAATGGGCGGGGTTGGAAAAGCTTGTCCGGGCTTCTCCTCCTTGACTAAAAGGGGAACAAAACTTTTGATGGGTGGGGTCGGAAAGGTTTTCCAGGCTTCTACTCCGTAATTAAAGGGGAACAAAACTTTTGATGGTGTCAAATGAAGGATGGGGCTTGTAGTTGTGCATGTGGGTTTCAAAGTTGGGGTCAGGCCCATGGATGGGGGAAAATGGGCGGGGTCGGAAAGGTTTTCCAGGCTTCTACTCCGTAATTAAAGGGGAACAAAACTTTTGATGGTGTCAAATGAAAAGATGTGGCTTGTAGTTGTGCATGTGGGTTTCAAAGTTGGGGTCAAGCCCCTGGGGTGGGGGAAAATGGGTGGGGTCAGAAAAGCTTGTCCGGGCTTCTCCTCCTTAACTAAAGGGGGAACAAAACTTTTGATGGTGTCATATGAAAGGATATTGCTTGTATTTGTGCATTTGGGTTTCAAAGTTGGGGTCAGGCCCCTGGGGTGGGGGAAAATGGGCAGGGTCAGAAAGGTTTTCCGGGCTTCTACTCCTTATCTAAAGGGGGAACAAAACTTTTGATGGTGTCATATGAAAGGATGTGGCTTTTAGGCCACATTAAAACATGATCCCATTAGCAGTGCCCTATTTTTGATTTTTCATATACCATTTGCTGTTTTGAAGATACTCAAAAGCAATAATGTTTAAGGTTTATAGAAGTCTCTTTATACACCCGCATAAAAATGTGGGCATATTATGGTATACTGCTGTCGTCCATCTGTCACACCTATCTTGTCTTCGCAGCTCCTCCTAAACACTTGGGGGTGATTTTGATGAAACTTAATACAGTGAAAGAACATCATATGAAGATGTGCATATTGAAAGAGAAATGCTGTCCGAAAAAATTACAGGAGTTATAGCCCATGAACTTAGATTTTCTTATAATTCTTTGTCTGCGAAACTCCCTCTAAACCCTTTCAGGGATTTTGATGAAATTTGGCACAAAGAAAGAACATCCTGTGAAGATGTGTATATTTTGAAGAAGAATGCTGTCCAAAAGAATTTACAGGAGTTATGACCCTTAGACTTAGATTTTTCTGTGCAAAATACCTTGTCTTCACAACTCCTCCTAAACCCTTTGGGGTACTTTGATGAAACATTGTTCAAAAAAGATCACATTATGAAGATGTCTATGTCGAACAGGAAACTTCACATCTCATTATTTATGAACAGAAGAGGGGGGCATTTAAAATGATGGAAGTGCAAAGAAAATCAACCTACAAACAGTCTACTTTTACCACAATTAGATTAGATATTTAGTTCTAGTTTGTATGACACCTAGGAGAATAGTGTGGGGTATTTTTTCTGGAAACGTTTTAAAATTATGATACTGTACAAGGAAACTGTTTACAGAGATATAAGAAACAAACTATTTCCATTATCCAAACAAAACAAAAATCAGGTATGACCATATCATCAAAGCACTCTCTTTCTTTCAGCTTGTCAGTGTTGTAATTCTGAGACAAATTGTTCACTCATTGTCTTAATTGTATGCCAATATAGTCTCTAATTTTCATTGTTGTTAAATCCCACATCACCCTACATGTATCCTTTTGTGCAATTTTTTTTTCACACTTTATTCATGCAAAAAACACAATATATACTGTTTTAAATACTGAAATCAATCATACAGAAGTCTCTCTTTCAAATGCTTTTCCTTTTATTAAATGTTTTATTTTTAGAATAAAATTTTATATAAATCCTTCTATTGGTTCAATTTATTTTCCAGTCTGAAAACGAATTTCATTTACTGAGTAATTATTTACTTATATGGTAGTCACTGTAGTCAGAAGAGACAAGTCTTAAGTAGAAAGACATGAACATTTGTGATGGAGAATATGTCAAGATGTTGTGTGTGTGGACGTCTTCTCACATTAAAGACTTGTTGTCTACAGTAGTATGATTAATGATGGATGAACAACAGGAGTGCCATTATATTACAGGAAATCAAGGAATTGATAGAAGACAGTAAACTAATATACGTCCTTATTCGGGTATTGTTACACAAAAATGACTACCATGACTGACCAAGCCAGTCTCAATGGGCTAAGTGCTTGGCTTGTGAACGAGAGGTCCAAGGTTTGAGACACATTGGTGATTGATCTGTATCTTATCTTCCAGATGAGAGATCCCACGACACATAAATGGTCCCTCACTGCTTCAGGTAGGTCCATTACATAGGTCTAAATTTCTGTGTATTGCATCAGGCAGATGCCATCACCATATAAATGCAGTAATGTTGGTGCGAGGTAAAACAAGAATCAAAGAAAATCAAATGAATTACTGATGCAATACATGTATCGAAGATGACCTACAGTGACCTCTGCCTAAATAAATAAATGAAGTTAGCTTCATTGAAGGGATCACTTAGCATTGAAGAGTTACAGATGTCACAATGATGCTTTATTCAAAGATATTTCTTATAACCTTAATCATCAATTTAGTTGACAAGGATTTTTCTTATCATGATTTAAGAGACAAATCTCTCTTAATATACAAAGACACATACTCAGAGTGAATATCAAGTGCTACAAAGAAAGAATTCAAGCAGTTACTATTCAATTCAAGCACTTTTCATGGTCTACACAAACCATGATCTGCCAGTTTTGATTAATAATGAAAGAAATTAGTTACTGCATACTTTATCGTTAAGAAGGCAGCTTCTTCATTGTGTAAAGTGACATCACAGAAGTTTCATAAATAGATCTAATGAGGTTACCAAGTTTTGAAATCAAAAGCAAAGAATGTTTTAATTGTTCATATGGAAGGGGTTAGTGGACACAAATTCTGTTCAATGAAAACTACCAGTATATTTTTCCCAACAAAATTAGTACCCCACCTTACATTTTATTGCAAGTACATGTTTGGTGTAACAATTGCTTCAGTTGACAATACATCCCAAGAAATCATAGGATGCTCAATACTTGCATGAGGTTTTCCTTGATCTTCCACTATCTCTAAATGTTGGTAAATTGGTAAGATTCCAAGTGAGAGGTCTTAAAATTTGGTCAATTCTATCAAAACAGAATTAATATAAAACCCTGGAAATGTCAAAGCTGCATTTCTAATGACGGAGAACAGAGAATTAAAGGTGTTGCTCCTATCCATGTTAACCAACTATATATAACAAGAAACTACTTAGATGGTACAATCAGAAAGAAAAGCTGAATGAAATCTTTTAAAATTGCTTAAACATGAAATTAAGGTGACAATGACCCGATACCACCTGAAATTAAAAATGCTTAAAAATATTTTTTTAATTTTCCTGCAAGTAAAATGTAAAGTCTTTAACCCTTGCCAATGCTGAGATTTCACTTAAATTTGTAATCTAATCAAAATGTTAACAGATATCACCAATCTATATATCAATGTAGCTCTGCAGAAGTGGTGTTCAGGAAGAATTTGAGCTGCATCATGCCAGATTCTCTGTCTGATAATAAATTATTAGTTCAATGACCTGGGCCCAATGACCCTCAAAGGTATGAGTTGTTGCTCTTGGATTTTTGATAATAAAGCGCTCATCCTTTTCAGTTTGCTATTAAAATAATTCATCTTTGATTGCAGTTTTTGCATGAACAGCAACACAAAATCATCACTTTTCTGGAAAAGCAATATGCTCCATAAATATTAAAATAAGACTGGACACAAATGAAATCTTCTTTAATTAGAATAAAGACACAACTTATTACATATGTACTATACATGTATAAGCACTCTGAAAATGTATTACAACGCAACATGAAAAAAATTTCCAAGAAAAATATCAACTGCACTTTCCTATTCGCGGTCTCTTATTTGAGGCTTAATTGCATTTTTCATTGTGACATCATATTTCTGTACCTGGTTATTTATAATTAATGCTTATAATGGCAGGTATGGATTATACATAAAAAATATTGTAACTTTTTGTGAATCATAGATACAGATCAGTGGGCCATTTCACAAAGAATCATACGTACGATATTTTATGTATGTACAAAAACATTCCTTAAGACTTAAGGAATTTTTTTGTATGTACGTAAAATATTGTATGTATGATTCTTTGTGAAACAACCTACAGGTTGCTGAAAATTAGTCGAAAAGAGTGATTTTGTTATTACCTGCTACCAAACTTCCCGTACGAGGGATTCTAAAGAAAACTGAGCAAAAATTGGAAACACTGTCTAGAATTTCTGACTAAAACATTAATATCATTCATTTTTAGTCTTTGCTAACTGTTATTTAAGTATTTAGAAGTGTGCATGGTCATCTGGTAATTCTTATAAGTAAATTAAAAATAAACCTTCTAGTTTTTGTAAAAGGTAACATTTACAGGATTCAAAACACATTTGTTGATATTTTTATGGTCTCATAACAGTAAAAATTGCATCAATGAAAGTTCTATTGTGGGTATATGGATTATATTACATTAAAGCACTATGTGTGTAAATCAGAATGATGGCACAGAATATATATGTAGATTATATTTATTAATACACTCTCATCACCATTAACACTTAAAAGTATAAAAATAATTTTTACATGGTTCACATCCAACACATTCTGTGAACTTAAAAGTTCACCCTGTAAACATAAACATTGTGTTTACCTTGTATTATACTTACAAGACCAAGTACATGTGCATTATGCACCTTCAGCTCTAGCACTTTTTATTCATGGTTCACACTTGGACCTGCTAACAAGCATACTGAGTATGGGTAGGTAGAGATCTCAAGCGTGCTAGGCCTATTCCTAGTATAGACTTAAATCAGCAAGCATCTTCACTTTGGGTAGACAGGGATATTAAGTGTGTCAATTCTTGGCATGAATTTCAGCTGTACTGTATATCTAACCTAATAGGTACACATCTGGTCTGGTCTGGTGACCCACAAATTTGAAACTATGATCTTCTGATATGAGACAAATTTACTCATCACTAAACCTTGCAGGCTTTCATAACACTTTAAAAAGGGTCAAATATATATCGTAAACTGAAATTTACATAAATAGCTATAAAAAGTTTGAAAATACATTTTAATGTTGCATGTACATGTTAAAGAAATTATAAACCATTATTTTGTATAAAAAATAAAAATGTACTAACCCTTTCTATCTATGGCATCCAAATTACTTACATAGATAAAAGTCAGTTTCATTTGCTTATAAGTTACTACTGTATAAACAAAGAAAAAACAGCAGCTCTGCAAAACTGGGCATCACTCACAACATGACCTTTACCTTCAATAAAGTACCCTAAATTCATTAGGGTCACATAAAGGACAATATAAATGTGTGACCCCTTGAGGTAACCAGGAAATATGTGTACAAGACTTTGAGACCAATGCAAATGTAATAAAAAATAAAAATACAATGCAAATGTAATACACACAGACAACGGCATCATTATGCTCACTGTTGTGAGAGGATAATCAAGAAAGGGCTGTAAAATAAAACAAATTCAACATATCTAGATCTAATTACATAAATATGTATGCACGTTTTCATACAAATAACAACAACAGGTATAAAATTATTGCAATTAGTACTAATAGTAATACAGATTTATTGAATATACTGTAGTGTTTTTTAATGGGTTTCTATAATAAAAATGAAATAATAATGAATACTACAGATAATAAACATGAACTAGTTAAAGAACATGTACATGTATTATTAAAAATGAATTGTTCTCTATTTCTAACCTGTTCTGTGTGTGTTTTTTTTTCTTCTTTTTTTTTTTTTTTTTTTTTTTGCGGCATGTACCTAAGCACTCTTCCGAGTATTTTGGTAACAAACTATGGCACATGAGATAGCTTTAATACATGTATGGAGTGTAGTATACACAAATAATAGAAACCAAAACAAATAAATGCATCATCAACTCTCTGTCAGATAGAAAGACATGAAGTACACCCACCGTAAATATTAAGGAGGGAGTCACATTAAAATTTCACACATTACTGTTTCGTTCTTCTCCATGGTAAATAATATTACAGCTATGGTTAAGTCATTGTTATGACATTTCTGTTTATAGTAGAATCCAATACATTTTATATGATTGTACTGATATTGTCACAATAGTTTTGAAAATGATAAAAAGATATTTTTTGGTATAGAAAAATTCAATACAGATATTGTAAAGATATGATTATAGGTATAGTAGAATACAACATTGATATTGCAGAGCTGGGGAGAAGTGCAAGTATGACAGGCAAAACTGACAAAAATCTGAAAGAACTGATTATGTCATAAGAGCAAGTCTGAATGTCGGGTGCATGTTTATTTATGTCTTGCTACTTTTTCTGTGTAAAATTTAAATACGCCATCTCACTTCTTTTCTCTGTTATAATCATAATGTTTGAACACCTCTGTTATGGTCATAATGTCTGAACACCTCTGTTATGATCATAATGTTTGAACACCTTTTCAAATGCATATGAGTAGCAATTATAAATTAAGACCTATAAGTATCAGGATAAATATATCTGGAATCTGTTTTTGCATAATCACACTTCACCATGAGAGTTTCCGAAGTCACTACTCAAAATTTTCCCAAGCTCTGATATTGATATTTATTAGTATAGTAGTATACAAAACCATATTGTAAAAAGTACAATAGAAACCAGATTTGTTTACTGTTGACTAAGATAGGTTTAGTATACTTCAATACATATATATGTACAAGTATTATCCAAACACTTTTGGTGCAGTAGAATTCAATCATAAATGAATATTATTTCTACAAAGTTGACGTGTTATACACTCATTATGTGTAGGAGATGTCATCACCAATACAAATGTTTCGGTTTCTTCTATAGCAAGGTACAGCCACAGCAGCAAGTCTGAGGATAGTTTGGTGCATGTACTTTATGCTCAAAGCCATAGACAAAGAAATCTGATTCCTGGTCTTTCCATTTATAAATACACTGTGTAACTGGTACAATCCGTACTCGATGACGCTACAAATTATAATTTATCATTTAATTAATCCTTTAGCAAGTTATAAAACCTGGTTAAAATTTAAGTTGTCAGTAACTGGGCAAACGAATTCAACACAAAGTGACTGCTTTGTCAAAATTTTTATAACGTACTCTGAGTTGTTACAAAATACGTGAACATAACTCTAAGGTGTTTATTCACACAGAGAACTTATCCTTAACTGTCTTTTTTTTCCTTCTTTTAGGTAAGGTAGACTTGTTTGACTGGCAGTACAATATTTATAACGATTAGGCCTTTACCAAAAGAAGAGAATCTACAATCCTCCAAACACGTCTATGGTTCATTCCATGACAACAATAGCAAAGAGACATAACTCAAATGTCTTATTGCTTTTTGCTTTTCTGATACTGGTATATGCAGGCTTGGGTTAAAACTAAGACTCAAGTCTTCTCCAAATTTATGCATAAAGTACAAGATGATATTACATGTACATTGGACAGTTTTATTTGAGAACTTCATAATGACCTTGACTTTCAAGATAAGAGTAACCCTGGTTCAGGTGATCGAGGAATGAAAAAAAATACTGTGAATTATGATCCATATCTATCTATACTGGAGGATTTTATTAATCTCTTAGTGAACTTGACTGATTGATTGATTATTGTTTTATGTCACTCCACGGCTATTTCACGTTATTGGTGACGGTATCTGCCTGATACATTACATAGAAATTTCTACCTTTGCAACAGACCTAACCAAAGCAGTGATGGATCTTTTACGTGCCATGCCTACTGTGACACAGGACCTCGGTTTTTACTGTCTCATCCGAAAGACAGAACACTAGTGTGCCCAGAGCGGGAAATAAACCTGGGACCTCTGGGTCATGAGACGATCACCTCATCCACTAAGCTACACAGGCTTCTTTATGAACTTGACCCCAAGATATGACGTTAAATCCTTTATACTAAAGATGAAGTTGCAGAAATACGATCTTATACAAAACAATAATTATGTAAGAAGATGTACCTCATTCTGATGTCATAAATTACACTTTACCGACTTATACTTTGAGACATGACTTTGAATTACATTGATTCAGAAGCTTGAGTAATGAGCTAGTAAGACTGACATACAATGTAATTTTATTCTATTTAATGTCTTAGAGAATTGACCTCAAATCAATGTTTAAATCACAATTCCTGTATGACCTTGATATTTTAATATGAGCTTAAATGATCCTAGTTCAGAAGCTTAGATCATTTTCAAGTGTTGTGTGAAGTATGTTTGAGGTCAAAAGAACGGTCTTCAATAAAGAGACAAATGCAAATACAAAATCCATGCTCCTCAAATTTGTTTCAGTGAGCATACAATCATTAAGTTACCTGACTACATGTTAACTCTTTATTAAAGAAACAAACTACAGTACTTGTAACTCCTTCACTGGAGAAACACATTCCCCAACTACCTGTAACACTGTTAATGAAAAAACAAATTACCCAACTATAAGAAACATCTTTATTGAAGGCAAATGCATTTTGTTTGTAACATGTGATCTCATTGGCTGTCCGATTTAAAAACTTTACGATACCCTGATGTCATGATACCTCGCAGTGAAACTCAATTTCTGACACGGTATTTGCCGATACTCTGTCAGTTTTTGTAAAACACTTGCATGGTAACCCCTAATTCTAATGCATTTTGTTCGTAACACACGACCTTATTGGCTGTCCTATTTAAAAACTGCAAGAGTATTTGGGTTACCCTGCAGTTTTTGATATGACATCATGATACCCTGCAGTTTTTGATTTGTGAAGTCACGATGCCCTACAGTTTTTGATATGGCATCTCTGTGATTAGCGACTTGGTTTAGAAAACCAGAAAGCTGTGTGTAATGCCTCTAGCTGTAATTATTTTTGTCAAATGCATTAGAATGGGGTTACCATGCTTGTGTTTTACAAAAACTTACAGGGTTTCGGTGAATACCCTGTCAGAAATTGAGTTTCACTGTGAGGCATTAGCCGAGCTGTGAAACAGAAATTTCTGACAGGGTATTCACCGATACCCTGTCAGTTTTTGTGAAACACTTACATGGTAACCCCTTATTAACTAATACCATAATCAGAATTAACTGACAATATATTGCTTATAAAAAATCAATAATAATCAGTCCCTGACCAGGAGACAGGTTTTATACAGTCTTGTCCACAGGATTCAAAACATGCGAGCCAATGACACAACTTGAATTTAAAACATATTAAATGTTAAGCTTTGTTGGCTAGTGGGTTCTCACTTCTGCCAAGTGTGGGTTATGATTCCTGATTGGTAGCCTACTGTGTGTACACCAGTTTCTTCAAATACAAAACACTTAATGTCCCTATATAAATAGTATAGTCCCGGTATATCATTAATGAAAAACTAACAAATAAACAAGCTGAAGACAAGATAGTTTAGAAGAGAGTATTACCTGCATGAGAATTTTCTCACTGGGATACTGTTCCTGGGCTATGATTCTATTTGAGGCATCATTTACCTCTCTGTCTGGGAAATGATTGATAGGATATACCTGGTCAAATAGAGCATTCTGCATCATTAAAATTCACAAAAATCTATGATGTATCTTGTACTAAATTAAAGCTGATTTAAGTTTACTTGTGGGTCCCTTTTGTTATTGATGGAATATACATGTTTTCATTTCAATCATATAGGGCCAGATTTGGGGTAATGAAGTGCTTGGCTTTAGGTGTGGATGATTCAAGATTTCTAGAATGCACCACTAAGTAAGAGATTACCTCCTGCTTCCATGTTGTGATATAACTGAAAAAATTTTGTAATCTACGTAAAATATTGAAAATTAACCAACCATTTCTATCATAGAGTAAAAATGTAAACAAATAGTAGTATTTCTTTGGATGGAAATGTGATTCATATCAAAAAAGAAAATTTTGCAGGAAATTTTTTTCCGTAAATAAATACAATTGCTTGACCTATGAGTTGTTTCTCCCAGGAATTTTAGCCTTGTATTTTAATGACATTACAAATGTACAGTTCAAACCTGCTAACAACTACACTAGGCGTATCTAGCAAATTATTAACAAACTACATATCATTGACAAAGGGAAAGACTTTACATTTCAGCAATTCAGCATATACAACCATGCTAGGGTCTGATCAGCTTAGATAGGAAATTCAGCCTATTATGTACAACTTGCACTTGCTAATCACTCTTGACTTTCATACAATTTACATTCTTTTTAATCAGAAAAGCTTTATTGCTAAAAATGTGCATATGATAGTAATATCATTAAGATATATATATGAAAGAGTTTAAAATTCAAGTTTTCTCTTACCCTTGGAAAGGACTCCTCAAATGCTGTTTGACCAGTCACAGATCTGATGAGGTGGTCAGGTAACTTGGTTCTTTCTACGATATGATCTTTTACATGATTGGTCCTGAAAATTAATCATGGGATAAAATCAAACAAGAGTTTCAAGCCAACTGCAACAATGTCTGCTATAATTGTACCATGATTTTCGATACATTGTATACATTTTTCTAAACGAAGACCCCTGAACCTATGCAGTATTTAGGTAAATACTGACTCAAACTAAAAATCTTAATTTTGTATAAAAGAGATAGAGTGTATGTGGTTTTTTTGTACATCATACATTAGAATATGAGATAATAGGACTTTCTCCTTTCCATAAAATGATATTTGCACATGATCATCTATTGAAATATGAAAACTAAACTTTTAAATACTTCATCCCTGCCAAGTTTCATCAAAATCCCTTCAGTGGTTCTAACTCAGAAGTTGAAACCTCAAAAGTTAACGGACAACCACCTGATAACAGACAACAAACAAACAATGAATGGATTGCTATGTCTATTTTTCAGCTAAAAAGTTTTGGGCTTGCGAATTAACACTTCTTAGAACAAGCTGTTTTTGTGAAACACTAATGCCCCTAGTGGCAGCAAAGTCCACAAAGTTATTTTAAGCATGAAGGTCATTGTCAAGGTCAAAAGGTCATCAACCTTGGTGTCATTTGAATGGGCTTTGTTAGTTAAGTATGCATATCAAATATGAAGTCTCTATCCCTCACGGTTCAAAAGTTATAGCTAAGATTAAAGTTGACAACAGAAAGACAAACAAACAGACAGGACAAAAACAATATGCCCTCGATCTATCGATCCGGGGACATAAAAACTTCATGTTGTAAGGCAGTTAGAATCTTCAACCTTCCCATTTGTAGATTGTATGTATGCATTTATATTATATCTAAATCAAATTTTAATCACTGATTTAAAGTACAAAAAATTAAATCATTCTGAGTAGCTTTAAGTGACAGGAACTTTAAAATTACATATAAACATTGAAAAAATTACATTCCCAGAAACTTTGTGCATATCAATACACAAAATGGAAACTTTTAAACAGAAACTTTTGATTTAGTCTACAAAAAATATTTCCCTGGCATGTCAAAGGCCAAGGGTAGGGTAGTCCATGTACCACAATGGACTTCTACCCTACTGTCCGGGCACTCACTTTGTAAACCGAAAAATCTGGATTTTCACTTATTTATCTTTAAAATAGTTTTACAAAATTAATATCAATCCACAGATCTTGTGTAGTCGTAACTTTTGGTGTATGTTATATGTTTCTATCAAGAAGCATTTGTATTTTATAGGGAAAAAATCATTTTAGATAGGGCATTTTCTATGTTAATTTTGACGTGACGTCGCCGATGTTTAACACCGAGTCTATGGGAAACTTGGCGACGTCACGTCAAAATTTAACATGGAAATCGCCCTATCTAAAATTGATTTTTTTTCTATAAAATATGAACCCTTCTTCATACAAACATATAGTATACACCAGAAGTTACGACAGCAAGATCTATCGAATGGTTTTGCCTTTTTGAAATTATTCTGAAGATGAATAACTGAAAATCCAGATTTTCCAGCTCCAGAGTGAGTGGCGCAGACAGTTTGAATCCAGTTTTATCATATTCTGTTTCCCAATTTGTCCTTCTGATGAGACACTATAAACTGAAGCTTGTGTGAAGGTACACGTTGGCACATAAAAATTTCCTCACTACTTCAGGTGTCACCACCAAGTTAAGTGCAAATAATCTTGGAGTGGCACAACAAACATGCAAAGGGTTACTGACAGACAATGAATCATCAACAACAGATTTAAAATTGGTTGGAAATTCATATGAATGATTCTTACCATGTGACTGTAAGTTTGATGTAGCATTTCAGGTTTCTCTGGGTTTGACAAGTAGGACAACCTACCATTCCTCTTCCCCAACAATGGTTACATCTATTAATAGAAATACAATTAACAATTTCTTCACACTTAGCACAAGTGATCATGAAATACTGAGCATATATGTTGATTAAATGCACTAACGTCGGAGCTAATTATGAGTTTTTAAACTATTTCTATCTTTACACTTGTTATCCCAGGGATCAAAGCTTCTGAATGTACCCCATTGTTTCTTGATTTTCAAATATGATGATATAAGATCTGTTTACAATGAAAGAGGTCATATGTTATAGTAAGTTTAAATGATGTGCTATAGTTTAATTGGGTACCAAGATCAAATATCTATGACAATTTTTAAAAGTAATTAAGAATATGAGGTCCAAGTGGGCCTATATCGCTCACGTAAGTACCTAGATGATCAATCATACAGGAAGAAGTCATTTATTTTTGCATTACTGTGACTACCGGCAAGTCAACACAAAATATCAAGAAAACTATTCTTATTCTAATTACACATTCAAATAAACATACATACAAAGTCATGAAAAATAACAAATCAAAGTTTAAATGTGTCTCAGTGCTGCAAAAGAGAAAATGACTCAAAACTGTATGAAATAGACAAGTGAGAATTTTTACAGATTTCTTTCTTTTAAAATGGCCTAATTTCATATGTTGAGTGTTGTGAAACATCTAAAAACTTATTAGATGTGTAAAGAAATGAAAAAAAAATTTACTGAGTGGTAAATGTACCATTATGAGACCTAATTTTCAGACAAGGGGGCACCACTTGTTGACCAATTTGGATGAAATGTACAAAATTGATAGAGGACTAAATGTCAAAAAACTTCTAAAATTTGTTTTTGGAAGGGAACCAAAATGACAATACTTCTTCACTCATCCCTCTAGATCATTTCTATGCATTCTGTTTGTCTCTGTATACAGCCAGTATGAAGAAGAAGATTTTCAAAGGAGGGTACTCTTTTGTAACCTACTTTTGAATGTGGTGGCGCCATCTGTAAAAAGGTCTGGACGAAAACGACGAAATTTGAAGGAGTCGTAAGTTATTTATTTTTACCAAATTTTATTAAAATTTTTCCAACAGTTTTGCAAAAAAAAAGTCAAAAATGTGAGAAACTGCCAACCCCCTCCTTTTTTTTTGGAAGTCTTAAAACTTCATAAAAAATATAAAAAATTGAGATACATGTATTTACAAAACTCTTTTACAATAATATTCCTTTCTATAATTATGATCAAAATAGTCCATAAGAAATTATCATTATCAATTAACTGAGAAACATGACACTTTTCTGCATTGAAATTACTAAGTCCAAAAAGATTTTGCAAAAACATAAAAAATTTGATTTCAGAACAGAACCAAAAATATCAACACTTCTTCACACATCCCTCTAGATCATTCCTATGCACTCAGTTTGTCTTTGTATGCACCCAGTCTGAAGAACAAGTTTGTCAAAGTAGGATACCCTCTGTGAACTACTTTTGCCTGTGGTGGCACCACCTACATGCTTTGACGGATTGGGACAAAAAACATCACTTGTTGGGGACCATGAGTACTTTATGCCTATCAAGTTTCATAGAAATCTGTTCATTGGTTCTTGAGAGGAAGTCGAAAACATGAAAACTTTACAACAGAAGGCCTGACAGACAACAGACAGCGCACTATGACTATGAAAAAACAGACCAAAGTTTTCCCAACTTAAGGCAAAGAAAACAAAAATCATGCCAACTTCAGGTGTAACAAAAAAAGATGATGAAATACACTAAACATTATGCCAATCTAGGGCATAATAAAGAAAGATGAAGAAAAAAAACAAATATTATGCTATCGTGGGGTTTAATTAAGTGTATTATTGTTAAGATTTATCACTGGAATATATTTTTTCATCAAAGCCAGTGATCTTAACCTTGAAGACATTACCACTGATCAAAGTCATGCTACATCCTTGTATTATTGGTAACAAGTGAAGTATGCAAGAACATAATATTGCAGAAGTGTTACTAGTCTGCAAGAAGCTCACTGTGACTTTCACCTTGGTGCACAACCATGACCATGATCTTGTCAAATAATTATGTTAAGTATGGAGTGGATACACTTTACATTACAAAGAAGAACCAGGCACAAACTTTGGAGATAGAGTAACAGTGACCTTGACCTTGGAGTATGACTTGTTTCGTTGATAATGATTATTGGAGTGTCATCTATATCAAAGAAAGTACACATATTTTATGAATGTATCAATTTCTGATGGATAGACAGGCAAAAAAGGTGATTCCTTAATACCAAATAATGCATGAATATAGGAATATTATTCCATGTAAATATGAAGCTGATATATGCGGCAGGGCATAAAATTCCTAAATGTATGTCAGTGCTATTACTATTTAATACATACATTCAAGAGGAGGCAGGGAACTCCACCAACACTTAAGATTACTCGTAAATGTGAAAATAATCAAGGTTAATAATACATACTGTCTCCTTCCATGACCATGACACCAATGACAACTTTCATGCTCATGATGACCATCACGATAGCGAGTCACATGGCCTCTACCATGGCAAGAGTGACAACGTACCTGAAATTAAAGTTAAATCTCTACACTTGAAATTAAAACGTACATTCTTAAAAAACTTTAGTATACAAAACAAAGGCTTGTGGTAAGAAAGACAACTCTTGTTGGTTGTGAATCAAGGGTCTCCCTGGAAGGAATATGTACGACTATTATGAAAAACCACTTGCTATTGACGTCCTAAAAGAATGCACTTATCCATTGCATCAGACTCTCTGACAGTATGACATCAGTACTGTAAAGCTACAGAACAAAGCATTTCACACTTTTTCCATACAACTGAAGATATGATTCATGGAATTTACTACTTCTGTGATCAGTATCACAAAACTGTAATTCATATTTCATGCAGGTATTGCAGGATCACTAAAAGCTGTCTAGATTTACGTTAATCACTCATACAACTTATGAAATATAAATATATTTATAGGTTTTTGACTGAATACTATTACTAGTAAATATACTGGTAAATATGTCAGTCTGAGGCCTTTCCATTGTAAAGCAGATCTCACAATCTCACAAAAACACCAAAGGCAGACATAATTGTGTTATTTCAGATATTCTTTCAATAATATCTCTTTCAGTTATCTTAATCAATTTAGTTGATAAAATTAATACTTTATTGCAGATGAATGTAATTTTTTTTAAAGAATATGACTTCCATTTGCCTGTAACAATAAGCCTTGATCTGTTGCATACAGTTTTTGTTATTATTAAATCATTCATGATATAAAGGTTAAAGTGATCTTGAATAAGGTAAACATAATTGTCTAAAGATATTCCTATACAACAGACAACATCAACAAAATTAATCATTAAACATGTGACAAAAAATATATCTTGTATGTTTGTCATGTGAATTTGGTGAAGTCATTGATTCCATAGTCTCTGCTCTGAGAATTTCAAGGGGATTAGGATAGAATGAAGAATTTCTCTCAGGTGAATTTTTCTTAAAATGTTTTTGATGAACAATGATTTTTCTGGCAATTCTTCATACAAATTAAATATAACAAGTTTATTTAGTGTTTCTTGATTATAGATATTAATACTTAATTAATCTGCAAAGTTACTCATTTCCATAATGATACTTCCTCTGATACCCTTAATTTTATAAAATAAGCGTGGCAAGACGTAAGTAATAATACGCCTGCATCCAAACACATGCCAATAAAGCACTTATACATTTCAATCATTCTGTTGTGTTGTCTGCAAAGCAACAAGGCATATTTCAATATGAGTACATTTTGATGCTGTTATTGTTTGCGAAAGTCACCAGACCGACATAAACATCTGGTAAAAACTGGATATGTCTGGTAAAACTTTCACTACTATTTCACTGAAATACGAAATTTTACTACAAAAAGGGCTATAAACAAACAGTGTGTATTGCACACACTAAAATAAATACAAGTACATGTATGAAAAATTTTGTTAACTCGGTTGTACGTCTTTAAAGCCTAGTAAGTATTCCATCAAATTTTCAAACAAAGAAATAAATGAGTTTTCTGAATATTAATTACAAATTGATCTATAATATACACATTGTCACAATGTAGCCATACTTACCCTCCCTCTACCCAAACAGTGGTCACATCTGACATAACCCATAGCAATGCAAGTATGACAAGGCTGAAACAAGAAAATGCATGTAAACAAGAGACATTCTTAATAATGTATGTTGATAATAAAGCACTCTGAAGACTATATACCAATAATTATCAACAAGAAAACCGTGACCGACAAGAATAATACCGATAGCTGTAATCATATTTGGCTGGTTGTTGTTTTCAATTATGTCATTATTATTTCACTTTTAGTTTAGTTTAGACCTTTGTAACACAACCAACATGAAGTAGTGAAGATTTCTGACATTGAGCATTCTGAGTAATTTTACGTTTCAAAGATTATGTTGTTACAAAACACAAGTTTTAACACAACACCAGGGTTACTCTGCGGTGTACCTATGTAGTGGCAGCCAGTGTTACTCTGTGGTGTACCTATGCAGTGGCAGCCAGTGTTATTCTGTGGTGTACCTATGTAGTGGCAGCCAGTGTTATTCTGTGATGTACCTATGTAGTGGCAGCCAGGGTTACTCTGTGGTGTACCTATGTAGTGGCAGCCAGGGTTATTCTGTGGTGTACCTATGTAGTGGCAGCCAGGGATACTCTGTGGTGTACCTATGTAGTGGCAGCCAGGGTTACTCTGTGGTGTACCTATGTAGTGGCAGCCAGTGTTATTCTGTGGTGTACCTATGTAGTGGCAGCCAGTGTTATTCTGTGGTGTACCTATGTAGTGGCAGCCAGTGTTACTCTGTGGTGTACCTATGTAGTGGCAGCCAGTGGCAGCCAGTGTTACTCTGTGGTCTACCTATGTAGTGGCAGCCAGTGTTACTCTGTGGTGTACCTATGTAGTGGCAGCCAGTGTTATTCTGTGGTGTACCTATGTAGTGGCAGCCAGGGTTACTCTGTGGTGTACCTATGTAGTGGCAGCCAGGGTTACTCTGTGGTGTACCTATGTAGTGGCAGCCAGTGTTATTCTGTGGTGTACCTATGTAGTGGCAGCCAGTGTTTGGTTGAGAAGGAAATAGACATCCTCACAGAAAATCAACATGTTAATTAAAGAAATACACCTAATATATTCACATTGTAAGATTAACATCAAGCCAGGGTTAGTTTGTGCTCCACCTATATAGTGACAGCCAGTGTGTTGTAGAGGAGGAGACAGATATACTTGCAGGAAATCGAAATTAGAGAAAATTTCAGGTTGTCAAATGAGCAACTTCAAACAAATCTGGACAACATAAATGATATTTACTGGAACTTCAGGCTTGCTGCAAAAATATCATGATGTTTTTGATGACAGGACAACTACATATTTCTAACCCAATATTTGAAGATAATCACCAGTTTCAGGTAATACATGTACAAGTATACTGTGTGAGTCAGACCTTTCCATTTGCCTCAAGCAGGATTCCAAATGAATGAATGCAGATTTTTATGTCATTTAGAGAAACAGATAAAGCGATATGTATTCTTAATAGTTCTGTATTACATTTTCATTCAGTATTCATAAATATATAATTATAGGGAGATCTGGGATCCATTGTGCAACTATTTTTACAACTGTTGGCTACTTCTGTTTCTGTGTCAGAAAATTCCATTGAAAGTGACATTAAAATCAAAATCAACCACCATACCAACCAAACTTAAGATGCATTTTAAAATTGTTTTTTAAACCTTTTATATTGAAAACCAAACTAAAGAAATAATATGTTTACAATATAAGATTAAATACCACAAAATAGTAATGACTTCAGACTAGTTGTATAAGTATTTATATTTTTGACCAGATTGCAAAGAAAGTCTGGTCTATGAATTGGTGAAGTCTGTCTGTCTATCCATCCATCTGGCATCAACAATTTGCATTAAGCATGATCTCTAGTATACCGTTTATGATACAAACTTCAATTCAAACTTGGTCAGTTTGTAGACATTGACAAGTTCTTCGCAACCAACACAAAATATGGTGACCTTGAACTTGATTTTATGCTACAGTGAACACAATCTGATTTTGCATTTAGCTTGATTTTTTACATACCGTTAATGATACCAACTTCAAACTTGGTCAGTTTGTAGACGCTGATGAGTTCTTCTCAACCGAAAAATAATTTGGTGACCTTGACCTTAATTTTACGCTTCAGTAAAAACAATCTGATTTTGTGTTTAGCTTGATCTTTTGCATACCATTAATGATACCAACTTCAAACTTGGTCAGTTTGCAGACATTGATGAGTTCTTGACCAACACAAAATTTGGTGACCTTGAACTCAATTTCATGCTTCAGTGAAAACAATCTAATTCTGCTTTGCAATCTGGTCATACCATCTTTGACGGTTTCTTGTCTTATATTTAAATACAAGTGGTTTTCAATACATCACTAACTATGACTATATTCAAACATTTTTAAGAGACCAATCTTACCTTAACCGATGCTGTATGGGGGACTTCAAACTCCTGTTTAGAATTCTGGAACAAATTCTTGGCTTGGGCAAAAATATCCCAGGGTCCAGGAGCATGTCCATTGTGAGGTCCATCAATTGGCTGACCTGTAAATTAGTACATGTAAATGAATTAAAAATTCTGTTTTTGCCTTCATTTTAAAAGCATGATTAGTGGAGTAACAATTCTGTCATGCTATAAACACAATCAGCTTATAATACCACTCTACTTTAATACAAAATCGCAGTTATTTTCCCAAATGCTTGTCTTGTGTATATAAATATCAAAATTGCCTAAATGCACCAATATCCAATCATTTACAAAGCCTTAGCCTTAATAAGCATCTCCAAACAGCCAATGTTGAATTCTTCTCATCCCACACAAATAAGTTATCAATTAAAAGAACGCAAAACAAAACATTGATTATGTGGTTATTAGACTGCTTTTGATGCATAGAGCATATGCTTATTGTATATCTTATATACTGTATAGGACAAAACAGTTGTGAAGGATATAAGTCCACATTTTCCCACAAAAGAATGTTTATTGACAGAAGCAACATTTACCAGACATTAGTTCTGCCTTCTTGACTTCAATCAATAATGTCACTGCCCAAAGCACTTGAATCATATTTAACAGCATTACTACCATATTCTACACAATTATGCCAGATTAGTCATTCTCTCAATATGGATTACATGGCTGATAGACAGCCACACTAATTATAATATTGCATTTTTGCAAAACATGTAAACTGACCCATATATGGTTCATAAGCCCAGCTGGTCATTCTTCCTTCTCCAAATGTTTCCAAGGTATACTATAAATAGAATTACATGCAAGTCACAACATACAAAGCAGTACTGACAGTTGATAATCAGTGTGATAATGATAATTCAGAATTGGTCATTTATACTTGCAATTATAAACAAGATGTGTTTGTGAAACACTGTGTACCCAATGGTAACAAACTCTGTCTGGGCACTGCATGTGTTACAATATCATTTAAATCTCTGAACTGAATGTGTTATAATATCATCAGGGTCCGGCGCCATAAACTGAGAATATGCTTAAGTCAAATATTTCATTTTAATTTATTCCATTATCAAACATTCAAATAAATTTTATTGCAGAGTGGTTTAATTCTATTCATCAGTAGAATAAAACTAAATAAAATCCAAATCCCAGTTATTAATTCATTGATGAACAGAAGAATATGAAATTATGACTTAAGTATATTCTCAGTTTATGGTGCCAGACCCAGATCAGTTAGATTTCTCCATGCAAACTTAAGTTATTGTGAAACATAGATAAATTAATATATGCCTAAATAAAGGCCATTTTTAACATATATAGAAACATAACTCTGGAACAAAGAAATAGAGTTTCAAGAAAATCAACAAGAGTCTCCCTTATGTGCTAACACTGAAAGTATTATAATTTTAAATAAATATCTCTGTAAAACTACGAGAGACATAAAAAGCGCCGACAAAATCTATGTTTTAGCATTAAGATCATAGTTAACTTAGTTAAGGTACCTGATCTTTCATGGTTCAAAAGTAATCGGCAAAATTAAAATAACTGACAGACAGACAAACAAACATAGGACAAAAACAATAATCCAAAATAATCACCCCACCATCTTTAAATCTAGGTCCACAAAGAGACCACATTTTGAGATAAGGATCATCTCTATTAATACTAATATATACATATATACCCATATGGGATATAGGAACAACTTTCATGTTAGAAGATAAGGAAAGTTTGAGCTTTGAATTAGGTTGGTTGGTTGGTTGATTGGTGTTTTACGTCGCTTTCAACAATATTTCAGTTATATCGCGACATGGAAGCAGGAGGTTACCAACCTCTTAAACATAGTGGCACAATCCAGGAATTGAACCCGTATTGTTGGCACCGCAAGCCAAGCGCTTAACCATTACACCACGCCTGCCCCTCTGTGAATTAGGTACCACTCCATTATACGGAAGGAAAATTTATTATACATGTAGTTAATTTTAGTCAACACGGAACATGGGTTCATACAGTCAAGAAAAAATATTTTCAGGCTTGCTTTCAGCACTTTATAAAGTGTTTTTAAGTTTTTAAGCACTTAACAATGATAACGTCTTCAAGCACTTCTTCCCTGGGAGAAGCATGTAAAACTTTAAACAGGGCTTTATTTTCTGTATTATCATCATACTTCTGAATTATGTTCACATGAAAAAGTTTTTGAAAGAAGCCATATACATAGTTTTCAATAACCAAACAAAAGATGGTGAGCACTATATTTTCGCTTACTTAAGATAAGGTTCTTGTAACTAACAAGAGGCCTAAATGAGCATATATTGCACAGCCATTGGCTCAGGTAATATATTCTCGAAGATGTTTTCTATTATAAATATTTTGTTTATGCTTTAAGTTGATACATTATGACATTTAAAATGACCATCTTGTTAGGAGCTCTCTGAAAATGTATCCTTTGTAAATGCTATTCCAAGAAAATGTTTCTTGAAAATTTTGCTATTGAGAACTTGTCAAAGTAAAGTCTGTATGTTAACAAATTTGTTAGATGTGTATATTTTGCTCATGAGAAAGCAGTTTGAGCTGAAAACATGCAAATGTTAAAGATTTGATATTTTTTGCTATTGTAAGACTTAAACCAGTGAGTTTTTTCTTCAAATCAGGTTCGTTATACGGACCCTTCCTAACGGAAATTTCACTGAATTTTCCCAAAATTTGTCTAAATTTTTCCCAAACATTGCTTTTAGCAATATGAATATAGGACAAGAAATTTCCAAATGAAAAGGTACAGGCACCTTCGAAAAGAATTTTAAAAAACACTGCTTAAACGCAAGACATGCATTTGTATACACAAGTACATGCAATGCCACTAGTTAATACTGAGTATCTTCATAGACAATGGACAAGTAAGGATGAAATTATACATCAAAAAGAATACAAGCTAATAGTTTGTCATTCAAATGAATAATGACAAGACATGTTCCTGTATACAATGATGCTCCGTTAATCCGGGCTCCATATATCTAGAAAATCCACTTCCTGGACAAGAAAGTGTGGGAACAGATTTTACAAATGATATTTTGATCCGATAATCTGCAAATCCATGTTCCGGACAAGGAAATATGGGTACGGAATTCCAAAAGTATGTTAAATTTGCTCCGATAATCCTGACAAAATCTTGCCTTGCAGATGTAACTGTAGCAATTCCAGATGTAGCTGTACAGTAATAAATAACTGTGGTTTAAATAATAAATGAAACAGTTTATCTCCTCTCTGTGCTGACTGATTGCTTGTTTAAGGGGATTGGACATGCACCATTTAAATTTGCGATGAAAATGGGGTGCTCGAAGTTGAAATCTATCCTGCTTTGATGCCTGTCAATCAATTTTCACAATTTTTGCACACCAGTTTCTATACCCCAATATATTTAATTCCCAAAATTTTCAAAAACAATAAATCTATTGAATTGACAAGTGGGCAGTTTGTAAATTGTGCACCGAACTGCACAGCTGCAGCTCTGTGCATACAAGAAATTTTGTTATGATATATCTAAATCGTTAGTTTGATTATATGTCTACGAATGATTGTCGTTGGATTTTTCAAATTCTTTATCGAACACTCACAAATTAGAATTTTATAAGCTAGGGGTTATCGAATATTTGTGTATAAATATGGACGCCTCTGTCCATGTGTCAACATGAGGGGCGGATCGCAGTATAAACAATAATAATCACGACACACGAATATAGTAAATTAATTTTTCTATGTATGTTTTACTTCTCATGTCAATAGTCATAGTATATTATAATATTGTCAACCATAACTCTGTAATTCATTAATCATTTATTGAAATTTCTTATGATCCACAGCTACCGATGTGAATTGTAAATCGCCATTTTACATGGGTTGAAAAAATGAGAAATTCTACTATAAGTGACAGTTCTTTCAAAAGCGAAGGACAATCGTTTGTGGATATATCATCAAACTGACGATTGAGATACCTCTTTCCAATATGCATTGTGTGCACATGCCTGTGGCTGTGCAGCCAGGTGCATTATGTGCACACTGGCCTACTACAAAATCTACATGGAATTCAATCTCAAAATTTTTGGGAAATGAAGCTTTTCATATATAGATAACATTCTGTAAAAATGATACGAATTGGTTATTTAGTGTCCAAGCGAGATAGATTTCAATTTTTAACACCCCATTTTCACAATGGCGCCGTCCATCCTCCTTAACAATTAAGTGATGTGTTTACCTGGTCACCTACCTATGGTATATTAATTACCTATCCCATTAAAATTTGACTGCTTGGGGAGAAGTAAAACGTCATGTTAGCGGTCATTGATGATTGCTTTTTAACGAGTCAGTACACGCTCATGCCAGAAATGAAAATTACTATTATTTGAATGACAGTAAATAAAAATGAATTGCAAACAAACTCTATGTATGAGGGCTGATTGATATGTTGTGAGCCTCATATGTAAAGGTTTGAAATTTGGTGCACATATTGCATTATTTTTCAACATAATCCCCTGCAGTATCTATTGCCAACAATATTTATGGGCCTCAATGCCACTTTTAAAGAAGTCCATTTCTTGACCGTTCAGAAAGTTCTCCACTGCATGTATGACGTCATCTTTTGACTGAAAGTGGGTACCGGAAATGGCCGTTTTCAGTTTTGGAAATAAATGCAAGTCTAATAGAGCGAAATCAAACGAATAAGGCAGATGCTCAATCAATTTAAAGCCACAATCGTTAATGTCAACCATGGCAATGACAGACTTGTGAATGGAGGCATTGTCCTGGTGGAAGAACACACCTTTACTGAGTTTTCCGCCACGCTTGAGTTTAATGTTTTGCCGTAACTGCCACAAAAGTGATGCATACTATGTGCCATTGATTGTTTGTCCTTTTGTAGATACTCTACTATCAGAATACCATCAACATCCCAGACACCGAGGTCATACACATTCCAGCTGATGGTACAGTCTTTGCCTTCTTTGGCAAGGGTGAACCAGGGTGCTTCCATTGTTTAGAATGTTGTTTGGCCTCTGGGGTGAAATGATGGACCTACATTACATCAATAGCAACACATCTCTGAAAAAAGTTAGGAAGATCTATTTCTAAAAGATTCAGATTAGCACGCGACAAAGTCCGTCCGGTGTGCTTCTGATCAACTGTCAGAAGTCTTGGTACCCAACAGGCTGAAAGCTTTCTCATTACAAGATTCTGTGTCAGAATGGAATGTTCTCTTTCTTGAGATATGTTAACTGTACTGGCTATATATCTTTCTGTATATCGCCTGTCAGTCATAAAAATATCATGGACTTTATTGGCCATTTCTGGGGTTTCAACAGTGACAGGCCTTCCAGGTAGGGGATCACACTCAAGGCTCTTCCTGTCGGGCTTAAATTCCGCCACACATCTTTTTACTGTAGTGTATGAAGGGGCATCTTTCCCTAGTGTTGCTACCATATCAGTATGGATATCCTTAGGTGTTAAACCTTTCTTATGCAAATACTGGATCACTGTTCTTTCAAAGATTTTGTCCATTTTGCAAAAGTCACTTGCCTTGTTTACTTTAAAGTGCAACATCGTTAATATAAACTCACCACATAACACCAGTCTTAGGGTACACAGCCTTAAATAGTCAGGGATTAGTATGGATGAAAAAAGGAAATCCCCTGCAAATCTCCTTCAATACAAGGCTTACAACATATCAACATACCCTCGTAGCGTCACTCTTTTGTCAGAGATCGATAATTGATAATGTATCCTTACTTAGTGCTAATAAGTGCTCATTACATTATTTAGAAGATTAGTTTTAACTTTTAATTGTTATATTTAAAACATGTACATTGAAATTGAATAAATTTATCCGGGTATTAATTCTTTTCCATGCTAAATTTGTATAGCACAACTGGATGTTAGGTAAACACTTTGATCATGATAAAAGTGAAATTAGTAAAACACAACATATATACAAAGGCAGCTGTCAACATTTAAATAGAGGACACTGAGTTGAAAAATCAAGCAGGTACACATGTATTAGAAGTTTAGCTGAAATCAATGTACAATTTACTAAAGATGTTAACTATACATGTATTAAATACATAATAGATATATATTTCTTTGTATACAAATTAAATGCATAGAAGGATTGTACGTTTACTTGTGTTTTATCGTGTATACACCCCTTCTATCATCAAGAAATAAGATTATTTCTTTGTATACAAATTAAATGCATAGAAGGATTGTACGTTTACTTGTGTTTTATCGTGTATACACCCCTTCTATCATCAAGAAATAAGATTCTTTAACATCTAATGCACTATCATCCGATAATCCCTAAAATCTGTTGATGCGGAATAATCAGCCAGAAACAAATGTGTACGGACAAACAGAGCATCACTGTATTTATAGCTCAAAATCAATTTCAGAATGTTACGTACAGTGTCATGATGGAGCCCATTCCACTACAATGGTACTGTCTGACATGTGTAATGGTTGAATCCCTTTCCGTTGCAATGACACTGTCTGACATGTGTCAAGATTGAATCCCTTTTCACTGCAATGACACTGTCTGACATGTGTCATGATGTGGACCATTCCACTGCAATGACACTGTCTGACATGTAAAGTGTCATGACAAAGCCTATTTCACTGCAATGACACTGTCTGACATTTAATTTTAAAAGTGTCAATATAGAGACCATACCACTGCAATGACACCAACATGTAAATGTCATGATGGAGTCAATTCCACTGCAAATGGCACTGTCTGAATGTAAAGTGTCATGATAGGGCCTTATTCACTGCAATGACACTGTCTGACATCATCGCTGGACATTTCTGTCTGACTTTCAGAAGTCAAATACTCTTGCTATAGCTAAAACAGCTCTGTCAAACCCTGGCTTACCTATAAATACAATTCAAACTTAATCTACACTGGATAAACTAATCATCCTCCGAGTTTGACCCCATGACCTTCTAGTTAATAGAGAAGCTTGTTAACCACTCCTTTCAATTTAGGCTTTGCCACATGTGAAAACTGAACTTACATGAAATGCACTGGAAGACTGGAGGTCCATGAACTTAAGATCTTCTGCAGCTCCTTTACCATAGCAACAATGCTCTGACACATAATCTAAAAGTGCTTCCCGAGCTTCCTTTTCATCAATGGTTGGTACACTGTAATAAATGTAATGAACAAAATATACAATTAGGCCAAGATAAATAAATTGTATGGTTCAGATTCCATCCAATAAAAAATTGGGTAGGTAGGTAGGTCGGAAAAACATTTTATTTACCAAAACATTTTTTTTGCAGAATATGCCAAAATAGCAACATGAGCATGCACTAAATGCATATAGCAAGCAGTCACAAAGCAATATTCAGTATAAACATAGAAAAACATTTACACTTCATACCCACAACATGACTTGTTATTTTAAATTCATGGGGATTATTATGCCCAATAATTGACTTCTGTCACTTCTTCTGCACTTAAAGGAAACACGAGTTCATTGTTTTATGCGCCTCATCACTAAAACACACAAAATTTCTTGTATACTTAATGTAGATTAGATATAGACTAAATGAATATGCACGTAAGGATTCGTGATTTCAGATACTGAATACATGAACCATCAATGTTAGACTAAGAAACACAACATTTACACTTCTGTCACTTCTATCTTTTACACTTAATATCGACTAGACATAGACTAACTGAATTTAGACTGATATGACTAGATTAGTTACTTCAATACATACTTTGCATTCAGGCTATGACCTAAAAACGCATGTATGAAACATTATCCCAACACAAGAAATTTTTGTTCATATTTGCATTTTTAGCAATAAGTATCTATTGTGTATGTATTTGCAATGGTTGGGAAAGAAAGGCATGAGCTAGTAGAAAGTCCATCTCGGCTTCGTCAACTTGAAGTTGGGCAAAATATTGCATTTTCAACATCATATCAGACATCGTGAACAGCAGAAGTGTCAGTCGATTAATGATTGTTCATTTGAAAAAAGGATATTGATAATATACATGTATATACATAAATATGCATTAATATTGTTCATATTGTACTAAGCACGTAGTGTGGACGTTTTAAAGACTTCACATACATGTTGGGGTCGTATTGTGGGCACAAGTAGTTGGGACATTCCTGACAAGGTCTCAGATCAAAGCCGCAATGAAGTGGGGAAAACGTTGCAACAACGTATTAAGGTTGCCATGAGAATGGGGTAGGAATGGAAGACATGTGGAGAACCGTATATGAGCGTTCTTTCCACCGTTGCATCTTAGCCGTTTGATTTGTCCTTTGAGCGATCTTTCCAGTGATGTTCGCATGATGTTTATTTTGAACAGTTTACACAAAGGCAGTGGTTTGGTGTTCAGGGAAGTTCGTCTGCATCCGTATCAGTAAGTCTTCCAATCGGAACACCATCGCCATTTTTTACAAAAATAGACTCGGAAGCCCCACCTTGCAGCGATATATACCAAATCGCTTCAATTCTTCGGCTTTTGTCGTAGGAGCACTTTGAGAAATGAGGCATAAAAAAGTTTATAGAATAGTTTTTGTAATTTAGGATATGAGAAGTTCAGTATGAAATGTAAAACCCGTTTTGATGAATATTATACAATCGTAACGGTAATTCAGTAATCGTAGCAAATTTCACATTTTGATTTTAAATGTTAGAGCACTGGAAACGAATCAGAGGAAATTCGAAGTGACATTTAACCAGTGCATGTGTGTAGACTCCGACATGAAAAATTCATACTAGCTCACTCATTCAGAGAGAAACAAATATAGACAAAAGCAGGCAATAAGCATAATTGCCTATTTTAGCGCAAACATGGCAGGCATGTTGATCATGGCCATGTGTGTTTACATAACAACTGGAAGTAGTCCCAATGGCTGACTACGTAGTACGTACGAGTCGTATTTGCGTACGGAAATGGACGAGTTGTTACGATTGTAAGTCTTCATGCCATTCTCGGCATTCACACCATGTTTTTTCATATTTTTCGTGATCATAGTAAGAACGCCAAGCTAGAATGTGTAGGAGTGAAAGAGGCTTTAAAAAAGAAAAACCTGTAAACAGGTAATAACGAAATCCAGATTCATTTTGATATCATCGAAAATAATGTTTAAGGTCGGACGAAAAAAATAGGGTTGGTCGGGGAACCTGAAAAACACAATTTATCTTGGCTTTATATGAATAATGTCTTGAAAAATATTTGGCACACTGAATGATAAAACCAATCAAGTTTTAACATTCTAATTATCACATGATCATCAACACTGCTTACTTTTGTACTGTCTGTCTCTCGGGGGGAGCATCTTGTTTCATGGCATCTTCATAAGATGGGGGTGGCAGAAATGCTGTGGAAAAATTTACATGTATGGTATTCAATTAAGTTTACTAGCTGAACATATTTTGAAGAAAAGGTGAACATTGTGATGACCAAGTATTCTAAAAGCCAGTAAATACAAGCAACTTTTTGATAAATATAATTAAATACATCAAGACTTCGAGTTGGAGGGACTGTAGAAAATACTTCCAGACAGTTCCAGTTCCAGATATCCAATTTTCAAGTTTAGGATCACAAATCTAAAAGTTGTTAATGTAGGCTGGTCCATTTGGCCTGTGTGATTTTATAGTACATGATGTAAATGTCCATGTATTTGTTAATGAATAAGTATGAAGACATGCATAGTGTTCCTAAATGATTTAATCTGAGTCTCATCGTACTCAAAAACTTAAAAAACATCATGGATAGTTTTCAGTTCTTTCCTATTTTAAACTCAATACTGGATATAACAGTCATATACTATAACTAAAACCCAGGATGGACGAATACATATGACAAAGAAACATCATAATTTTATTTTATTCAAACCGTATCAAGCTACCATTACATGTAGTATTACTTTATATAAATATATAAAGATTTATGCATGGATATGAAATAAAAATACAGTAAATTTTAGTTTTGTTCTTATTAGAGGCATTCACAGCTTACAATATTCAGTAATGTTTACTATTTAATTTTTAAAAGCTATCATCATTTAAAAACAATTAGTATATACAGTATAGTCTGGATGGAACTTAATTTGCCCGCTGGTCACAGTGGGCATTTTTAGAGTGGGCATTAAAAATGTCCACTGGACACAATGGACATACTTGTAAGAGTCATTTAGAATAAACATACAGGTAAGTGGACAGCTTGATAGCTCAGGTAAATGTCCACTCCTAATGCCCACTGAAATTTCAGGTGGACTGCCTTCTGTGGACAGTGGGCTTCAAAGTTCCACCCAGATTGTACTGTACTAGATGTCTGTGACCATGACTTTGGAATAGGATAAAGTGTGTATGTGTTGTACTTGTTATGGTGAATAATTTATGATTCATAATATGTGTGTGTGTGTGTGTGTGTGTGTGTGTGTGTGTGTGTGTAATATGATCCTTTGTATCATACATTATAACAGAAATCTGCTTTCTTAACCACATTGTAATTACAAGGTCAAAATTCAAGGTCAAGGTCACTAGGTCAAATGTTTTGGTATCGAAATGCAATATTTGTTATGGTGAACGTGTGTGTGTGTGAAGTATGAAAGCCCTATCCCTTCTATTGTAAAAGATCGATGCAGAAGGTGGGAGGGGGGAGGTGTTTGGTTGCAGGTACAATAACAAGTTATGAACTCAATTGACTATGTAATTACTGTGACTTTGTACATCAACACCTTCAATTAATCATGCCACGTGCAGCCTGTCAACTTATGAAAAGGACACAGGAAAAACTGTCAATAAAGAGCCAACTTCAAGTGAGATAAACTGGGTAAATAAGATCTTAGGCACTTGAAAATGTATTCCAGATAAGCATGGTATTCAATATATTAGTGTTCAACACATCTTGGGAAAAATTTAATCATAATATGAAGGATTTTTTCACGACCGACATTTGACTTTGAGATATCCCTGGTATTCTAGAAATCAGTGTTTGAGATATCAGAGTTTGACTGTAAAGACATAGTAGATTTTTCATGATACTAATACTGTAAACTTACATCCTGCTCCGATGCCTACGTTATCATAGCCAGGTATTTGGTCCATTTTCTCCATGGGTGGAGCTGTTGGCTGAGGCTGTTGTACTGAAGCATTTGGATCATACATGACATCTTCATCTGGCATTTCTCCCTGATACTGTGGTACATTTGGATCGGGACCTTTCCCTGTAACAAATATACACCACCTTCAAAATCTATATGAATGTTACACGTTTATTTACCAGTACATTAGTAGTCAATGTTTCTGATTTTCATACTTTCTTATTTAAATGCAATTTCAAACTTATCAAAATCCTGAAGATTTAACTGTTTAAGGTCCTAAATTAAAATTTTCTGTTAGTTTCTGTTATGAATAATGTCTTTTAAAATAGTGCCAATCAAAATGATGACCCATCAGAATGTCTTTATGGATTAAACATTAAGTAATTTACCCACAACAGATGTGTATACTAGGTTTGAAAGTAAGATAACAAAGAGTTGTCAGAAGACGATAGAGCTCACCAGGCTGTAAATTTTCAAAGAGAATAAATGTAAGAAGATCAGCATTCAGGAAATTGTGTGTCCCTAACTCAAAAAGATATCTAAAAATAAGTTACTGACCAAAATATCTCTACCTTGAAAAATAATGAACAACAGTCAGTAGCTTTTGGAATTCTTTAGCAGTTTATAATATAAAGCATTGCTTAAAGTTTTTTGAAAAGTGGGTTAAAGACCAAGGTCAGACACTAGGTCAGAAGTCATGGTACCGATTCAAAGCCATTGTCAAGTGGAATCTATTTGTTGAATGTCAAAACTGCACCTTTATTGATTCAAAAGATATAGCCCAGGTTAAAGTCTTTAAAGAAGTAGGTAAAGGTCACTGGGTCAAAAGTCATGGTACCAATAGACTAATTCCGAGTTTTTGATTACACTTTAAAATTCTTAAATGTTACCATAAAAAGCATGTGAATATGGAAATATATTGAGGTTTCAATTATAAAATTTCAATTACGACAAATCGAAGGGCAAATTTGTTTTTCAAGCACTGAGTAGATACATGTATCACTATATTTCCTTTGGCTTGTTCACTTGTACCGGTAATCCTTTTGCTTTAACTAATCTTAAAGAATATTATTTTGTATTTTTCAAATCACGTGCCTATGAACAAACAATTCCTCTCTTAAGATTTCATAATGAAAGAAACGTAACTAGGAAATGGCCTATTGAAAATCCTGGTCATGAGGAATTGATATGTGAAATATCAAAGCTGTACCTTTTCCAGTTCAAAACATATAGTCTAGGTTAAAGTTTTCAAACAGGTCAAAGTCCAATGTCAAGGTCACTTGGTCAAAAGTCATGGTACTAACTGAAATAGACAAGTGATTAGATGGCAGATGGATTTAACTGTATAAGTAAATGTACGATATGAGGCTTAACTTTAAAACTGAAGTTTTAAGTATTGATCTTGGCGGGGGCCCCAGTATTCGCAAAAACTCACTAGCCCGATGCTTGAGGCTAACAAAATTTCCTCAGAAAAGATCTACACGTACTAAAATTTGATTTTGAAATAGCCTGACCGACCGGTTAAAAATATCGATGTCTCAAGATCAAAAGGTGAAATTGCTAGGGCTGAGAGGATTCATCACGATTTTGATTCTACTCGATATTTTCTTTCCATTCCGTCATGTTCAATATATTTGTCTAAATTTTAATTGGATTCGGACAAGCATATATAAACAGAGAGGTGTATGGTTTCCGTCCTACAAATCGCAGGTCTATACATAATACTCTTACTGTAGTCAGAGACATGCGTTTTAATACGCAAAATATATCGTTTTTATGCTTTCTCAGTATTAAGTTTTGAATATGTCTTTTGAGTTTTTACTTTGGGTAAGTATATTTTTACCCTGGGTAAAATGGATTTCAGTTAGTAACTTACCCGTTGGTAAGTGGATTTTTAAAAGATTCCTAGAACACTGAACTGATGTGTCAAGTACTAAACTTTCAGCTTTTCATTTCTTTTTTCAATCCTTCTGTGTAAGCCCTTTAACTTTAAATCTGTAGTTATATAAAATAAACTAAAAATTACCTTGCGGAGCTCCAGGTCCAGTGGGTGGTGCACCACTTTGATAAAAACCTGCTGGAGGAGGTCCTCCTTGATATGCACCTGCAGGTGGTGGTCCTCCTTGATACCCTCCAGCTTGAGGAGCACCTCCTGGATATGCCCCTGCAGGTGGCGGTCCCCCTGGATATCCTCCTGTTTGAGGAGCACCTCCTGGATATGCCCCTGCAGGTGGCGGTCCCCCTGGATACCCTCCGGTTTGAGGAGCACCTCCTGGATATGCCCCAGCTGGTGAAGGTCCACCTGGGTACCCACTTGCGGGAGGTTGTCCTTGATGATATGGAGGCTGACCCCCATAAGCTCCAGCTGGTGGTCTACAAGGGGAAAGAAATGGAATGATTCCTTCTGTATTCATGCACAAGTGAAACATGTATATATTTTTCTTCACAGAAACATTACACGTGATATATGTGATATATTATTGAAGACAATGAAGCTGATCAACAACATCATAATTAGTCCGAGATTCTCTGCCCTTCTCCCACTTTTGATATCGGCGATTTGTGGGAGAGGGTCAGAGAGACTTTGTTCATCAAAAGTTGGAATTTTAGCGATACCAGCCGGTATCGGGATGTGCAAGCCTCTAGCGACAAATAAACGCTTTCCCAACCAACTTGCAACCTATAATCCAATAGCAGAGGTTATAGACCTTATTTGGAAAAGATATTGCTATGATCGAGTAAGTTAAATGTTCATTCATTGGATTATAGATATTACACAACTTTTTATGTCATTGCTATTGGGTGTTTTTGTTATAGAGAGTTATTTCCTGTATAAGCAGGTATCTGACGTCAAACCATTGTGATGTCATGCAATTTCTATATCATTTCCTGTAATTTTACACCAGTTTCCATAGAAGTGAATGATGTCATAATGGATTGACACCAGATACCCACTCATATACGAAACAAGCAAATTCAAAAAAATGTGGTTCCCCGCTTCAGGGTTCTATCAGTAAGGGTGCAGTGATCTGTCACATATTGTCATGGTTGTGCATGTTGACATGTATCTGCAATAAGGGACACACATGCCAAATATGAAAGCCCTACATTATATAGTCAAAAAGTTACACTGAAGTAGGTTAAAGGTCACGGTCAAGGTCACATGATAAAAATTTTTGGTACCAATGGAAAGGTATTGCAAATAGGGACACAAATGCCATAGTTAAAGTTTTTGTGACAGACGGACGGACGGACAGACCGACAGACGAATGAGAAGATTTAATGTCCCCACGCTTTCATGAAAAGCGGAAAGTAAATTAAGGGGATGAGAAATCACTGGGTGCTGGCTCTTAATGAGAACCCTGTAGCAAGCGATTTTAAGCATTTACTTTTTCGTCTTCCATGCTTTCCATTATAAGTTTTTAATACATCTACAGTGACGTTGAGTAGTACATTATTTCGGCTTTTGAAATGTGAAGTTATGAGATTTTTTCACGTCATGGTCTGCAATACATAGGACACTTAAATTAATATTACATATGAAAATTTCTTCAATTTACGTTTTGAATACCCCTAATAACGTAGTAGCCAGTATAACTGGTCTTGTCTGGGGACTGGTCCTTGGCCAGTACAGCTCTTTTAAAAGAGATTATGTGCAAGTTGAAGTTGTGTGAAGAAGAGGGTAACTTTGATCAAGTGTTAAATCAAATAAACATGTATCTATGTAACATACAACTTGTGATGTCCTGGAAAATTGTCAAGGGTAGAAATATTGACAGGGTCATGATTAATAAAATTAAAAAATTAATAATCAATGACATACAGTGCAGTTCGGGTGGAACTTAATTTGCCCACTCGTCACAGTGGGCATTTTTAGAGTGGGCATTAAAAATGTCCACAGGACACAGTGCACATTCTTGTAATAGCCAGTTAGAATTAACATACAGGTAAATGGACAGCTTGATAGCTCAGGTAAATGTCCACTCCTAAAGCCCATTGAAATTTCAGGTGGACTGCCCACTGTGGACAGTGGGCATTCAAAGTTCCACCCGGACTGTACTGTAGTCCATAAAATAAAACATTAAATTTCTCCTGAAGAGGTTATTAATATTATGGCAAAAAAAACCTGATCCAAGACTTGACACTTGAGGTAATCTTACTTGACCATGGCAATTGACTTAGTCAAAAGTAATTAACTCAACTGTATAATACTGTAATGGTAAATTCCAGACGTTGAGTCACGACATGAATATGATATCAACAGTCCTATTAGTATTAGATCTATGTAAATGATAAAATATCTTGTTTACCCTTTACTCAGCAGAGATTGTTTTTCATTCATGGCTTATAAGATAAATTTACTTCCCACTATTTGGCAGTAGACCTAACGTCGTATATTGCACATGAGCACATGAGTGTCATGTGACATACCGCCCCAATTATCGGTCATTCACTCCTTGTAGGCGAAATTGAATTGCGAAATAGTCAAGTATATTTCCGGTTAAAATTTCGTCCATTGTAAAAAAAAAATACTAATCGTCTCGTTCCGTTGTTGAACAACAAGATTGCTGCATATTAGTAATTATTACCAATACATCAAAAGAAACTCTCTTTACTTATATTTCCTTTTAGGTCTACTTGCGGATAGAAACTGAGTCATTGCAGCCAATAAATGGAGTGGCAGGCACATATCACTTACCTTTTAGACTAATTAAATTCCTAACTATTCATATCAATCCATTTTCTCGTAAAAAAATCCATGTATACTCGTATAAACACATCACAACACATTTGGGGTAGTTCTCTATTACCTGCAAATGGCCATCTTCAAACTAGATAGAGTGCGCATGTGTGAGGTTAGACAGGAAAAAAATTAAAGCCTAATTTGTTTTTCATAAAATCCTGACAATTAACCTGCAGATATCTTAAAACACTTTGACATACACATTTAGTAAATGTTTAGAACAAAAAACCGGTGCAAAATTACCTTTTTCTTCATTTTCATAGCCATATTCCCTTTGATGCCCCTCAAACAGGTAATAGGAACTCTTCAGCCAGCGAAACCACATAATTTAAAATGGCTGTTTGCAAGCAATGGAGAACTACACCAAATGTGTTGCGATGTATTTATTCGAGTAAATACATGGATTTTTATGAGAAATTGATTGATATGAATAGATAGGGATTTAATTAGCCTGAAACGTAAGTGATTTGTGCCTGTCACTCCATTTATTGGATGCAATGACCCAGTTTCTATCGGCAAATTGCCCCCTCCCCCACAAATGAACGGCGAATTGGTCTAGAAACGGTGGTGGTGATAGTTTTGCATCTGATCAATATCCTATTATATCGATATCTAACTCTTAAGAGAAACATAGACATGATTAGAATTTAAATTCAAATTCCGTGGTTGGAAATCGAAGACCGTTGATCGTCCTCACCCTGGCCTACAGTATCTGACTAAAATCCTGTACTGTAGAGTGCCTACGATAGATCAATAAGTGCGTTTGTACACCTGAGTTTTCCGATTAATTTATACATTATGAAAACATGCAGAAGCACAGAAATTATATACGTACCCAGACATTTTATCAAAATCTCTTGAAGGCTAAGGTAAATCACCGACACTAACGACCTGCTTAATGATGGAGGCTTACTCAGTTCAGTTGCGCATATCGCGGAAACGGGTTTTCCCGACGTACTATGTGACGTTAGCATTATTTATTATTTATTAATCCAAGTAATAATTAAAGTATTGTTTTTAAAGTGTTTCTATCAATCAAGTGATAATATGTACAACAGCACTTGACGGAAAATTGCACTACGTAAAGGCATGCACATTGCCATTGACAATTTCAGCTACTTACTCAGTTGACCCCAACTAACGTTAATTGCAACATTTTTTTCAGTGGGTATTTACGCTCCGGTAAAAATGTGGGCGTATTATGCCATACTGCTGTCGTCCGTTTGAGCGTATTATGCTACATGTACATGTATACCGCTGTCGTCCGTCTGTCCCACCAATCTGGTCTTCGCAACTCCTAAACTCTTGGGTGAATTTGATCATAGATTGTCAGTATCAAGATATAAGTCTATGATTTGATGAAAGAGAATCATATGAAGATGTGTACAGTGGAAAGCGAATGCTGTCAAAATAATAATAATAATAATAATAATAATATTGATTGATTGATTATTGTTTTACGCCTCTCCACGATTATTTCACGTATATGGTAACTGTGACGGCATCCCCCTGGTAAATAGCATACAAATTTAGACCTTTGCAACGGACCCACCCGAAGCAGTGAGGGATCTTTTACATGCCACGCCTACCGTGACACGGGACCTCGGGTTTTACTGTCTCATCCAAAGAAAGAACGGGAAGGGGGGGGGGGGGGTGAGTCGAACCCGACTTTGATAATAATAATAATACTACTACTAATAATAATAATAATAATAATAATAATAATAATAATAATAATGATAATAATAACAACAATAATAATAATAACAACAACAACAACAAATACAATAATAAATAAATAAAGAGTTATGGCCCTTGAACCTAGAGTTTCTTATATATTTCCAAGCAAAATATCTTGTCATTGGAACTCCTCCTAAACTCTTTTGAGGAATTTGATGAAATATTGTACAAAGTCAAAACACCATATGAAAATGTACAGATTGGAAGAGGAATGCTGTCAAAAACAAAAAAAGAAGAAAAATAAATACTGGAGTTATTACCCTTGGACTTAGATTTTTCTTTGCAAAACACCTTGCCCTCGCAACTCCACTTAAACCCTATGGGGAATTTTGATGAAATGTGGTACAAAGAAAAAACACCATATGAAAAAGTTGAACATGAATTTTCACAATTCCTCGATCTTAATACAGCTGTAGTCGGTGTATTTATGAAAGGAAGAGTGGGGTGTCAACATGCACGAAGAAGATCGATTAACCTACAAAAAAAAAAAAAAAAAAATTGAAGTAGAAAATATGTCTCTGGAAAACTGAGCTATTTTACCAGTATCAAATGTAATCTACAATTACCACATTTGATTAGTTATTTAGTTCTAGTTTGTATGACACCTAGGATAACAAAATACAGTTGTATTATGTGCCGTTCAACGATGCCCTATTTTCTCTCTCTCAAATACATGTATACATTGTAAACATGGAATAAATACATTTCATATCCTCACACACATCTCATTCACCATGTTATTACGTACTTCCGTTACCTTGATAATTGACCTCTATGGTCTTTATTAGTAATACTTCATAGCAGCATGTATAACGGCGGCGAAGTGTACTACTATGAATTGCTCAAAAGGGTTTCTTGTTACTATGTCTTGTTAAATGACATGAAAATGTGAATACAGTTCAATATTTTATCAAGTTGGCAATATATGGCCGCGATAGATTTGACTACAATAACATATTATGGTCTATGTAACAAATACATGACTAATTAGCATTGTCAGATCCACAAGAAACTGTGGATGCAAGGACAAATCACGTGTCCGTCCAATCTGCCGACCACCAATTCAATGTAATATATAAATTATAAATATAAAATTAGTGAGATCGACTCTACATGCGATGAGCGGGAAGGTTGGCCCGTAATTCGGTTAAACACACCAATTGATTACAGTGTTTTACTCAGTTGACCGTCCTAAGTCGGTATCGCATCTGCCGTACAGTCTGTAATGAATATGTCTACCCGGATTCTCCACCATGTAATGAATATGTCTACCCGGATTCTCCACCATGTAATGAATATGTCTACCCGGTCTCTCACCATGTAATGAAAATGTCTACCCGGATTCTCCACCATGTAATGAATATGTCTCTCATTCACTGTTAGTTCCCAAGTAGAAATAAAGTCCAAATATAAATTCAAAATTTATTTGTTTGAATGTCCGAATTATATCATAAATTGATGAAAATGTTTATTTTACAAAGTTCCAAAATATAAAATGCAATAATTCCAATTATACAAAGTTGTCCTAATTCAAAATGATCCAAAAAGCTAACTCTCTAAAAATGCTCTTATTCATTTTATATAAGTTGCATGTACAAAATCATTTACATGTACGAACTCTGCCTTCATTACAAAAGTACAGCCAATCAGAACATAGGTTACATATCATGTGTGTACAACATACTGAATTTAAATGAAATCAATACTTAATTAAGTAAATAACAAGCATAAGAACACAAAAAGGTGTGTTCAACAAACTGAATTTTAAAGATATCAATTCTTAATCAAGTAAATGACAAGCATAAGAACACCAAAAGGAATGAGAGACTTTGAAATCAGATAACTCAGAACAATACCCCTCCTATGCTTACTTTGGAAACCTGATAAATGACAGATTGAAATATGTACCATATGTGAACAGAATTAACCAATTTCATTTGGTAACATTCAAAGAATGCATTTCACCTGATATTATATCCCAATAAATGTGAAAGTATTCCAAATCACTAAGAAATAGAAAAGTTAAATCTTAACTATTCATAAAAAAAATATAAATAAATCCAAAATTACTTAATTTGATTTTTGTAACTCATATTATTATACATATATACAACAAGTCAATATTTTTTGTAATGTCATTGCATGTATTTTATTTCTTGTTACCAAGTTTTATTCTACATCTCCTTGACGAATTCTGCCCCACAGCTAAGCCAGATGCCTTTCCTTTTCCCTTTTACATTATCAAATATTCATGAACGTTAATCTTTACCTTTAAACTCTTCAATTTCACTTATGTAACAATATTAAAGAGAAAACAGAAGACATCTGACAAAGCTGTATGACACAAATCACCAGGGATATGCACTCAGAACATGATAATAGTAAAATATACACGGAAAAACGACATTACAGAAATATTCGATTGTGCCGCGGTTACGATACCGACTTAAGACGATCAATGGAAGTAACAAACGTCACTCAATTGGTGTGGTTAGCCAGTTTACGGGAGCCCACCTTCCCACTCACCACAAAAGCAACACAATCAAATGACACACATTTAAAATTTATAAATAATCCTCCACATGGAGAACAAGGATTAACAGGTTTCTGAAGAGAGGTCATAATTTTTTTTCTATACACGAAACGTTTATAGAATAATATGTTACTATCAAAAATATGTAACGCGACATCAACATCAGTATATCGTGCTCTGCCCGCCTGTAAGCGAGCTCAGATCCTTGATCCCGACTAACAGTCTGAACCTCTGAAAATTTTTGGACAAGGCTCATCATAGAGTCCCCAGCATGCTGTTAGTCAGCATACAATGCTCAAGTAAAAGTCTGTATTGGGTTGTAGAGGGACCCAATACAAAATCTATGGTCTTAGCCATGATCTCGGGGTCATACTCGATGTCGAAAGCGTTTAATAATTTTAGACCCAGCCGATATGAAATTATCGGAACCTTTGACCCCCTTAGTTTTGTACACTAGATCTTCGTAGAAATTGGGATGGGAAATTCCGCTGGATAGGTATTGTTGTAAGGTCCGATTTTTCCGAATTTTGATAAAATGTATGAATAAGATCTGTAAAATTTACCAAAAGTTTTCGAAGTTTATGATTGATTGATTGATTGATTTTTGTTTTACGTCACACCACGAATATTTCACTTATATGGTGACGGCATCTGCCTGATGCGGGGCATACAAATTTTGACCTTTGCAACGGACCCACCCGAAGCAGTGAGGGATCTTTAACGTGCCATGCATACCACGACACGGGGCCTCGGGTTTTACTGTCTCATCCGAAAGACATGACACCGGCATGACCAGAGCGGGACTCGAACCCCGGCCTCCCGATCAGGAGTCCGACGCGATACCACTAGGCCACGCCGGCTTTCGAAGTTTATGATATCTATAACCATGAGTAAGAAGTTTAAAAGTAATCTGAGAATTTTTGCTTGAAAATCCAAAACGTTATTGCAGGCTCTTGCGAACCGAACCAAATGACTAATGTAGATACCATATGACGGCAGTCTCGGGACATCACCATCTAGATAAGGGAAAATTACAATAGGATATCCAAAAATCGTTACGGTTATCATATACGTTTGTATATTATATTGTTGTTAATGATTTTAATATTCAAATCCAAGAAATGTGTTTCCTGATCAGAAGTATTGGCTTTGTTTATTGAAGTTCAGGTGGATTATTGTCGGTAATATAGTTTTCAAACTCAGGGTTATCGATAACTAAAATATCATTAAGATATCTAGAGGTGTCATTGAACTTATCAGTAAGGTCGAAACGTTTAGAAGTTTGAATAGAATGCTAAAAGTCTCTCTCATAACAGTATAGAAATAAATCTGCTGTAAGGGGGGCGCAGTTAGTGCCCATAGGAATCCCAATAATCTGTTGATAAGTCTTGACATTAAATTGTACATAAATATCAAAATTGTGATGGCATTACACAACTCAGTACAAGTCCATTATTTACAACTATCATATCCTTTGTTTGTGAAAAATCCAAATGTAACCGAAGGATAGAGGTATGATTTAGACCCAGTGTTGAAACACCAGCGTATGAGAGACAACAATTTGGTTTTGATTTAGTCGTGATGTAGAGAGGTATGTAAAATCAAATGTAGAAACGTTATTAGCCTCAAATTTCTTAAACCGAACTTTTTAATGACTTCAATAGAATTTTTGATAGACCTAAATTGATTGACGTTACTATTGCTAAAACAGCATTACGAAAAAAACTTGATAACGTGGTCTTTAACTGCAGGAAGAGCGGAAGTAATATATTTAGAAAGAACAGTTGTAGTAATATATTTAGAAAGAACAGTTGTAGAGCAATGACTAGAAGTTATATATAACACGTGATTTATATGGATTTTTGTGTAATTTGGGAAGCCAATACATTGTTGGAAGATCGTTTTTATCAATGCTTAAATTGAAGTTACACATTGCATTACAGTGGTCAGATAGGATCTTGTCTTTAAACAATGGGGTTTCAATATATGTAGAAGTAGAGTTCAATTCAGTTTTAAGAACTGTAATATAGTATATTTTGCAAAAATGATAATATTATTAGCTGCTTTGTCAGCAGGTACGAAGACATAAGTATTATGTAAATCAGCCATTTTCTTATTTATAGACTGGATCGGTATATAATGCGGCTGATTGAATAAATGGGGATTAATTGTAAAATTATCGATGCGATATCAATTTGTGTCATCCAAGGCATGTATTTTTACACCTTCTGATTTACCCTATCGTTTAAAATAAGTGTTTAGTGAGCACTTCTTCAGCAATATCCCGAAATTTGGTGAAATCTATCCTGAAAAGTAATCTGTACTTTGGCCCTTTCTTAAAAAGTGAACATAGATATTTGTCAGAAATATAATTAAGATCACCTGTAATAATATGCCCACAGGCTGATAAATACATTGAGAATTATTGCATGAACAGGACAATGGAATAGAAAATGCTATAATCATTTTAAGTCCAAAATCATTCCGTGTAACGTTAACTTCTTAAATCTGCCTCATCCAGGATAGTTTTAATAGATGATAATGCGTGTAGATGTTCGTGACGACCATTATTTCTGGCTATCCGCAGTAGACCATCTAATGACCTATTTAATCTGCCATGTCTTCTGCGGTTGCCGTCACCAGAGGCTTGTACATCACGATACCGACTGGTATCGCTGAAATTCCAACTTCTGACCCTCTCCCACAAATCGCCGATATCAAAAGTGGGAGATGGGCAGAGAATCTTGGACTACCATAACAGCGACGACCGTGCGACCCGTGTTTCATCTTAACGTCTGGTTTTAACGAAAATGTATTAATATTGTTATGGGAAGAGGAAATGTTACCTTGTTGAAAAATTTGGTCATTGAGACCAAGGGGATATGGAGTTTGTAGATGTTTAATCCAATAAAGTTCAGCCACTAAACGTCGGTTTTTTCACTTCAGATTTAGTTTCTCCGGGTAATTTTGTAATGCTTTCAATAGAAGTAATACCATTATCAATATTGTGATTATATTTGATGAAATAATAGTAAAGAAAGTTCTTGTATTTACGTTTATGTATTTACGTTTACGTTATCACAAACTTTCCTTTCATAAGTAGCAACATTCCATCATCACTCGCATACGGCGTATTCATATCTCAGTTAATACGTTATTCCAGAGCATGTTCAAATTACAATGACTTTGTTCTGAGGGCTAGGCGACTTTCAGTTAAGCTGCTCAACCAGGGTTATATATGTGCTAGACTAGCAACGTCACTGAGGAAGTTCTACGGTCGTTACGAGACTCTTATTACTCCATATGATATCTCGTTATCCAGACTTTTAAATGATATTCTGGACTGAGACCGATTCCGATCACTTTACATAGATTTGACACCTTCTATACTAGAAGGTTATCTACTTCGACTTCTCCATATATAAATACATATGGAATTCACACGATTTGACTCTTTCTACGGGGTATAGGTGACGGGTGTTGCTAGCAAGCAGGAGATGCTCACTCTCCCCGGGCACCTGATCTCACTCCATCACAGGGGTTCACATATGTTCTTCAAGTAGACATATTTTGTTATTTTCCATTTGTTTTTCATTTTCACTGATTTTGTATGTCCTATGGTTTCATGATTTTTGGACTTGTGGTTTGGATTTATCCATCATCTTTACATTTATATGAATGATTACGAAAACGGCTTTTCAATGTTTAGAAAGTGTCACTTACATACTGAGCCGAACATCCCCTTGCTACTCAGGTGTCAACGTATATTAAATTGGAGGTATTTCAGTTGATGTCTTCGTTTATTGTAAAATTACAATTGTTATCATTAACAGTGGATTTAATGATGGAGTTGCAAGAGATGTGATGGCAAGTAAGACATCTCTTACTGTTGCACATACAATACCCCCTATGTTTAGATTTTATGGATTTATAAAATTATTAATTGATAATAAGGATAGTTATATTTTAGAAGAGATATATTGACTTTAGTAGTACTTATAACAAGTTCATATTTAGAAGTTATAAGGAATCCAGCTTCACCAAGTTGTGGATTTTCCATGTGAGCTGGAATGAAAGGGGTTTTTGTGTGTATATATATTGAGTTGTTAAACGAAATAAGTAGAACTATTTTTGCCATGTTGGAATGGCGATATGTTTATTCATCGTGAAGTGGAGGCATATAGGTGTTGCCTTTAAGTCTTTTGATCAAGGTCAGGGGATGGGGTCAGCTGAGTGCAGAGTGAAAAAGTAACATAGGCTTGCATGTGACTTAGCTGAAAAGAGATGCACTCCCAAAAGAAATGATGCACAGAGGAAAAAATTAACGTTTACAAATATGCTTATGTAATGAATATAACCAATCGTCAAAGTGAAATAATAATATAAATATTATTTAGGACTGGGTGGGTCAATATTTGAGGTACTTATTCCTCTGCGTTGTCTGGGAAAGGGCGAAGCCCAGCCAGATGTTTGGCTGAATTCTGCACGGGTGTGCAAACAGTGTGCACAGGCCGGATGTACATGCCAATATGAATTATTGCTCTTGCCTCAATAAAGTCAAATAATTACACACGGCAGGTCTATAGTATTTGATGTTATTTCTAATGGAGAAGAGAAGAGTTTTCGAGAAAAAAAGTGTTGAAAACATCAAGTTTGAAACTCTGTCTTTTATATTTTGTATAAAACTAAATGAATTTAAAATTTAAATTGTATTTGTTTCGTCTGTATGTAAAGACATTCACGACAGGTGTGGTTAACCATACAGGAGACAGTCACTCCTCCCGGGATCCTGGTCTCACCTCTGAATTTCGGGGGTCTGTGAATGTCCACTTTGGTACATTGAAATTAGTGCCATAGTCATGTGACACCAGTTACTTTCTTATTTTTCATTAACGCCACACTTATGCCCTTTGCATTGTGGAGCTCTTAAAAAAGGTTCTCACGGAGTATTTAAACATATTTTCCCATTTGTTTACTCTTTTTATTATATAATCTCTATACATTAAACCACAACACCGATATTTCGGTAATGACAGTATTTATTGACTAAAGGATTGAATAAAAGTACTTGGTATTCAGTTTAATTTTTTTCATTTCTTTCATTTAACTTTATTATTATTGTTATTATTATTTGGGGAATATCCATCCATCCATCCATCCATCCATCTGCTAGTCTAATAACCAGTAATGAGTAAATGTTGCCAAATTCTGGGGTTCAAACCCCAGAGTTTAATGTTTTGATACATTGATATATCGATACTTTTTGCCATTAGATATGTCGATACAGAAATCCTCACCAATGAGATCTCTAATTTACTGTTAAAAGCATAAACACACCTGACTAATATACAGTAAAACGGAGATTGAAGGGTGTCATATTTTCGTATATAAATACAACGCTTCAAACACCCCCAACCACCACCCTCTCTCTCTCTCTCTCTCTCTCTCTCTGAACCTCCCCTCCTTCCATTTACCAGAATATGTTTATTTTGACAGAATATATTTTACAAGTGGCTATACCAACCCCCCCCCCCCCCATGTTTACAGACAATCCATAACAAGTGGTGTGTTTAAAGTTTACATACCATTGTGTTAATGACATAAACGCTTGAAAATGTAAGGCTACAGAAGCTGATTCTACAATACATGTGATCTTTCATTTGATCTCTCATCGGGTCTTTGGAACTAGACAGTAAATATGTTTGATGCATAGTTCTGTGTTCAGTCGAATTTGGTGCGCAATGGATAACTCAGCGTGTCAAATGAGTCAATCATATAGGTCTTAATTTGTGTGTAATACATAAAGAAGATACCATAAACATAAAGATATTCCTGATGTAGCGTAATTCAATATGTATTAAATTCCTCTTATTTATAAATATAAGATGCGATAGGTATTTCATGTGCGCTACTAAAATGAAAGAATAGAATGTCTTTATGTTATGATACTTTTCAATAAAACAATATCAATTAACAGATAAAGAATGAAGGATCAGTCATAGACGAAAAGCTGAAAAAGTCTGAAATAAACGTGTCGAAATTATATATTTATATAAATTTCATTGATTGAATATTGTTTTACGTCACTCCACGATTATTTCACGTATATTGTGACGGCATCTTCTTGATTCATTGCACCTGAAAAAGTGAAGGATCTTTTACGTGCCACGCCTACCGTGACACGTGACCTCGGTTTTTACTGTTTCACGGACCTCACGGTCACGAGCCAAGCTCCTTATCCACTATGTATGTTTACTGTATATTTATCTCCTAGATACAAATCCACAACATGCAGTTATAACACTCTCCTTCATCTGACTATGTGGCCAGTAGTAACTTTAAATGTTAATTTAATACATTTGAATCTTGCATGATAAATGATAAAATTCAATTAATGAAAAATGATAAAATCATGCAATTAATCACTATCATGCTCGTGTAACAACTGGTATAAAAAGTTTTATTTAGCGTCGTCTGATATAACACTTTATTTTATAATGGATTTGAATTGAATCATTAGTAATATATGATTTTAAGCAAAGATGATATTATAATTTTAAACATTAATCATGCTAACATGTAACATATGATACTGGTAGTTCATATGTTGCCCATGCTATATTTTCCGGCAACATTCGTTTTTATTCTAAATGTTACATGTATGGAAGCAATGACTATCCGAGACAGATTTCTTTTTTGTCTTCTTTTGAAAAAGGTTTAGATAAGTCAAGCGTCCAGTAACGCTCAAAGAGATGTCTGTAGACGGTAGAGGAGCCAATACAATAAATAGAAATTGAATGCTTAAAATCTTTAACGATTATTTCATGACAGTATGGTCGACGAAGAAAGGCGTTTCATTGTGTTTGAAAGCGATAAATATCAGTACTTTTGACTCTTCTAAATTTGTATACTACACCACCGTAGAATATATGTGGGCTGCAAATTTGTCAGAGGAACACTTATTCCTGAAATACAGATGTTACAAATTTAGATTACAGTTCTCAATATGATTCATGAAAAATATTGTATCTTTTCTAAGTTTATCGTATCTGTAGCTTTGAGTCTAATGCTAAGAAATAAAAGTATGCTGTATGAAAGTCCAAATCTTTAGTGTAGGTTGAAGAAAATGGAGAAAAATGGAGAAAAAGTCCATAATATGAGAGTTGTAAAACGTTACAATCTTATCAAGGAAAGAAAACATATCAGGATGTTAGATATCAGTGTTGGTTTTTTTCGTAAATGCTAATGAGTAGATAGATGGCAATAATTTTAATATTTATGACTAAAGAGGCATTTGCGCATTACGAGTTTTAAAAGTCTTTCATATTGTAGTTCGATTGAATGAATGTAGTTAATGTTACTTTAAAATTCAGGATAATAAACTATCAAAGTTTCTAGATTGAATGTTATTTCAGCTTAAGACAATTGCTATGAGCTCATGAACTGTCTGGATCTATATATTAAATCGAAACAGTTTATATTCCAAAAAAAAAAAGAAAAAAAAGAAGTAATTGAACATTTACTGGAACCTGCAAAATATCTTTTGATAAAAATAAAGCAGGTTAAAGTACCATTATAAGCAGTAGAGTGATATATAATTAGATATATTTAATACTGAAGAGCTTACGAAAATTCCCTGTACTACCTCGAAATATATACTCCATAAAGTATAGAGAGCGAGTATACCTAGATAACGCGTAATTGTGTGCCATCACCTTTCTGATGGACAATGTTTATGCGCTATTAAACGATAATTTCGATCAACAAGTTATTGGAGTTTCAGTAGGCACTGATCTCCTACAGACCTGTTTATACATTGTTATGAGGGGGATTTCATACATCGACTCAACGTTTCGACCTTATTTGAATGTTTAATATGTGTTGTATTAATAATGTAAAATCTAAATTTGAAAACTGCATTGGTGATATTTAAGAACCAAAACTTCAGTTGAACAAAGCCTGTATATCTAATGAAGAAACAGCAGTCTGATTAGCTGGCTATATCCCTTTGTACTTGCATTTCATCTGGTTCAAAAAAGGTAAACGTCTTCGACATCGACGGTATGACCTTGAGACATCGTGAAGACCATTTTTAGTTCTTGTATTTTGCTCCCCCACAGAATTATGTACACTTGAACGACGCACACTGATTAACTCGTTGGAGCTTTATGACGGGTCTTGTTTAAACCTTTCAGAGGAGATAAAGTCCTGAACCTTTTCCTGTCTGACCTGTGGATCGGAATTCCTACAGAACAGGGACCTTGGCTCGCTTTCAGACAGGCAAGTACCGTTCGCTCCTGCTGATACCAATGCATACATCTTTATGCGCAATTAAACGGTAAATTCGATGAAACAAGTTATTGAAGTTTCAGTAGGCACTGATCTCCTACAGACCTGTTACTATTAGTGTTTATAGTCTTCGTTTTGCAATTGAAAGATAATTTTAATATATTTAAACGAGCTGTTAGATTGACCTCCTTTTGTGGTGACTGGAAAGATGAGCCGTGTAATTACACACATTGAGTGACGATTGTCACTTCATTTTCGAAAAATAATCAAAAGGAATGACAGACTAATATACTAAAATGGAAGGAAATGAAAAATGAAAGAAAAAGCAAACAAAAATAATATATATATATATATATTTCAAACTAGCTTTCTAATCTAGTACTGAATGAATTTAGTTCAACTCTTAGTGCAAAGCCGGTGTAGCCCAGTGGATGGAGTGCTCAACATGTGATCGAAACGTCTCGGGTTTGATTTCCGCCATGGGCGCACCAGTGTTCTGATTAGACAGTAAAACCGAAGTCCAGTGTCACGGTAGGCACATTAACAATCCCTCACTGCTTTGAGTGGGTCCGTTGCAAAGGTAAAATTTCTGTGTGATGTATTAAGCAGATGCCATCACCATATACGTCAAATAATTGTGGAGAGACGTAAAATAATAATCAATCAATCAATTATTCTTAGTGCACCTCATCTGTTTAACTAATGTGTGGCCTAATGGTATCGCGCTTGCTTCCTGAACGGGAGGCCGGGATTCGAGTCCCGCTCTGGTCATGCCGGTGTCCTGTCTTTCGGATGAGACAGTAAAAACCGAGGCCTCGTGTCGTAGTATGCATGACACGTTAAAGATCCCTCACCCCTTCGGCTGGGTCCGTTGCAAAGGTCCAAACTTGTATGCCCCGCATCAAGCAGATACCGTCACAATATACGTGAAATATTCGTGGTGTGACGTTAAACAAAAATCAATCAACCGATCAATCTGTTTAACTGCCTGGGCGCCATAACTTCCCTTGGAATTACCAAACTAAACAGTACATGCGCGTTTAGCTAAATATATCTTACATTCTACAAAATTAAGAACTTATGATTGTTAAAACGTAGACGATGAATATCTGTATACATATGTGTTTAACAACGCGTATATGTGTTCTTTCTTTTATACTTGACCTTATTATATATCTGTTGATTATCATGTATTAAAATCTATAAGCTGTATAGCTCTTGATCAATAAACTATACTGTATACATTATCAAGGTGAAAAGTCTGTTAATCAAGAATTTACTACTTATAATTCACAAAACCTCATTTCTATAAATGTATGTATATACAAGAATTATTTTATTACGTGAAATTGATTTTCCAAGTTTTGTGAGTCGGAATCGGTTGGTGTATTTTGAGGGTGAACAAGTTTCAGAACAGGTGGTAGCTTCTTTAAAATCTGTCTGTATATACCACTTTGATTATGAATTTGAAAAAAGGAGCACAACTACGTATCGGTAAAACAAATAACAAAAAAGAAACAAAAGCTTATTTTCATTTCTTCCTCTGCATGTACGTAGTGATCTTTGTTATGCATCCAAGTAATATGGCTTATTTTTTATTTGTTTTTTCTTATGGAAGAAGAAAAAACCGAAGTAGAAGCCATTAAATATTACCACTCCAAAACTATTTAAGTCATTTGAGTTGTTTTTTAATATGCTATACTGATTAACACTAGATGTAAACTTAGTAATACCGGAGAATTTCTTAAATTTTTCATTAATTACTACATTTATGTTAGTGCCATAATCACTTGACACCAGTTACTTTCGTATTTTGCATTTACTCAGACATTATTGGTAAGTTCGTAGAGCAGTGATTTGATCCTGCAATTTATCTTCGTTTATGTGGATTATTATGAGGAAATCCAATATAAGTAAGATAAGTCAAACCGACTGTCTGAAAGACCGTGTTGTGTGATACAAATCACCAATAACATGCAAATAAAACATTATAATAGTCAAATAAACACAGAAAACGACATTATGAAATATTCGATTATATTGTGGTTACCATACCGAGTTAGGACGGTCAGATTAAAGTAACAAATGCTATTCAATTGGTGTGGTTAACCAGTTCACGAGTACTCACATTCCCACTCACCGCAAAAGCAGCTCAATCAAAGGACACAGAGTGAAATATTTATAAATAATCCTCCATACAGAGGACAAGAATCAACAGGTTTCTCGAGAGGTCATAAAAACTTCAGCATGAAACGTGTTATGGAAAAATGCTAGTATAAAAAAGCGGCATCAATATAAGTGGACCATGCTATACACGTCTGTAAGTGAGCTCAGATCCTTGATCAGTAGGAGCCTGATTAACAGTCAGACGAGTTCATAATGTAGGCACTCAATACTGATTTCAAGTATAGAGAATACTGAATCCCGCTGAAGCTTCATCAAAATCCCTTCATAGGTAATGAAAAAGTTTCAAATGTAAAAGTTTGACACACGACGGACGCATTACTATAACATCGATATAATAATGTTTAAATTCAACACAAGATGAGTAGGCCCCTATAGACAAACACTGTATGGAAAGTGTCAGAGAAACAGAATAACAGAATTGAGATTAAACTCAATTTGAGAATCTGAATTGCTGAGATGCTCAGTCTCCCCGGGCACCTGATCTCACTCCATCAAGGGGGTTCACATATGCTCTTTAAGTAGACATTTTCGTTGTTTTCTATTTGGTTTTCATTTTCACTGATTTTGTATGTCCTTTGGTTTCATGATTTTTGGACTTATGGTTTGGGTTTATCCATCATCTTTACTTGTATATTTTCGAATATATATGAATAATGCTCTTACAATATTAACTTGAAAATACATGATTATTTTTATTCACTGGTATTTTACTCAGTAGCTGTGTGGTGTAATATTTTCCTATCCACAGTTTGCATTACACCTAGATTTTATGTCATTGCACATATTCAAACATGACGACTCCCAAAAATTCCTTCTAAAGCAATCACGTTGACAGCGTCCTCGCATTATGTCACACCAATCATTGAAACTAAAAGCCAATGCGGTTGATGTGGTTTCACACAGCACCATTATAACGCAACAGATAATCAATGCCTTCATTGGTAATTTATGCTGTAAAAGAATTATAATAATTTCATACAGACATATATCAATTTGTTTTGCTCGGAATCGTATTTCCACTAATGAAAGTAATTTTATGACTATGTCATTGTTACTATATGTTCACAAGTCCCTGCCGATGTTCATGCATATACCATTTATACTGATAATGTCTACTATAAAGGATGCATCACTACAATTATATAATTACAGTAAGAAAAGGTTAATTAATATCACTGATTTTGTCATATCCATTTTTATCTGATGTTTGATTATTATACAATATTTCAAACGGTTCAGAAAAGTTTACATTATTTGGTGATTGATTTGTTGCATACAAGTCTTTGAATGAAATCGAATATTTTGTAAATTACATGCTTTTTTCAAAAATCCCCCCTCATGATTACGTATTTTCCATCCTAATTTTGAGAATTATTATATTACTCTGACAAAAACAAAACAAAGATCGTACGGAAAACCAAGTGACAAAAACTATTTAAGATGTTAGTATCTGTTATAGGGAGATAACTCTTGCATTCTGTCTTTATCGGGATTAAATCATTATAAAGACAATAATATTTAGGGATTGGCTATAATTGTTGCTAGATATAGGACAAATATACGTCCTTACTTGTATACATATTTCATTACCACTACATGCGCCTCCTTTTAAACCTTTTAACTTTGTAAAAAAATATACATTTATTATTATCATTATTATTAATTATAATAATAATTATTATTACTATCATCACCATCATCATCATCATCATTACACATGATAAATTTCCACAATATTCATTTACAACTCTTACCTTTCGACTGCGTAGCTGAAATAACTTATCAGTACAATATTTCAGAATTTTACTTTCGAATACCGAATGATAAAAGACCTTAGTATAACAATCTTCGTTTTTGCGACGCTTTATCTATTGTCACTATATTATACAACCGAGTTAATACATTTTTTTTTAATTTTTTAAGTGGAGGCTTCATAACCCAATTAATAATGCCCAAACTAAGTGGTAAAAAAGGGAGATAAAATATCTGACGCAGTGTATAACAAAGTCGTGATGAACATGCAGAGCTAGCGAGGCCCATCGCAAATGGCTAAGTTCAAATTAATCAAAATGCGGTGTTTGCAATTTTGGCATCAATAATTTATCGGGAAATATTTTTAACATGTAAATCAAAATCATATCATTAGAATATTCATTTTGTTTTCTTCTCATTTCTCAAATTTCATCTCATTTGGAGTAGAAATAAAGAAATTAGGGCAATTTAAAAATAGCTAAAATGATTAAAATATCTAACGATATCGCAGCGGTACAGCGAGATGTTTATTTTGCCTTATAACTGACGGCGCGCTTAGAATCAATGAGCATAAAAGCGGTATGTTCACTGGCGTTGTTCGGGGTCACAGTTGTATCAAATCCAGTGAGGTGAGGTTTTTCAGGTAGATACGTCCATTACCTGTAAACAGCTGATCGCCGAAGCGAAAACGATGTGCGATGCGGGCACACGTAAGTTTTATATATATATAATTTTCAGTTTTTAATTTATTTCTACCGGCCCATAATATGCGATAAGTATGTTTCCCCCGATTCATTTGATACCATTTTTATGAAAATATACCTAGAAATGACTACAAACATTTGAAAATAAAAAGATAGCGTCTTCCTCTTTGCCAAAAACAACGGTCCGCCATATTGTTTTTACGAGTCATTTGATTACATCGATATAGATAGTAAACAATCGTACATTATATAGTTCTCAAATAAGAGAACACATAACGAAAACAATGTCTATAGAAGTAATTATAATTATCTTATTTGTGAAAAAATTACCCCGTAGCTATTATTTACAAAGTTTTATTTCTCAAAAGTTTCATTTCATCATTCTTGATGCAATTTAAAGAACAGCGTGGGCGCGTGGGCTTATACTTAAAATGGACGATTTTTATATTCGAATTGATAATTATTTGTATTTACATTAATTAAATATTTGACGATTTCATATAGTTTAATGTAATTTTGTAGCTCTATTAATACGATTTTACACGTGTTTCCTCTGACTCGGGGCGACCTCCACGTATTGTCATATAGAATTATGTACAGAAATACACATTTCAATGTAATAAATACCAAGGCATATATTGTGCGATGAAATAAGACATCATTTCATCATTGAGTTTACATTGACACCACTGTTTACAACTTCAGACTTATATTTTAATTGTAGATAAGTCTAGACCTCTGCGAAAGGAAAGGGGGGGGGTTAATTTATTCATATTTAAGGCAGACATTTTTTGTTAAAGGAAAAATGACGAGACTAAGAGCCTCATTCAAATGATTTGGTTTTAATCTTCTTTAATAAATTTTGGTATTTATATCAGTGGCGAATCCAGAATTTCCGAAATGGGAGGAGGGGGGGGGGGGGGAGAGAGAGGCGCACAAGTGAAAGTCCAATATAAACCAGAATACTCTGCCAATTTAGGGGCGAAATCTGAAGATCTAGGGCGATCACCTGTCACCTGTGCGGCTAAATTATTACGTAATATCACCTCAACCGGCTGTCTGACCCAGCAAATATCAACCTTCATTTCGTACATTTTAACAGCTTTCAAGATATTAATTAGCGATCTTAATAAACTGGGTATTCATATTAATGAAAGACAAGGACTAATTATCAGGTTTCCTGTTAATTGTGGATTATCATGAAGGAGACATAAAGAACAGGACTTGAAATCAACCAAACTTTACGACAATATGTATTTATGAAGAGTTTATATTTGAGATTATAACACTCTTATTAAAAGTTTTTATGTTTTTAAAATAATGAATATAATACATATAGTAGATTAATATAAAAACTAAGCTACACTATGATAAATTAAAAGGTATGTGATATTTTTCACATTTTTTAAAAGAGTTACCCGCCCCTGATTTAGGTAAAAATATTTTTGCTTATAAAGAGCTTATTTTTTGTCATACAATCTAAATTCCTTCAAATATCCTTATAAGTAACCATTTTAAATAAGTTTTTACATTATTATGAATCGTTGTATAAGTTTTTAGAAAAATGACCTTGGACATTTGGACTTCGTCATTTTCATCAAAGTAAAAAAGCATTCTTCGTCAAGTTTAAGAGATTATATTTGAGATGATAAGACTTACAACCAATGTTTTTATCTTTTTTCGTAATACCTGTAGTACATAAAGTAGATTAATATAAATAAATCACAAATTTAATGCATAACTAATTAAGTTATACACTCATAAAACTGCGAGGTTGTGCATTTTCATTTGTTTGAAAAAGGTGTGAAAATGCAATATTGTCCATTTTCAGATCCTCATATCTTGTAAAGTACTCGAGATAAATCAATGAAATTTTCAGAGTTTGTTGACTATAAAATATGCTTTGTAACTTACTTATTTTTTGGTATATTGTGATACAAGTAAATTATTTATAGGTATCTAAAAAGTGTATCTCATGTGTTTTTAAGGAAAGGGTTTGGGCCTCCCTAGAAGAGCAAACAACAAAATGCACATTAAATAAGTAAACAGAAATACTCGATTGTAATGCATTTGTGATTTTGACAAAAATGGCCATCTTAGTCATATGAATTGTAGTCATTCTTAGTTGAATTTAGGCATTTGTCATACAAAAATCTTATATTACATTATTATATAAATTTACAATATAATATGACTAAAACAGAAATATATAGTTGATAATAAAGGTAAAGAGGTAGTGAGATAATAATTAGTAAATATATGATGTTGTTAATTTAAGTACACAATAATATGCAATATACATTTTAATGAAGATTATTAAAATTCTTTTCCTACACAACAATAACGTTAGATTAACTAGAGTTTGTTGAGACTGGTGCTTCATCGTTGTGGATTCAGTAAGAAAAACGAGACAGCTGGGTTTTTTTACATTTTGTTTTACTGTATTTATTTATCTTTACATTTAATTACTTTATTGTGTGTATGTGTGTGTGTGAGAGAGAGAGACAATGACAATGACAATGACTATGACAATGAATTTATTCTCAATAAACTGAATTACAGTGTAGAGAATTAAACAATACATGTATAAATCAATGTATATAATAATTATGCACATGCCATGTGGAAAAGAATATTAAGTCAATATAACACAAGTTAACAATTTAACCCGGAGAATCGACTCTCTCTATTATAATATTTATAAATTTTCCCAATTTAATGAGTTTATGCACATTTGGGTTATTAAACAATTGTTCAAATTTAAAAACATTTGGATTGTGACAATAGTATTTAGCAAGAAAAATTTTCTGTAATTACTTATTATAGTATCAGTACATGAAAAAATATAATGAAATTCGTCACCAAGTTCAGATTTATTACATAAATTACAAATTCTGTTTTCTCTTGGTATATTACTCCATCTTCCAACCTCAATCGGTAACTTTATATTGCAAGTTCCAAATTTATAAACTTTAAGTGCTAATTTAAAAGGTAATTCCACCAAATATTTTTCTAAAACAAGATCAAATTTATAAATTCTATAATTAATGCCCTTTGATGAGTTAAAAATTTCACTTTTCCAACTTTGTACAAATTGATCTTTAAGTATATTAAATACTGTACTTTTCAACCATGCTACATTAGGAAAATTTCTGGTCTGCCATACATATGAAAGACCGCAATCATTTAAAATACTTTTTACATATTTAAACCATGGTATTTCAAAAAATGAAACAATGTGACACATTTTGCTGCTTAATTTATTTTGAAAAGAATGAATAAGTTTAGCCCAAAAAGTAACCATTCTGACTTTAACACTTATTTCAAGGGGATAACGACCAAGTTCACCAAAAACCAGAAAATTAGGGGTCGATTTTCTCAATTTTAATATATGTTTACAAAATTTAAGATGAAGAGTTTCCAATTTAGTATAATTATTATATCCTCAGACTTCACAACCATATAAAATTATTGGTTTAACTGCCTTATCAAAATATCTAATTTACAATCTATAGATAAATTATGGTCTCTGCATTTTGCTATAGCAGCATACATAGCTTTCATACCTTTAGCATAAAGTTAATCAATATTATAACAGCCGAGACCATTTCTTGAAAAGTGAACGCCAAGATATTTAAAGTTTTGAACAATTTCTAATTCATTTCCATTATAGTAAAAATGCAGATCTTTGGGTTGCCTCCCTTTGCCAAATATAACAATATTAGTTTTGTTACTATTTACCTTCAAATGTCACATATTAGAGTAATCATAAAAAATATTTAATTGCTTTTGAAGATTAGTAGCAGATTCAGATAATAAAATTGTATCGTCAGCGTAAAGTAACACAAATAATTTAAGATAAATATGCAAGTCTTTTTCAAACATTTCAGCCATATTTTCTAAGCCAGTCGCATTATGAAATTTAAGAAATTCTTCTAGATAATTTAAAAACACAGAAAATAAAAATGGTGAAAGGTTTTCGCCTTGTCTCACTCCAGAGTTACAGCTAAAGATCTCTGATGAAACATTATTATTTACAACCTTTGATTTAATATTATTATACATATTTGTTATAACTTTAAAACATTTACCATCAATATTACTTAATATAAGTTTGTTCCATAATCCAAGTCTCCATACTGTATCAAAAGCTTTTTCGAAGTCAATAAATGCACAATAAAGTTTCTTTTTAGATAATTTTGATAATTCAATGAGTGAATTTACAGTAAAAATATGATCAACAGTTCCATGATTTTTTCTAAAACCAGCCTGATTTTCCAATATCAACTCAACATTGTCTGCAAATGTGTTAAGTCTTTCATTAATAATAGAAGTAAAAAGTTTTCCTAAACAGCTAATTAAAGTTATAGGTCTGTAGTTTTTAGCATCATTAATATCACCTTTATTCTTGTACACTGGTATAATATTTCCCATTAACCACGGCCGTAGTCGAACCCGGGCCTCGGGGTCACGAGTCGAGCATCTCATCCACTGCACTATCATCATCATCTTCATCATCATCATTTCACCAGTTTGACCAAAATGGGTCTTAGCTCGCTTTCAGACTGGCAGAGCACGGTTTATCATGTTGATGTCGCATATATTTTTATATCATTATGTGTTTTACAATACCTTATGTGTTTATATTTTTATGACCTCTCAATATGCGATACCTGTTGACCATTGTTCTTTACATGGAGGATTATTTATAAATTTTTAAATGTACGTCCGTTGATTGTCCTGCTGTTACGGTGAGTGGTAAGGTGGGCCCGTAAACCGATTAACCACACCATTTGTTCGGCTTTTGTCAAATTAAATGACCGTCCTAAGTCGGTATCGTAATTGCACTACAATCAATATTTTTGTAATGTGTTATATGTGCTAGTATATTATGTATATTCATGTATTGTATAACTCCATGGTGACTTCTGCCACATAACTGAGCCAGTAACTCCTCTTTTTCCTTTGATAATTTCAAAACGTGAATGCATTCATTTTTTTATATTATCTTCGTCTTGTGATATATCAGATTTATGCTTGAACACAGCAGAAATAAAGTAAATACCTCTGAAATAATAACTACATTTTCCAATTTACTCCACCAAAATTACCTCATTTCTAAATCTGATCCCTTATATCTCGGTAAATCTCCCTATTTAGAGCAGAGGATGGCTAATTTAGTAGTCGTTGTTCATCCTCCTACCGAACCCGCATAGTGGTAAAATTCCCAATCAGCAAAAACGATTTTGCTGAATCAGGCACCATTTCATTTCATTCTGTTTTATGTAAAAGGGCATGAAAATGACAACAAAACAGGCACACAAAATAACATTCAAAATATTCCACTATAATACAGGTTTGGTACCGACATAAGACGGTCAGTTAAAATGAAAATTGTCACTCAGTGGGCGTGGTTGACAGGATATCCAGCTCACATTTCCTCTCACTACAAACTAGTATTATGAAATAGGCTGGCTCTAACTTTATCTCAGTCGGACTGAACATTTCAATTTACTATCTATAAGAATATTTATATACCAAATGACCACCTACAATTCCACAATTTGCAGTTACAAAACTAACCTGCTGACTGTGTTGACGTGTACAACTTTAATGAACATTATTCTCGAATTCAAAACTTGAATCTAAGGATTCAGGAAATTGATGAGGTTTTGCACAACTACCTGTATTACAAACTAATTTCTGAGTCGATTAGCATAATATAATTGCATTTTATAACGAAGTTTATGCACCGGAATCCTTAATCATTAAGGATAAAAATAGAATAATAATTTCAAACATTATTCATTTTTACGTGCAACATACTATATTGATAATTTATTTTAGTCTTTGCTGAATTCTAGGGGGAAGAAGAAGGGCATGTGTAACCCCCCCCCCCCCCTCCCTTTCCATTCCATTATACTGCGTAGTGTATATACATGTACATATTGCTAACGAATTCATTAAAGCCGTTTGGTTTCCTTCTGGTTCGCTTTTCTGCCAGTCATATTGAAGAACACCGTGTACCACATTAGTTTCTAGAATTGTTTCAATATTTCTTTCATATCTAAATGCACATTTTCTCAGTGAAAGCACCACACCCCTTTTAAATAATTTCCAGAGCTTATTGATAGATATACATACAGCTAAATATATGAAAATAGGTTATAGATACTTATCTACTGTCGAAACGAGTTACTGTGGCACAGCTACCTAGAATTAAAATCCCCCTCTCTCTTTCCCCCATTAATAATCATTCAATCTGTGAGTTGACTATTTGATCTTAATATAAGGAACTGAAGAACCGTTTCCATTATGGTGGTAAGCCGGATGTGTTGGAGATCAAAGGGCAGATAACTCTTTCAATGTAGCAAATTTTGCTAAAAATTCATATTTTCTATACTGGAATATATTAAAATTGTACTACCAAGTTTTAAGCATCAACCACCATAAAATGACTCCTCCATGATATATAAAAAAACCCACCTATAACGTGGCTTTTCATTATCAAAATTTGTCTCGCTTGAACTTATACTCAGACCCCAGTAAATGTGCCTTATTAAAATACCTTTACATTTGATATGAAAATACTGACCCATTAAAAGGCATTGTAATATTGTTACTTGTCAACAGAATAGTCTATAAATACAGTCAAACCTCGTTATCTCGAAGTCGGAGGTACCGTGGAAAATACTTCGAGATATCCGTAGTTCGAGATATCCAAATTTTGAGTTTAGAGTCACAAATCTTGCAGTTGTTAATGTACGCCGATTCATTTGACATTTGTGATTATTGTAGTAGATGTATGAGATATACATGTATTTATCGGTAAATACGCATGAAGATGTGCATATTGTATTGTTCCTAAATAATTAATCTAAATCTCATCATACCGTTTATATTTTATGAATATATAGAGAATATATTCCAAAACTGAAAACGTCATGTTTCCTTTTCAGTAACATCGTAATTTAAATCCAATACTGGACATAACTGTCTTATACTATACCTAAAACCGAGGACGGGCTAACACGTAAGACAAGATAAAGACACACGTCATAATTTGATTTAATTACTATTACTTTGCATAAAAATACATAGACATACACACGGATTGGAAATAGTAATAATTAATGAACAGTGTAAAGAAATTTCTTTAAACGCAGATATGAAAAAACATTAATAACAGTTAATGTTAATTATCTAATTTTGTGTCGAGTTTAATAAGCTATCATCATTTATTAATATTTGGTATGAATAACAGGGTACGCACAGACGCGATCGATTATGTAGTTACTGCGGCTTTGTACACCGACACGGTCAATTGATCACACCACGCAAGCGACCTGTCATTTAGGGTAAATGCCGCGGGGAATATTGGCAATAAGAAGCCAACTTCGAGATAAACCGGGTAAATAAGAACTTCGGGACTTGAAAATGTATTCGAGATAAGCATGGTATTCGACATATCAGTGTTCGACACATCCGGGGTGAATTTAATCATAATATGAAGGATTTTGATCGGGACCGACGTTCGACTTCGAGATATCCCGGGTATTCGAGATATCAGTGTTCGAGATATCGAAGTTTGACTGTAGTATTTCAATGAAAAAGATGTACCTGAGAAAAATTTCCATACAATAGCTTGGAATTTTTCACCCCGAGCAGGGCTAAGGGTAGCCAAAACGCTTATATAACTCAAATCAGGGTCAAATGGGTACCTTGATACCGGAAAAGGGACATTTGTTGGCTGGGCCATAGTCAGAGGTTCCGGGATGTGGATGCCCTTCACAGCCGAGATTCAGGGCCTACTTAAGGCATTAAGCAAATTCCTTGTGTCTGTAAGCCGTTAACACGTAGATGGACTTAAAGCGTTTTACATGATTTCAGAAATTTACTCCGAGGTCGATTCATCATTCCACATTATCAACTATGTATAGAGATATTCTCTTTCCCGTGCATGACACTGATTATGCAATTATCAATTTAATCATTATTTACTGATGTGTATCTATTCCAATAGGAAAAGCAAGTGCTTCTTTCTCTGTCCTTGCAAAAACGGTGACGACTCAGCTGTGTTCTAGTTTACACCTTGCTGCATGTCTACTACTATGAGTAGGAAAACCATTTTGTATTTATCATAATTACCAACAAAGAGTTGTTTTCCCTCCTTTGAGATGGACTGCTCAGTTTTTGAAAACACGTACTTCTTCCCCTTAAAGCTGGTCTGCTACCATAGAAAGCTAAGATGTGTCGAAAAATTTTTACGGGAGCGAGGTCGACCTAGGTCAGTCTCGCTCCCGTATCTTTTATGAACACTAAATGAACGTCATCATCATCTGACCAAAATAGCTCTCGCCCACAGTATAAAAGAAACAGGCGTAGTCATGCAACTGTGACATTTGATCGAAGACACGGTAAAGACAATATGGAGTCGCAAACAGAAGTACATGTAATTATCTTTCTATATTTAGATTTTCATTCATATTTCGAAGTAACGTGCATAAATACAATGTAATACAAAGTTAGTTGTAACAAAAGATCACATACTACTATTCTATTGTGTATATTTCGCCACGAAAAGGCCACCCACCCAACCGTGCGTAACATAAATAAACAAAAGTTGAACGAACAATTATATTACATGTACTAGTTATTTAGATATTGTAATATGACCAGGTATGACATATATCATAATGTACAATTAGTATCGTGTGTTCAATTGTACTTGTAACAAATTCCACCCTCTCCATGCAAATGTGAAGGGGCAAATGAGATATAGGTAATTTGAAAACTTACGATATTCAGATAATACTATCCTTTCTCCAAATTACTATAGTCAAATTCCAATACCCCACAACGGACCAAACATTTGGAAAGCATAATATTATTCATACATGTATTCTTTACTGTAGACAAATACATATCAGTTTACACGCCCGTATGTTGACACATCCTTTGGAGTGTTCGAATAAGTAACATACAAACCGGGAAAGGTTTTGATTGAAGACAAAATCTTCCAATTATACATCAGATTCTGTTTACGATCCTACACAGCGGGTGCATACTGAATAAAGTTATTGTAAAGGATGGGATTCATTGAACTTAAAACTCTTCTTATTCTTTTTCCGTTGAAGTACAGTCCACCATCTGGTGTATCATCGTACAGGGACGAATGAAGCGATTTTAAATGAAAAGTCAAAAGAGGAGAGGGTGTTACCGATCTAAACTATAATGTGGTAACTATAAAGCCATGCAAAAGGGCTAATCTCTTATATTGCCAGTAAAGAATTTCATGGCAAAGGATGTGTGTATAAGGGGAGTGGGGTTCTTATCATCCGTAACATCCATGCTCCTTTCTCTCTATCCGACAACGGAGAACCATCCAGATTAATAACCTTTTTTATTTGGACTAGCCCTTTCATTACGTATGTCCACACTCTAATTCAGACATATTGTACAAAGAAGCGCAACGTCTAAATTGGAGAGGAGAAAAAATCTGTACCAGACAAAATTAATGTCTTTGTGTGTGAAAATTTCCAAAAGGATAGGATCATTCCGTCCCAAGGACCTCACCCCCACTTCCGGCATCTAGATTCACAAATGTACTATTTTATTTTATTTTATGTAGAAACATTTTTCATCGATAATAGTACGGAAACAGAAAACTATATGACACTTTTGTGTTAATTTATGTTATTAATGACGCACTTGTCCGCTGTAAAAAACATATTCTAGAACTGCTAAAATTGTTAGCCTAGCAACCTGCGTTTTTTGAATCACGAATTGTCCAGCGGAAAATAAAGCATTGTCAACAATCAAGTCCTACCCCGAGGTCACATGATGACGCTTACTGTTGAATTTTGGTAACTGTAACTACATTCTATTGAAAATTATCAGACGCTGCGGAATTACGGAAGCACACACAAAATCTCTTAGATCGGTGCAAAAAAAAGGGGGGGGGGGTTAAGAGAATTGGTTCATGGCATTTCTGTCTGTGATGACTTTTGTCATACGACTGAGTCAGATGACTTTACGCTCTCTTCCTTAAGAACTTTAAATGATATACAAATTGTGTATTTCTTTCTCCATACAATGATACTAAGGCATGGACTATAATAAAGTACATTACGAATGATATATCATTGATGTGTAAAGAGAAAACATGGGAAAATAGGTTCTAATTTGTACGTATAGTACGGGTTCTAGATAGTAAGTGGGAAGCGCGAGAAACTTACATACAGGGCTGCAAGGAGGACTTTGAGTAAAATTTGCACACCATGCAAATCAATACTGAGCTGTACGGTTATGAACCCTTGTTTTGAAAATTTCATCCCTTCCTCTTGGAGGTTTCTTCAATCTCTTCTACGAGATGTAGATTGCTATATCCAGATCCGAGAATGTTGATACTGCTTTTAATCGTATTGTGCAAAGTCTTGATACTAATTGATGTAAAACGTGGATTGAATGATCGCTCTGCGGTGGAAATTTACAGTAGAAAATTAATATAAATCCTAGGATGTCAATCTTTGTTAATGATTTTAATGTATGTTTCCATGAATAGTGTTTCCTCATCAGATATATTTGCATTCTTTAACTAAGTACAGGTGGATAAATGTCACAACGAGTTCGAAGTTTAGATGTTGAAAGCCAATGTATGACATCTCTCATAAAACAAAACAAAAAGTTATTGCCTATTGGAATGGAAATAATTTGTTGAGAATTATCGACCATTAATTGCAAATGTATTTTGTCCACCAGGAAGGAAACGGCATTACATAACTTATTGCAATCTCAACATTTGCAGGAATCATGGTATCATAGTTTAATGAAGAAAAATCAAGAGCCATCCGAAGCACAAAGGCACGTTACCATTATCTTCTGAATCATAATATTTAGCAGATTACCTACTTTCTGAAAGACTCTCTCCCTCTCCCTCTCTCTTTTTTCTTTCTCTTTCTCTCTCTGGTCCATTAATATTTGTAATTAATCACTCTGTTGTAAGATGTCAGAAGTTGAAATGAATAAATAATCGAAAAACAAGTGAGGTGGTACAGAAAGAGCCAAATATATTTCAACAAATTGTCAATAAATGTGCCTTGGTTTCTTTGATCCATTAACAATAACTCGCATCAAGTAGATAATGAGACGCCAGAGAACTGTGAACACTTAGATAGTAAATATCATAATCATGAATAATGAAAGAAATATTTAAAAGTATAAAAGGATGATGCAACACTGGTTTCACATATTTTCTATCATTTTAAGATTCAGAATTCAGTAAATTGATGAGAAATTCGCTTATTGACATTTAGATATTTCTTTTCCTTTTTGAGAAAAATTTATAAACATTAATTATGTCAGGAAGCACAAGCAATAATAAAACGGTCGCCAAGATAATGCCCCCTACCGCCCCAATGAAACGTGATGATACTCTCTGGTCTGGTGCACTAATCAACCTTATTTTAGCTTTTGTCAGGAGTTTAGATTCTAATACTAATGTCTTTTTCAATCCATCAATTTTTGTTTGTAGCTCTCTCTGAAAATCTGGATCACTAAAATTATATTGAACGCAAGAACATATTACCATTGAATCACCACAGGGCGACGTTACGACGTCTCTTCCCGCGGTTGTTTGTGATGTCACTGAAGAAGTTGATATTTCCAAGTCCGTTTGAGATTGGGACATGGATATTGAAGATGTGCTTTGTGATTTTATACCAGTAAGGCCCGTGGAGGATGCCCAGTTTTCTGTTGAACTTGTAGAAAGTGATTCATCTTTCGTCGTTTTGGATGTTTCAACAGTAGTTGATTCTTCCGCTTCCGTTTGAGATTGGGACGTTGGCATCAAATGTGTTCGTTGGAGGTCTGTAGTTGTGTCGGTGGTGGTAGTTCTGGAAGATATTTTCGTTGAAGGGGACGAAAGTTTCACAGTACTTGTAGAATACGTAGAAGTAGAGATGGATGTCGGAATATTGATTGTAGTCGTGTCTAAAGTGCTAGGCATGGTTGACTTACTCCCTACGTAATGAAAATAAAATATTATATAATAAGAAGTAGTACAAAATTATTCTATAGATATGTATTATGTAATACTTTAATAGAATAAGTCCTGATACAAATAATGAAATGAATAAAAAAAGAACATATATCCATGTATTATTTTATTAAACCATATGCACACTTGAATATTTCGACATTTTTCTTCAGCAATGAAAGCCGAAAGTAGATTAATGTAAAATATGCGAAACGTTTACTTCAAACGTGGTTTTTGGCACTGTGATATTACTTTTCACTCAGTAGCTTGCTTCGGTAAACAAAAGAATTTGAGGACAAAGAGGCTCCAACATATTAGATTAGCTAAGATATAGAGATAATATTCTGTTTTAATTATTAATAATACGTAAGTATATATATATATGGAAAGTTAGTAAAAGGGAAAATTGCAATCGTCAGAGTTGTCATAAAGTGAAGTGGTAAATTATTTACTTATTTAGTATAAGATACTATAGATATATAATAAATATCCTATCCGTCTCGATCGGCATGGATAGGGGCGTGGCTGTTTTCGTAAAAACAAATAGCATCCCATTTTCAGAACGGCGCAATTTCACCATTCCATTCTGGATCGATGTAACTACATGTTCCATATTTGGGGTCTCCAATTTTTTAAAGAGAAAAACGAAGAAGTACCGAAACAATTTCGCACGTGTTAGTAGTGTTTTTAGGTTTGGGGCTGCCTTCTGCTTTTGATAATATGTGATACATTCACCAATTTGTTCATATTCTCCGATTTCGAATCAAATAAATACATAATGGAATAAACTCTTAAATGAAAGAAAAAGTCTTTTGGGATGCAATTGAAAGTGAAAATCTCGCTACATATCATCACTGGAGGAGAGACCTAGTTTTCTTACCTCGAAAATTCAGAGTTAAAGAAATCAATAGAGAACCAAGAGAAGAAACCGAAAATACTATTAATCTGGCGCTTCAAAAGTTAGGGTCAGAAATCACACTTCTAAGACATGGAGTACAAAGGTACAAAAATATATATGAGAAATATGATGCGACCATCACGAAGAAATCGACAAGCGAAGAAACAGGAATATCCGTGAAATACTACAGAATCTATGTAACAAGGATGCAACCAGAGAAGAATTATATAGAACAATATGAAACCAATTAGGGCAAAGAATCGATAAAAGTAAAAACAAAGCCAAACAGACAAACTCAATCTAGAAATCTAGCAGGGCATCAAGACACGAGAGACAACCCTCCTAGAGACAATAAGGTTCAAACTGTACCCAGGTCAACCAGCCAACAAAACTATAAAACAACACACGCGGAAGTAATACGACGAAACACCTCACCAAATTTCAGAAGCCCTACCACTCCCCAATTACACAACCAAAGAAAACCTTTCAACCAAAAAAGGAATAAGGGAGGAAAACGCCTGTATATCACCCAAAATACGCTTCTTACGGCGTAGTCTCAGATAGCCAATGAGCACAGTGAAACAGGCAAACATTCAATGACGCAAGATGTATCTTTTTTATGACGAGGTAAACGCAGGAAGAAACAAATCAAACCAATAATATTTCCTAAAAAGAACTAAGTGAAAATGAAATTTATCTCTCAGAATTTGGACTAAAATTCACAGCAGCACCCGAAACATATTAAGTTGATCTCATTAAAGGCACAGAAGAGTTCTGTCGTAAATTGCGTCTGAGGGAATATTTTGGAAATGAAAATTATAATGATGGATCTCTAGTGAAAAATAAAAAGGGACTTAAACCCCCTCTCAACAGAGACAAAAGTTTGAATACTATATAACTTGCCTGAAAAAATCAGCCAATGCGAACATCTTTGAGAACAGAGGAAAATCCAATATTTCAAGAACCAAAAAAAAAAAAAAAAAAAAAAAAATAAAAAAAAAAAAACAAACCAAAAAAGAATTAGAGACTCCCAAAGTGGAAGATGTAGTTACATCGAGGAAGAGGGAAACAATAAAACTAAAATCAGGCGAAATTTGCGAGCAAATGCCGGTGCGGACTGCAAAACAAGGAATGTTATTTATTGTGCAACATGCGGGAAAACTATACATTTATAGGGTAAACTCGGAGACTCTAAGCAAGAGTTAGAGTACAGAAACAACAGATAAAGGACCCAGTGTTATAAATACCCCATGTTGCTAACATTTTGCTAACTGTGGATAAGGAACCTTCAAAATTTTCCATTATTTCATATATATGTATACATGTTTATATGAATAATATAATGTCAAATCAAGTATAGTCAAAAAGTACAAGAGGGTTGTTTGTATGATCAGATCCCAATCATCAATCGACCTAGGCCTGGAGACCACTCGTAAATTCTTTGATTATCCTCCTCTCGTAGTATGTTTACATCATAATCTCATCATATGTTCTACTCAAAACTGATGACGTGTAAATCTTTGTCTGGGCCATTACTAATAGGCAAAGGGGCAATGTTTTCATACTTTCAAATTCTACGTATATGATGACGACACTCAATTAATTGATAAAGAATAGATGTTTGTAACATATTCAACATGGTCGTAAACATCTAATACAATATGACAATCGTCAATGAGAATTCATTATCTTTAAAATGGATCAGATTGAGAGGTTCTCTATTATTAGAGTTTATTAGTTGTATCACTTTGTGTTACGATATTCAGTGTCGCTAATTGGCAACTCATGATAAACGTGTTAACCCTCTGGCGTATATCATTTAATTAATAAATCATTAATCCTGATTAAATTCTAGATTGGTAATGGATAATAAATCTTCTTAGACAATAACAGTTTGTCATACTTTGGCTACATGAAAAATTGCTTTACAAACAATATAAGTTTAGCACCGCTTAAGCAAAATCCGAACAAATAAGTTAAAGTGAGTCTAATTCAAAATCTCAACACCTAACCGATGGAGGGTCAGTATCTCGAAACATTACCAAAGCACAATTATCGAGTGATTATATGTCTTATCAGGAGCGAAAAACGTTTACTGAAGAATCTACGCAATCACATGACAAAATCTAGCTCAGAAAGTTCGCTCTCCGACAAATTATTTTTTATTTCTTATGGATAATTTACCATGTATGAGGGGACATCAGTGCCTTCCTATAGGTCATAACGGCATAATCTGACTGTAAAATCACAATCGCAGGCGTTTGGCCGCTTTTGAACATAACGAAACAAAAACAAACAAACAGTTATAAAGGACAATCACTTCTGGATTCTTGTCAGTGTATTTAAAAATCCATCAACACATTCTGAAGAAAAAGCCAGTCAAATTTAAAGTTGTATACCCTACATTTCAGTATAATTTCAAAAATTAGGGCATGTAAAACAAAAACTGTATATTTCTCGTATGGCTGAAGTTATTAACTATGTGTTAATACATTTTTGTTGTTTCAAACCCTCGGAGATATCAAAATAAAAAGAAAATACTTCGAAAATATAGTGGGTATTCCATAAATACAACCATAACCTGACTTCACGCATGCGCAGTTTAATCAAAACAAAACGATGAAGGAAGACTCCAAAAGAATACGATTTCAGTGAATACTAACTTTAGCAGATCTGAATGCAGATTTTAAAAGTTACTCGTTAAGTTTATTTATCTCGCCCTCCATCAGTGTCCATTATGTAGCGGCTTCCGAATTAGATCACGTGATAAGTTGGTTGTAAACATTCTGTTTACATACATCGCGTTTTAGACAGCCATATTTCACTGAATACGACGACTTTGATCACAACATTTGCAAGGGCCCTTTTTAAAAATATGTTTTAGGCTTATATATATAATCAAAACAATTTAGAATAAATTGACCTATAATATGCATTGTACTAGCGAACATAGGGTATACAGCTTTAATATATAAGACAATAGATGCACCTTATCATTGCTTATTAATTTAGAAGAGCTGAAAGAAAAATAATTAAATAATCCTATTCGCAATTTAATTCTTCATAGTTATCGTTAATGTTCATCAATTCAGTTTAAGTACATTTAATAAATACATTATCTGCAATAAGAAATGAAATGTTTAAGGAAATCACTTGAGAAAATCTGAGAAGATATCAAACTGCATGAAAAATTTGACTTCGAAATGAAGTCTAAAGCAACAAAACTGCATAAAGGCGGTGTTCGAGAGAAGTTGCAATTACACATATTACATGTACATATAGAACAACACAAAATCCCAATGTCATTCATGAGGTAAAAAACAAAGTAATCATGATATCGCTAATTATATTAGTTACATTCGGCACATCGTTATCTTGGCGGCCGCAGCGCCTCCAGATTGTTAGCAAAGACTATCGTGTTCATGCAGTGAATTAATTATCCACTTATACACTGTTTATTCTTTTTAGATATTAAACGAAATTATTACAGTCTGTTTCGCTCTGTGTTGCTATTTTGTTACCGATTTTTTATTTAATTCCCATCATATGGTATCTATATATCTCAATTAGTTCGATTTGTCAGAGGCTGCACCGATGTTTTGGACTTTCATAAACGAAATTTACAAATTACTACTAAACTTTTAACTCAGGGTTACAGATATCACAAGCTAAGAAAAACATCCGGCAAATTCTTCAGATCTTATTCGGAACTTCTATCTAAATTTGGAAATATTTCTTTTCAACACTATGTATCCAATGGAATTTCCCATCCTTATTTTTACGGTGATCTCGTATATAAACTAAGGAAAGTAAAAGGCTCCAATAACGTTATTTTATCATGTAATAAAATAGTCAAACGTCTTCTAAATAGACAATATGATATTGAGATCATCGAAAAGACTATAGGTCTTGAATGTGGCCCCTCTACAGCCTTATGCAGACTTTTACTTGAACGTTGCACGCTGACTAACAGGGCGGTGGGGACTATATGACGGGCCTTGTCCAAACCTCTTTCAGAGGAGACATGGTCCTGAACCTCTTCCCCTCTGACTGTTAGTCGGGACTCCTACAGATCTAGGGTCTTAGCTCGCTTTCAAACTGGCAGAGCACGGTTTATCATGTTGATGTCGCATATATTTTTATACCATTATGTGTTTTAAAATACCTTACGTGTTTATATTTTTATGACCTCTCAATATGCGATACCTGTTGACCCTTGTTCTTTACATGGATGATTATTTATAAATTTTTAAATGTACGTCCTTTGATTGTTCTGCTGTTACGGTGAGTGGGAAGGTGGGCCCGTAAACCGGTTAACCACACCATTTGTTTGGCTTTTGTCAAATTAAATGACCGTCCTAAGTCGGTATCGTAATTGCACTACAATGAAATATTTTTGTAATATGTTATATGTTCTAGTATATTATTTATATTCATGTATTATATAGCTCCATGGTGACTTCTGCCACATAACTGAGCCAGTAACTCCTCTTTTTTCTTTAATTTAGGGAATTTCTTTTTTTTTTTTTTTCGAATTCTACATTTTAACAGTCCTAAACTGTAAGGAATGTGAATATTAATTGTATTATATTTTATAAAAGGAATAGGATATAAATATATTGTTTAAAACGGCGACTGTTGCTCGTTCTCTTTTTATATCACCCAAAGGCAATATATCGTATTGCTAGACAAACCGATTCAAAACCTACAAGTATTGTTATATGTTATGACGTGTTTAGATAATGGAGTTATAGATTCACTAAGCTCCCGTAAATCTGGCAGTTAGACCAAAATAACAAGGTGGGGTTTCTTCTCTGTTTATTTTCTACATCAAAGCTTTGCGCCATAAATTCAAATGCAGCTGAATATATAAAGGTTCATATTGATGCCATGTTTCTCTTGCTAAATAATCATATTTTCATTTAACTTATTGTGTATGATGTTTGCTGCCAACAGCGTGTTGACTGAAATATCACTTTATTATACTAATTAGCTTGATGACAATAAACAAAAGATTAAAACACGAACATCCTTATCCACAATATAAATGGCAACAATATACGTTTTATATATGGTTTTAAATCTGAAAAGTTTTGAAAAGAATGACCCCTTCTGCGGCCTATATGTATATTGTTCAGTCCTGGATCCATCCCAGGGCGGATCTTGGTGAAATCCATTACAGCTCTATGTGTGGCAGGAACATCATCTAGATTGACACTTACTAATATCTGTCCATCAGTTGGAAAGAAGGGGTCAATCCTAATTTAACGTACAGTACGGTAATGCACCCCTTTTGTAACTTAATTCAAGAAAATCAGTAAAATTTACTTTTGGTAAATTCATAAAAATACACAAAATCAATGCATTATCAGCATTGAAGCTCTGAAAATGATGCATTTAATTTGTTTGTTTAATTTAACAAATTGTCAGCTTATAAATCAGATTTACTTTAGGGATGGACGTATTTAAGGAGTGAAAATCAAGTTGTAGATCACAAAATATTTATGGCAATACTTTGTTAGAGAAATAGAAGGAATGGTTCCGCCACTATGTTTAAGAGGTTCGTAACCTCCTGCTTCCATGTCGCAATATAACTGAAATATTGTTGAAAGCGATGTAAACACCAATCAACGAACCATAAATGGAAAAGGAAGCCAGCATGTCACGCGCAAATTTTCTTAGAAACGCCCGGCGGTTATCACAAACCTTTGCGTTTAACGAGAGGAAATTTACAAAAATCGAAGTCGTCATTTTTATTATTAATGCTAGTATGTATATTTTTGTCAATAATTTTAATGTGTATGTTAAATATTAGGGTTTGTTTACCTAAAGTTCAGGTGCGTTAGCGTCACTAAAGTATCTATCGAATATAGGATTAATAAGTATCTAAAGAATGAATCTAATTTTATTTATCGTTGGATGGAGGTATACTACAACAAAAAGGACGGAAAGCTGCATCAATGCGCGTAACTTTGACAAGTTTACATACTCAGATCGTTGCTTTTAAAGAAATTGAAAAGTGAATATTCTGTATACTTAACGGTATTTTTCGGTAAGCATGTACATATAAGATCTAATGAATCACTGTATAGGCAATATATGGTTTATTAATTTCCCAAACAAAATGATTAACAGTTTGTCAAAAAAATCATATTACCTTCACATTAAGCCATTGGTTGTTTTATTTGAGCAAATTACATTTAAGTGCTTTAAATTACAAATGTGTTAATTCATACTATTACAAAATTTTTTTGTGTGAATAAGAAACCTTTAGTGACAATAAAAAGAAAAGGTAATGAATGTATTAATCTTACCTTCGTCGTCACATAGCACATAGTATGACCTTGAGCAGTGTATCGTTCTGAATTGCAAATAATTTTTTTCCAAGCGTATGCATTTATCGGTATCCTGATCATTAGGTTCGAATGCATACCAGTTAAAATAAGTGGCAGTTGTACCATCTTCGTATAAGTAGTTGTAAGGAGGGTACGATGATTCATCTAATTTCAAACCAATCCAGAAGTCGTAGGAAGGGTTTCTGTCCAAGCAAATTATATGATTAAATACACAACAACTTGTAAATTTCACAACGATTATTTTATTTGATGCCCGGTTGGGTAGGGGCAAAGGGGAGTCTGGCAAATATCATGTAGTTGGAATATTTATATTCAAGATGTACCCGGCTGATAATTTTTGTTTTCGCGTAGGGTCAAGTCCAGAATATTTACTTTACATTCAAGGCTTCATTAGATTTTCCCGGGTTTGACTTAGGATCCTTTGAAAAAGTATGTATAATTGTCAGGTTCTGGACAACCGGTAGCGGGTTGGGATGCGCCAATATTAGTTTGAGCACAACGGGTACAGAAAAAAGCTAGTTTAGACACTCTGAAACATTAAAAAGTATGTTCCTATTTGTGTCAGGGGTGTCCCCTTCTGAATGGACAGTTTGAATATTTTGTAAGGATATATGATATAAGGAAGTATATGTATTCCTTTTCATTTTGAACTATTTAAAGGGGAAAGAGAAGTGAATACTTTAACCTTTTTATTCCCTTGACGTTCCTTGTGGTAGTTTTTGTAATACTTTATTATCCTATGTAAAGAATAGCTGTACTTGATATACATAATTCATATATGATGTCAGGATTTGCCATCGATGCACGCTAGGGAGTTTTAGTATAAATCAATATTCATCAGACTGCTGCCGAAAAGAGATAAAGTATTAATATGTAGTTTTTGTTAAAACATTTACTTTCTTTTCAGTAAAAGTCAGATATCAATTTTCATTTTTGAGGGGTTTTTTTGTATTGTGTTTTCTTTTTTGGTTTAGCTTTTAAAATTGATTTACTCTTTATTTATTTAATTTTGTTTTTATTTTGCTTGGTTTTTTTTTTTGGAAGGTGGGGGGGGGGGGGGCAGAATACATATATTTAAAAATACAAAAATAATTGGTAAACTACATTCACGCAATTACTTAAAAATAATATATGAATAAGTATAGAAACATACATCTTTATTTCAAACACTTAAGTCTTTTCAGCAATGCTCAAGACTGAAACTAGAAAAAGAATAGATATTTGAAGAGCAATCCAAAAACTCGAATGACTAGAAGATAAAAAGCAAATTAATAACATAGCTTTGCATGAGGTAGATACTCATTAGCTTCTGAATTATTTCCAAACCTCTGACACATTAAATTGGTAGTTATATTTCGGATCAGCCTAAGCACTGCCAACTTGTGTTGTGATTACACTCGCAGAATAACCGTCAATCAGCAGCGGTATCGAACCCATGATAATAATACATATAAAAACATATATATATATATATATATATATATATATATATATATATATATATATATATATATATATATATATATATACATATATATATATATATATATATATGTATGTATTTGTTCAGTGCACCGTATGTCTCTTCATTGATGCTCAAAACTGAATCTGTAAAGATATTTGGAGAGAAAAACTCTCTTCAGATATGTAAAAGCCAATGTACCAATCTAAGAATATGGCTACGGAGATACTTCTCAGTTTCAGAATTATTTTCAAGCTTTTGACACAGTAAGGTTTAGGTATATATTACGATTTAGGACAAAAAAATTGAAAACTAGAGCACTAACAGTTCACCAGCAGCGGTATCGATCTAGTATATACAAATCAGACATGAGGAAATTAGGATTCTTTCTGCTCCAGAAACTTCTGCTTATGCTCCTTAAAATTTTCTATCTCAGAAGTGATTGTCAAATGTATAAATCTATATTCACCATTTTCATTTAGATTTGATTGATTTGTTATTTCACGCATGATGACTTTATTTACCTGAAACATTGCATAGAACCTTTACAACCGACTCACACGAAAGATCTTTTACGTGACACACCTACCGTGACATGGGGCCTCGGCGTCTACTGTCTATTCCTTATATGCAGCACTGAACAGTAAACCTGTATAGAAGATACCTCCGCCAAAAATCAGTATATAGTATAATAACTCACTCTTTTTACAAATCCCCTTCTCGGGTAACTAATGATGAGTGTCAAATAGCAAAGAAAATAATTTTGAATGAATGAATAAATCTTACCCTGCAGAGAAAAATGCCGCCAGTTCATTATACTTTTGACTGGAGTCGATTTTTGCTAAAGTGGAACCAATACTCTGACAACGTGTTTGAGCATTACTGTATGATAACCTCTCTTGGAAAAAGACAAAACCTATTGAAAAAGGACATGTTTCTAATAGTGTATGAAATAATGCACAAATATTGATAGTTCTGATCAGTGAAGCGATTAATTTTTATTACTGGGAAGATGTGAAAGAGAAAAAAAGAAAGAAAGATAAAAAAGAAAAAAAGAAAAAAAAAACAGTAAAAAGAATCGCCCTGCTTGGCTCATTAAAAACTTGCATCACACAATAAGCTGGTTTAATGTGGTTAATAACTGTCTGATTTTGTGTCTGTGCCGTATTTCGTTTTAAAATCAAATTTTGTACTCAACTCTTTTTAGAATGTGTTATTAAGTAATGTAAAGATGATGGATAAATCCAAACCGTAAGTCTAAAAATCATGAAACCAGAGGACATACAAAAATTAGTGAAAATAAAAACAAGTGGAAAATAACAAAATATGTCTACTTGAACAGCATATGTGAACCCCTGTGATGGAGTGAAATCAGGTGTCCGGGGAGAGTGAGCATCTCGTCACCCGTCACATATACCCAGTAGAAAGAGTCAAATCGTGTAAATTAACATACAAATCTATGAGTGAAAATATAATTTGTAATCTTGAAATAACTTTAACTCTAAATTAAGAGAACTTTTACTTAAAGGTCCAAAATACAGAGAACCCAGATCATTCACATGGAGCCAAAATTTTGAGAATATTATGAACTGCTGCGAGGAATATGCCACACGATGGGCAAAAAGAGAGGAAGTACAAGTCGACACTCTTTCGGAATGGATAAAATCTATTGCAGTACTGCTGAGATCAAAAATTAAAAAATTACAAGGTTCTGTAAACACCAGATTCGAATCTATTTTTAAAGATCCTGATGTTGTCAGAGAACTTACCTTCCTCCAAGAACATTATATCATTACACCAGCAGATAAAGCATCTAATAATTATACATTTACTTGTAAGAAATATTACTTTGACAGCCTAGTGAAAGAATTAGGATTAAATTCAGCTCCAGGAAATCCTACTTATACTCTCACGAACTTTTCGGTTTCGGAAGTACTCGAGAATCATAAATCTGTCCTCAATACGTTTGGTATTGACTCAAATAAATTGAATTTAGAACTTCCATATTTGTACTGTATTCCAAAAATGCACAAAACTCCGTACAAACAACGCTTTATCGCTGGTTCCTCGAAGTGTTCCACAAAATCTGTATCGATGCTACTCACAAAAATATTATCAGAAATTAAATCTGGCCTTCATAGATATTGCGAAACAGTATATTCCAGAAGTGGAATTAATCAAATGTGGATCCTTAAAAATTCAAAAGAGTTGTTAGAACATCTAAAATCAAAAAGTTTTACTAAAATTCACTCCATCAAGTCTTTTGACTTTTCGACTCTGTACACAACGATCCCTCATCAGAAATTAAAAGACAGATTAGCGGAAATTATTCAAAATGCATTTACTAGTAAAAACGGAAGCCGAAAATTCAAATATATAGTAATAGGCCACGATAAAACTTACTTTGTTAGGGAAAATTCTGATTCCAAAAATAAATACACTGAGACAGCTGTCGTTCAGATGTTGAACTTTCTTATCGATAACATTTTTGTGGTGTTTGGAGGTAAGGTTTTTCAACAAATTGTCGGCATTCCAATGGGCACTAACTGTGCTCCGCTTCTGGCTGACATATTCCTTTATTCATTCGCAAGGAAAAAAACAATTGGCTCTTGGCTTCAATTTTACTTACAGATATATAGATGACTTGCTTTCAATTAATAATCCTTCATTCGCGGATTACCTTAGCATCATCTATCCAAGTGAACTGGAGGTCAAAGAAACCACAGAAACTAGTAATTCTACTTCGTATTTAGATATTATGTTGTCTTTCGACATTAATGGTCAATTGAACACCTCACTCTATGACAAACGTGACGATTTCAATTTCGCTATCACAAACTTTCCTTTCATAAGTAGCAACATTCCATCATCGCCCGCATACGGCGTATTCATATCTCAGTTAATACGTTATTCCAGAGCATGTTCAAATTACAATGACTTTGTTCTGAGGGCTAGGCGACTTTCAGTTAAGCTGCTCAACCAGGGTTATATATGTGCTAGACTAGCATCGTCACTGAGGAAGTTTTACGGTCGTTACGAGACTCTTATTACTCCATATGATATCTCGTTATCCAGACTTTTAAATGATATTCTGGACTGAGACCGATTCCGATCACTTTACACAGATTTGACACCTTCTATACTAGAAGGTTACCTACTTCGACTTCTCCATATATAGATACATATGGAATTCACACGATTTGACTCTTTCTACGGGGTATATGTGACGGGTGTTGCTAGCAAGCAGGAGATGCTCACTCTCCCCGGGCACCTGATCTCACTCCATCACAGGGGTTTACATTTGCTCTTCAAGTAGACATATTTTGTTATTTTCCATTTGTTTTCCATTTTCACTGATTTTGTATGTCCTATGGTTTCATGATTTTTGGACTTATGGTTTGGATTTATCCATCATCTTTACATTTGTACGAGTGTAAAAACCCCAAAATTTAGATTTAATGACAGCAATATTGTTGACATTTTTCAATAAATGTATGCTTTCAGTACATCAAATTGAAACACTGATACGGGATATTTGGGATTTTTCACGATAGTTATAGCATCATATATGACAGCAATCGTGAAATATTATTTTAAAGTTATATAAAATGACCAAAATATTACCATATAAGAAGGCTTTCCGAGTACTGAGGAATACACATTGTTTTGCGCAATTATTCAGTTGTAATGCGCATGTGATACGTGGACGTCAAACAGCAGAACATGGCAAGTTTGGTTGTATATTTTTATTAATTATTCAATTGGAAGAGGTGGAATATTGATTAACTTGTACCTAAAATTGTTTCTAAAACAATCTGTATCCCTGTTATCAAATTTTATGCTAATTGCATTTCTGCTTATTCTTATCAAACTATAGCTTTTATACAAGTTTACCATCCACGTGACTAAATTTACAGTAGTTCTATTGTCCTCTCACAAATATATTTTATTTTTCTAAAATTAATTCCTGAATTAAAACGTCGAAAGATTGAAGATCAATTGTTGCAAAGAAGATTTTATATTTCAATGAAGTGAATATTTACCTACCAGGTCGAATAAGTTTTCCCCAAGATTGAGACCAATTAGATATGTATGAATCTGATAATTCGGCAAAATTCATTTGAATATCGTAATGTAACCTAGACGAAATGTAAACAAAAGACTGCCTAATACGAACTTTCAAAATTCTTAAATATAATATTAATAGCATATCATCCAGGTAAACGTCTTTATGGATATTTTGATAAGTCATGCGATTATGATTCCGGCCATCTTTAATATATTATTAAACATTTGATATATATATATATATATATATATATATATATATATATATATATATATATATATATATATATATATATATATATATATATATATATATATATATATATATATTAGGAGGTATAATCCCTCAATAATGATAACTAAGATACTACGTATATATCATAACATCTGACACATTTTTTCTGCACATGCACAGCCGTATGATGATTTCTGACTTGTATGCTGGAGTGTATTCCTTTAAAAACCTATCAGATGAACATAAAAATCGTATCTTGCACCCTCACCGCAAGTCTTTAGCCGCTATAATATATCTGTAGGGTCTACACAAGTGTTCATTACTTAAAATGTTGACCTCTTAATTGGATAGTAGTAGCTGTTATGTCATTAACATTTATTTTTACACAATCAGCCCCCTTTAAAATAATGGTAACAGCGGACTTAACGGTGGAACGACTGCCATCCAGTATAGATTTCACCGAATGTCGGATGTTGTCGAGAAGAAATCACATACGTACTGTAAATGATAGTGTTAAAAGGAAAGGTACATGCCCTTTCAGACTAAATACATGAGTATATAAAGATAGCTGATATTCGAAGAAAGTAAAATCGAATCCAAAAAATTTACAGCATAGTTATATACAAGCTTACATTTATATGAACAGCAACATAAGCAGGTAGTGCATTCTAAAGTTAAAAATGATGACTGGTGTATAAAATTAGAATATGAGTTACACTTTACCACTTAAGCTCAATGGTTGAAAATACTGTGATTAACTTATATTTTAATGACAGACATCTTTAAAGCAAGACAGCAATTGTGAATTCTTGAGTATACCTTTTCGTACAAGAATGGAAAAGTGTACAAATATGCCAATTTTGATAGTTTTAATTATTTCAAACAGAAAAAAGACGTTTAAAAGAATGTTACATAGCGGGTATCTTTAGAAAATGGCCGCCATTTTAAGTATTTTCTATTACCAAATAAGTTCATTTATTAGAGAAGGGCCATCTTCACACCGACTTTTGAATAGCGATATTTGTCAAAGGTTATATTGTAACGTTGTGTAATCTTAAACTTGATGTTGTAAAGATGGAGAAAGGCTTTCTCTTTCTCTATGCAAAATCTGATGCAGGATCACAAATGGAAGGAAAATTTAAATAATCAAGAACAAAAACGTTTATTTCATGGCGGCCATCTCCAATATTTAATTGATCCAATGCCAGATTTGGTGCTTGTATTTCAAAGTTAAAGATTCTGCCCATTTCTGCCATTAATTTGCGGGGCTATATTACTGTTTGAACAAATTTCGTTTGTCGATTTCGAGAATTTTGAAGAACTTTTGATCGGTTCATTATCAACTTCTTACCAGTTAGGTTACGATATTAAAAGAATCAATCACGTGATTTAGTGTAACAAAGGAACACAGAAAAAAAAGACATCCCCCCAAAATAATAGTAATAATAATAAAAAAAGCACCGTCTAGGAAACGTTTAAAACAGTTGAATCAACACATAGCGGGTAAAAGAGATGCTGTACGTTTCAAATATAGTTTGCATAGCACTACGGCTATATTGTAAAAATTTAACATCAAATATAAAGGAATAAATTAAAAAATATCACTGAAACTTAGTATCTTGAAATGTTATATCATAATATATAGTGATATGTAAAATGTTTGCCTGTGGAAATTTTACATTAAAATGGTAGCTTGTGGAATTTCCGTAAATCATTTCCTTACACAAATTTTGTGACATAATTTTTGGATAATGCAGTGCATATTAGAGTTTTGAATTAACCGTTATCCTTATAGTACAATCCCATGTATAGCAATTTTTCATAAAGATGAAGTCTTTCCTAGAGTAAGAAAATGATGTAAATATACTTACCCGTTATTTCTGTGTTTAATACCCAAACACCCAAGAACACCCTAATAAACCATTCTGTTTCAAACTCCATGATTTAGCATGCATACGTTTAACATTTAAATGATAAGAAACACAATGTTGTATTGAAGCTATGTATCGGGAGTCGCTCACATCGTAATGAGCAGAAGCCCACGGCATACTGAGTATATGGGGTAAATAATGTAATTCTCCTTCACAACTGCCTATTCATTATTTACCGACTATTGACAAAGCCTATACTTCTCTTAGAATTATAATAGAGTACGTGTCAGTCGGGTAGTAGAGTGATTAATTGTAGTTATTAAACTTGGGATACATTTCCTGTATATTAATGCATTTTTATCAAAGAAATAGTGTTATTGGACATGTGATGGATACCTTTCGTTTCTCTTTAATCATAGTGTAATGATTGAAGCTGTTATTTCATATTGTGTACAACATTTCCGTTGTTTGATACACACATGAGATATCAAATTAAGTGGGCCATTATTGATTTTAACCAAGTCACTGACACATTATCAAATGAATTTAAGTAAATAACTATACACACTACATTTAATTACTAATAGTATATGAAGAATTAGTTTTCTGTTTTCACTAAATAATATTAATTTTACATTGAGTGAGTATGATAACCTTTGTTTTCTTAAAATAGGGAATAGCCATTAAAATGTTATTATTTCTGTGAAGTTTTAATGGCAAATATTGTATCGTATTTTCAAAGCAACAATATATGTCATATTTTCTTTTGAAAATGGGTAAGAAAGCACTTAGGATGCATACATCATTCATTAGATTAAGATTCTATAATGACTTATGTAAACTTCGAAAGTAAATTGTACTAGACAGTTTGTGAAATATCATTTCATTTTTGATTTTGTTAATGTTTTTTTCTTTTGACAGTCACAAATGCAGTGGAATTTTCAAAGGCGTTGCAATATCAACGAAAAGTGTTTATACATATTGAAGAATAAGTAAGAGGTCCTGAGAAAGGATGTATTAAAAGAACAGAGAGGTGACCTCTGATCAAGATGTATGACACAAATCACCCAGGATCAGCACATAAAACATAATAATAGTCAAACAAACATAGAAAACGACCTTACAAAAATATTTAATTATACTGCAGTTACGATAACGACTTAAGACGGTCAATTAAATTAACAAACGTCACTCAATCAGTTTTATTGACAAGAAATACTCACTGTCCACAAATTTTCAATAACTTAAATGCAAGTGGCCAATACTTCGTGTTCATCAAGTATTTCTTGTTATTTATACCATAAAATACAAATATACATATTTACCAGTTTTGAGTGGTAAAACCTCTAACACAAATTTCATTTCAACAAATTAGAATCAGGCTTAGTAATCTGTGATCTTATCTCTTGAGGTATATATTTATTAGTAGTCGTGCTATTCAAAATCGAAAGCAAGTGTGGCCTAGTGAATGAGGCGTTCGGTCTGTGACTTAGAGATCCCGTGTTCGATCCCGCCCTGGGCACACCGGTGTTCTGTCTTTCGGATGAGGCAGAAAAAACAAAGACCTGTGTTACTGTAGGTGTGGCACGTAAAAGCTCCCTCACTGCTTCGTATGGGTCCGTTGTAAAGGTAGATATTTCTATACAATGCATCAGGCAGACGCCGTCACCATATATGTGAAATAATGTGGAGTGATGTAAAACAGTAATAAATCAATCAATCAATTCAAAATCGATGGACGAAATACTGTCTGTGCAATAGTTATGTTATCATATAACTTACACTAATAAATAACAATTTGAGTATAATAATGACCACAGGAAATCCCTATTTCCATATTTAATAATAAAAACCAGCAAAAATGAATCAAAAGTATTTACAGAGCACTTGTGAAGCCAATATTTGTTATTAGTAGTATACTAGACACATACGTATTAATTATTAATCGGAAAAATGAAATAATGACCGGGTCATTAATATCAATGACCGCCTAATATGTCAGACATAGAAATCTAATATGGCGGGCAATCGCACGCCTCATATACGGACAGTACATACAATTCATCTGTAAAAAGTGTTGGGTTATGCTATACCGCTGTTTTCCGTCTGTACCACAGATCTTGTCTTCGCAACTCCTAAACTTTTGGGGAATTTCGATGAAACTTGGTACAATGTACTATATGAAGATATGCATATTTCAAGGGAATGCTGTCAAAAAAAAAAAAAAAAAAACCCAAACAAACAAACAAACAAAACAAAACAAAACATACAGGAGGACTTTTGGCCCTTTGACTTATATTTTCTTGAAAAACTGGTCTTCGCAACTCCTCCTTAACCTTTAACGGGATTTTGATTAAACTTGATAAAAAAACAAAAAAAAAAAAAAAAAAAAAAAACATAAAACAAACAAAAAAAAAAAAAAAACTCCCTCTGCAGATGTGAATATTGGAAGGGGAATGCAGTCCAGATCAAAATAGAAGAGTTCTGGCCTTTACACTTGTCTTCGCAACTTCTCCTGAAGACTTTGCTGGATTGTGTTGCAATATAATACAAAGAAAGAACAGCAAATGAAGATGCGTATATTGGAAGGGGGAGCTGTCATAAACCATTGATAGGAGTTCTGACCCTTGGACTTGAATTTTTCTATGCTACTCTGTCTTGGCAACTTCTACTAAACCTTTTGGAGTATTTGGATAAAACATGGTGCAAAGAAAGATTATGAAGACGTGTACTGAACAGGAATTTTTACATCTTAATATTTAATACAAATGTAGTTGGTGTATTGATGAAGGGAAAAAGGGGGTGTTAATTTGGGAGATGATGAATGGACGAAGATCAATTAACTCAACAAAAAATTGAAAAAGAACACTTAACTGTATAGTAGTATCAACATATTTCACATAATTTATGCAATGACACACGTGCATTATCTACAAACATTCAAAATACCTTCGAATTGAGTCGTTTATAAGCAATATATTAATTATATGATGTACATACAAAAATATATGGAAAAAAAAGGATGAAGTTATAATTGTATCTTTCTATTTTAGTTTTTATTGATGACTTACATATACTGATTGCTGCAAAATATTTAAGTATTTTTTTTTTTGTGTGTGTAAATGAACAAAAACATTTGCTCTATGTTTGTTTGAACCACTTCTATTAAGAATGCAATGCAAGAACTGGCCTCTATCTAAATTAGGAAAAACAAATCATACAAATCATAAAAATTAAGTTCTGACATGACACTTTGAAACCCTTCAAAAGTTTTATTCTCTAATAAAAGCTTTCTTGTTGAAGATTACTGTGATGCAAGCAGTTTAAAGATATTTGCTTCGTGGTTGGTCCGGTGAAGAACCATATTCTCCGAGGCCAATGTTACTCCACCTTGGATTTGAAGATCTTTGCTTCGTGGTTGGTCTGGTGAAGAAGTTTGTCAAATGAGTGTATTCTACAATCTTACTCCATCTTGGATCCAACTTGACAGATCTAGCCGTAACAGTAACAGTAGGACACCTTGAGTAATTCATGCATATCACGTTTCATGACAATCCTTCAACTCACTCTGGAGGAAAAATTATTAAAGCTCAGTATTAAATATTAATACTATACTCTGCGACCCGTTTCGTATTCTAAAAGTTCTAGAAATTATTTCTCTATTGCACCTTCGCTCAGATATATATATATATATATATATATATATATATATATATATATATATATATATATATATATATATATATATATATATATATATTAAATGAGATCATTTAAAATACCCCACATTCACGTCAGAAATAGAGTTTACGCTAAATATTTTATTTAAAATGGCCTAATATTGTCAGTTGTGGAATTAGGTATATACAATAATTACTCATGAATTCATCAAATAATGATACCGAGTTCCTTGTCTTTCCAACCTTATCATCTTTTTCCTTGTACTGACAATACTAAGAATGCAATTATCAATAAGGCATGATAGTGGTATATCTTCAGCCCTTTATCGGTTGCAAATGACTGAGAGAACTGAATTTATTAGTTTCATGCGAAAAAAAAATTCAGGATAGTTACCCTCTACTCATGCAGTTAAGGACCACTCCAGTTCCCCTCACCTTGATACAAACAATACAATATGAACATGCTTCTATCATAATTACATCAGTGCTACATGATATATGGGATCATTATTATCAGAAAAGACGTTTAGAGGAAATTAAAGGGGGATGTTTAATACAAATCTTTTTTTAGTTACATATACATGTAAATAGGACACGTTAGAAAAAAAGAATTCTCAATCACAGTTCTCCACCCAACCATTTTTGATATGAAGACGGAATTTGTATAATTCATAAAGATGTGCAAAAACATTTATAGACCATTATCACTTCATCGGTAACAAGTTAAACTCAAATCTCAGTTGTGTATAAGTCAAGATACGATAATTCTCTTTCCTTTTTTTGAGATCCTAAATAATTTTACAGCAGAAAACTACTCATAAGTAGATGAAAACATTTTTTCAGTATAATAATTAGGATTCTTGAAAATATTGAGTACAAGAACATGATTTACTTCATATAGTAGACAATAAACAGGGTGAAAGCATTTCAAGCCAACAATTGGTGAAGCTGTTATGCAAATTTTTTTTCTTGAGATACAATCGCAGTGCCCATAGCGTGGATCAGCGAATTCCCACTCCCCAGAGCAAGGGTGGAAATTCGAGTGGGAAATTTTAGTTCCCCATCTGAGTCGAGAAGGAACCAATTCACCTGTACAGCTGATCAATCGTATACCCAATTGTTTCTCGGATATTTATATATGTAGACTTGTATTTCACACTTATTTTTCATACACAGTATTTTAACCTGTCCGTAGAAACTAAAAAAAAAAATCGCTACTGTTCATGAGATTTTTATCGATCCCCATTTTCGACCTTTCTAGAAATCGTTAAATTTCGTTAAATGAGACATACATAGGTACTAACAGTCCATTTAAATCGGGCGCTATTGTTTTCATTATGTACATCCAATAATCGCTTAACATGCAACTACCAAATTAAGATTTGTGAAATATTCAAATACCACTCGCAAGCTGTGACGGTAGATAACGGCAACAGTAAATAATTAACATTCGGCATCGGTCATTTACATAAATCGTTATTAATTCGAATAATCAAGAAAAATGGGAAATGCCAGAATGGAATTTAAACATTATTTGGTAACTTTCGTATATAGATAAATTTTAACAATAACCCTGATTATCATTATAACATTGGTTATTACTGTTGCTAAAATGCTTTCCAAATGAACACTTTATTGGTCACCTTGCATTATATACATGTGAAGGCCGATAGAGATGTTTGCCAAGCGTACACGAACAGTTTTATAAGGCTTAAATTATCTCACGTACCACACCGGGAATCGAACCCGGGTCACACTGGTGACAAGCCAGCGCGCTACCTGGCCCCCTAAATATTTTGGTACCCTCTTTTAACTAACTTATCCCCGAGTGAACGCCAGGAATTTACCGTAACGTCCAGTTAGGTAAACTGTCTACTACAAAGATAATGGTGTTTTTGACATTTTTAATTTCTAGATTAATGAAAATTTCCTTATAATATTTTAAGTATCCATTCAATTTTTAACTGATTTGCATTGTTATAAATATTTGAAATATTTGTCAAGTTCCTGATCTTTTAGCATTCGAGTCTCATATTTGCAAAACCGTTGAGTTTGTAGAAAAAAGCTTCTAATCTGAAAATTGTTCAATGCCTACATTGCCTTTTAATTTCATGCACGTGATATGATGAATTTTTCACCTTCAATTTGACATTGACAGTGCTAGTGTCATGAGTCGAAATCCCTGTCACTATCACAGAGACTTGAAAGCAATAGGACATTGGAGTATCTGTACTCGAGTCATAAAGTAACCTTGACTCAGTGTTTGCCGTTTACCTAAACAGCGATGAAAAGGAAAAGTTTTTACGCCGATCCAATGTCGCCGCTCCGTCTCTCTTATACCCAAGCTTATTCCAACAGAATATGATTGTATGTATCATCTAACATTACGGATTGGATTGGGGTGGTTTTAGTTGATTGCAATGAAAAAATATACTTCCTCGGAGACAATAAATCTTGCGCAATATAGCGCGAGATAATGCAGGTAACAAGATCCGATGTCCATGCTTCCTCAAATATACAGGGCATTTATTTCATTGCATTCAATCAAATATACAGATAATTTCCTTCATTATATTCAATCATATTTATTTACTCTACATGGTAAATGAAAATCATCAATGAATGACGACTACTTTATAAAGATGATTAGGAAAATGTATGAAGGTCTTGCTAATTTATTATAAAACTTACATTCAACATTCTTTATATTACCACTGCATGCCATAGATAAATTACTTTGAAATTATAGGTTCCTATTGCGTGAATATTATTACATTTATTCAGGCAAAGCATATATAACAACGATGGTATTATTTAAAACATACATAAAGTGGGATCAAATTCAGGAATAGAATATATATTACATACTGAATACAAAATATCACCAAATTATCACACTTAATCAAAAGATGTTATCACATTTCTCAGATGGTAACACCGTCCACAGATGGTATCACGGTCCACAATGGTATCACAGTCCAGATTTTATCACAGTTCATATATATCGCAGATAATAAATAAATGCGAACAAATGCGAACCCTAATAAAATCGAGGTGAGACCAGGTGGCCAGAAGAAGTAAGCGTCTCCTGGGTACATGCGACACCTGTCGCAAAAGTGCTGCAACAAATTTTCAATTCGAGGAATTAAATACATAAATATACACATAGGAACATATGAAGGAGATATTCACGGTATGAAATGTTGTTTAACTGAAATTCCGGCGTCGGAAATGCACGTGAACAAATGTCTGTGTGTATACATATTATATCAAATCCAGTATAGTAATGGTCAGGTCGCAAAATATCGGTTAACATTCTTTAAAGAGGGATCTGAAATTGCACCAGATCCCTATACCGACTGTAGAATTTCCTCAGTGACAATTTCAAACGTTCCTCAATATATCCATTTGAGAGTAGTTTCGGAGCCTCGCTCTCAGGACGAAATTTTAGAGCATGCCCTAGCATTGTGAAATGAAGATGCCATGTGCGGGATAGGAAGGTTTGTTGCTAATCAGAAAAGGGAAGTTGGTAATTATGAAATTGAAATCTTCACTTTTGCCATACAGTTTACTAATGAACCATCGTCATTGTTTGATAGGAGTATACCGAGGTGTGAAGCAGAAGATGCGCTTTCAGTTGTATCTTTTATCTCGAGTTTCTTTGGATATATGATATTGAGGTGATCCTTAAATACCTCGTTGTTAATCGACAAAACGATGTATCTGTATATAAAGTTGAACTGAGATGCTAATTGTTTATTGCCTTTGAAGAGCAAAAGCTGTATGAATTCTGCTTCGAACGAGTACAAAAGATGTTGGTCAGAAGAGGCGCGCAATTAGTACCTATCGAAATGCCGACAATCTGTTGGAACATTTTCCCACCATATATCACAAAAATATAATCTATAAGACATTCTAACATTTGGAGGATCTCTTTTTCTGTATACTTGCTGCTGGAATCAGACTATTCCTTTACAAGATATGTGTCGTTGTGGCCTAAAACGAGATACTTAACCTGCCAATTTCTTTTTTTTTTTTTTGTTGTTAAAGAATGCGTTTTGAAGAATTGATTTAATTTTTTCTTCAGTATTTGATGAGGATTGGTTGTATAAAGAGTAGAAAAGTGAATAAACTTGGTGACATTATTGAAAATATGATATTTTAAGTGCTCTAGAAGTTCCTTGGAATTCTTTGGGATCCACATCTGATTGATTCCGTTTCTAAAGTAGGCAGTAGAGTATTATTTCCGAAGACTGTGTTTGATTTGCTGTTAGGCATTTAATATAATATGCCTTACATACCAATGTGTAATGTTTAGCTGCCTTGTCAGCAGGAACAATAATGAAATTATCGTGAAGTCGAGAAAGTTTTCTAACTGGAGTCACGAAATATAGAATTGTGTGTGTGCTCTTTTTCTTTGTTTTTTCTTTGTTCTTTGAAAGCCGGTGTGGCCTACTGGTATCGCACTGGACTCCTAATCGGGAGGCCGGGATTCGATTCCCGCTCTGGTCATGCCGGTGTCCTGTCTTTCGGATGAGACAGTAAAAACCGAGGCCCCGTGTCGTGGTATGCATGGCACGTTAAAGATCCCTCACTGCTTCGGGTGGGTCCGTTGCAAAGGTCAAAATTTGTATGCCCCGCATCAGGCAGATGCCGTCACCATATACGTGAAATATTCGTGGTGTGACGTAAAACAAAAATCAATCAATCAATCTTTGTTCTTTGAAAAAAAAAAAGGAATTTAAAATGGATTTCTAAAGACATTTTAATGAAATATGCACAAAAATACTTCAATTAAAAAAAAAGATTTCATAAATATTTAAATTAAATATGCGCAAAAAAAAAACCTGCCATATATATATATACACTGTCACCCGTCTGCGAGCAGAAAGGGATAGACGTTCTTTCGTTACATTTTTAGAAATATTTCTGGTCCTAATTGATTCAATCTCCAACGGAAACGAATTCCAATCTAAAACTGCACTATAATAAAAATTTGATTTGTTATATAATCTAACCATATGAACTTGAAAATTCATATTCGAGGCGCCCCTTTGTAACATTATCATTCCCAATATAATTTTCAGATAGATACCTTGGGGTTAGTCCATTAACGATATTATGTACATGATTCAGTCTCATTTGACTGACACGGTCAGATACACGTAACATGTTCAAAGAATCAAATATATAATAGATAATTGTTGACCTGGGGTCAAGGTCTAATATGAACCGTATAATTTTATTTTGCACCACTTGTAAAGACCTATAAACCAGGAAGATAAAGTTTAATCAAAGTAACATTGAATTAGTGCAGTGACTAAAGTTGACCTAGACCTTCTAACTAACCAGCCTCTATTTCTATATGAAAATTTCAGCCTTGTTTATGATATATCCAATAAAATCACCTTTTGAAATCTGTCTGTTTACATCTAAATATTTGACTTGGTCACTGGTCACTGATAATATGATTATGATATTTGATAATGAAATCACGAATTGCTCCTAATTTTCTAGTAGGACCAAAAGTATGCACTCTGTCTTTCCTATCTGGAGGCAGATTCTATTATCGATTAGCCGCTCTGAACACTTTTCCAAAACTCTTTTGAGCTTACTGTATAACGAGATATTTAGGGCACGGTTTATTTTAACGCAAGAATATGACTGGCCCAGAATAAGTAGTGCGCCAAAATTTCAGGGAATACGTGGGCAAGTCGGAACACACTGTACCTATAATTTGACTTGTAACAGCAGAAAGTACACATGCAGGCTAAAATAAATATTTTATTCAGATGCACATAACGGCATATTTCATTAAATCGAGAAAGGGAAAGCGCCGTTTACGTCCTGTTATGTAAAAAAACTCAATTAAAACCGAAAATCTGAAACAGCTGTTGTACACGGTACACGGTCAGTGATCAGCTTATAACCCGTATACAAGCATGTCATTACAGAGGACAGAATGCAGTGCTAGAGTATTAATTGCTTTGTTTACGTATTTAAGGAATAATTCTTTTTTTTTTCGTTTGATGGAGGTATACAAAAAAAAAAAAACAAAAAACCGGAGAACTGCATCATCGCGCGTAGCGTATGGTGCACGAGTTTTCTGTACTTTTCTATTTTCGTGGTATACTCAATCCAACGAAAAACAAATTAGATTCATTCCTTATCATTTAATTCCTTTCAAACATGTTTTATATTCTCAGAAGCCGGTACGTTATGTATGCACTATTTCTCAACATCTGTAAATTTCTTCCGAGGCGGTATGAATATAGACGTCACAGTTCAGAAAACGCAGTAAATTACGCCGTCAGAGAAAAAAATTCGCAGATGAGACATACTATAAATTCTTAAATCCATCAAAATGCGTGTTACATGTAAAATTTACTAATTAACTAATTAATATAGTGAAAGCGAGACCAAGAATTTAAAATTACGTTGTCGTTGTTGCTGCATTAACCCAATGATTTCCCGAATGCGTGATTCGCCATCTACTTTCACATAATGTTGCCTCCCACCTCAGCTGTTCCTTATCAGGATCCAGTAGAAACCTATTTTCATCCCCTTTACACTGTTTAATATGCTGTTATATCGACATGCCGACCACACGGCGAACTAACTCACCTGAGCAAGTATGCTTGTAAGTTTGTGATTTTGAGATGTGACGAGGCCGAAAGATTAAACATATAAGCATATATTTCAAAATCTTTATCAAGATATGTCGTTGCGCTAAATTAAGTCTGCGCTAAATTTTACAATATTTGAAATTGTACCAAGGTCTGTATGTGAAAATAAAATGACACTATCATCGGCGTATAGTATAAGTTTACACTCTTCATCAATACTAATTGACATAGCAAAGAAATAAAAGGGTCCCAAAATACCCCCCTGGGCGACTCCACAAGTTATGTCTTCTGTTTTAGACAAGAACCCCCATACCCGATGACCTATTAATTTTCTGTCGGGATCGAGATAGCGGGGCAACACATAATATTTCTTATTCTGACAATTTTGTTGTTATCGAATTTTTATGATAACCTAAATGTTTGGAGTCTGTAAACATTAGTGGATATGAAATATCAGATTCTGAATTACTGTTATCTGTTAGGTGCAACAACATGAGAACAAACAAACATGGTCGGAGGAAACTCGGGGACACATACCTATATTCCCCCGTAGAACTCGAAATGCAAGTGATTGTAAAACCTTCCATGAAATCCATTATATGTGCAATGTATCTCCGAAGTGGTGATGTCCACTGCAACCCAGGACCAGGTACCAGAAAGCCTAAATACCCTTGTACACAATGCAAATAGCGAACAACTGCGAGTAGCAAAGCAATCGAGTGTGTGAAGTGTACTAGAAAGACACATTTGCGGTGTACCAACAATGTATTAAATAACATACGAAATTGAAAACAAAACTAGATATATATGCAATTTATGCGAGTTCACCTCTGAACTCTGAAACCTTTAGAATAGAGTAAAATTGTGCTACATGTACCTTGTGTTCAAATGTAGCCATCTAGGGACTTAAATGTTTTGATACTTTATCCCTGATGTTATGTGGCAATTATACTTTCTACAGTGTTTGTTCACATTTACATAAACAGTTCTGAATTACATGTTTTTCTTCTGTTTGTAAGGGAATTCATGGCGGGTGTGGCCCCCGTGCACTTGATCTCACCTCTGCATTTCAGGGGTCTGTAAATATTCCCTGTGGTACATTGTTGTTAGTGAAATAGTCACTTCACCCCAATATTCTTATTTCGTATTTTGCATAAAAATTTAGGCGAGTAATGACATGACTACAGTCCTCGTATATCTGTTATATTGAACACCTGTACTAGTGACCAGAGGGATGCGCACTGGTAATGACAATAACAAGAAACGACAGAGTGTTCTTCCTTTTATTGTTAAAATCAAAACATTCGGTATGTCCGGGGAAAATATTGGATATCATCACCCAAGTACTTACATGAATTATGAATACAGTTCATATAGATGTAAATTAATAAATTCATTTTTTTTCTTTAAATAGTATAAAATTTTCAGTGTCTCAAAATAATTAGCACTATTTGTCATTAGGTAAATGGATGCTTTACCGTATCCGGTTTCATTATTTTGTCTTCTCAGTTCCGATCATGAGATTTCCAATATTTCGGATGTATTTAGTACAGTTTAATATGGATGTTACTGCCTTCTTCGTATGTATAAGATAAATCGTCAAATACCGGTATATTTTGTTGATGTCGCGATATATTATCGCCATGGGAAATATTGCAATATACCGATGTATAGGTAATATAGCGCACCACTGACTTTGAGCAAAAAAAAAAATGCAATTTCTTGACAGGAAAGGAATTTGACTGCTATACCTGCCGAGCCAAACCAAATATGCCTAATTCCGTTGTGATTTAATCGTTCACACGTATTCCCTTTGCTCATAAAAAAGTTCCCGGCAGAGGGTTTGATTTAAGTGTTACACCCTTTTGCTTGATGTTACGTGGCAGTGGCACTTTCTTCACAGCGTTTGTTCATATTCATGTATATATACAGTGCTGAATTATATTTGATTCGTCTGTATTTAAGGGCATTCACGGTGGATGTGGCTAGCCAAACAAAAGACGCTCACTTTTCACGGGCACCTGGTCTCAACTCTGAATGTCAGGGATCCGTGGTATTTTACATTGTTTTACTCAAGTTTTGACAATGTGGTCTCCTATGAGTCGAATTGTCTTCCCTACTTTCATTTCCTCATAGAATGTGTCTTGATAATGACCACCAATATCATTTATCAATTTAAGTGTAGTATTAAGAGATGTTGTAATACCAAGGGAGATAAGTCTGTCAAATACCATAGAGGAAATGTTTAAAACTGTGAACATTATTTAAGCAAGACAGGTGGTAAATTATGTCCGACACAGTTTTAGCACAACCAGACATGCCAAAGAGTAGACAGAAGACATATGACCAGGGTGTGTGACACAAATCACCATGCACATGCACATAAAACATGATAATAGTCAAATAAACACTGAAAACATAAAAAATATTTGATTCTATAACTACGATACCAACTTAGGACGGTCAATTTAAGTCAAACAAACGTCAAAACTGGTGTGATTAACCTATTTAAGGGCAGCCACTTCCCACTCACTGCAAAGCAGTACAATCAAAGGATACTTTAAAATGGGATGGAGATTTTCGTTATCATTCAGACATATATTGTAATTCTGGATGTAAATGTAAGAACTTTCTTTACAATCACTTCATCAAATATAATCACAACATTGATAAAGTTGTCATTACCAAACTTCCTGGCGAAACTAAATCTGAAACGAAGGAACGACGTTTAGTTTATAAACTCTATTAGATTAAACATATACTAACCTCATACCCCTCGACTTCAATAACCAAATTTGTCAACACGGTAACATTTCCTCTTTCAGTAACAATATTACTATATTTTCATTAAGACCAAACGTTAAGAGGAATACAGAGATCGCACGGTCGTCCCCATAATGTCAACAACAGAAGACATGGTAGACAAAAAGGTCATTAGACAATCTACTGCGGATAGCCAGAAATAACAGTCGTCACGAATTTTTACTTTATACAAATTGATTTAGACTTAGACTTTAGATTATAGCATTTTCATACAACACACTTTACCCACGTATACCATCGCTGCTACCTAAATCGCAATTTATCAAGATAAAGTTTGTAAAAAGAGATTTAAACCTGCTTAATATTTTTAACAGCTTTCGTATTCATAAAGTCAAATCTAAAATTTAACAGTATTTCGAGAATCGACGCATTCCTGATTTGCTATCAGTACAAAAAAACTATAGGGAACCTTATTTTTTAATGCTGTTACATCTAAACCTTAATACACTTGACTGTTCAATCTTCCTATTCATGCAAATATATATTTCAGTTTCTGAGTCATAATTTTACAGGTGATCTTAATTGTATTTCTGTCTTTCGGATGAGAGAGTGAAAACCTAGGTCCCGTGTCAAGGTAGGTGTGGCACGTAAAAGATGCCGTCACCATATATGTGAAATTATCGTGGAGTGACATAAAACAATAATCAATCAATCAATCATATATGACCATTGTAGAGCTCTGTGCGACTTCAATTTAAGCATTGATAAAACTGATCTTCCAACCATGTTTTGGCTTTCTAAATTACACAAATGTCCGTATAAATCACGTTTCATATCAAATTCTAGTCAATGTCTCTACTAATGTGCTTTCGTAACATATTACTGTGGGTAAAATCATGTTTATAAAAATCTAACGTCGTGTTTAAGTCTAGTATTCAGTGCTTTTGTACTGACATGAAATGTATACTTAAAATTTTCAGTCATCAGATTAAGTAAATCACTCTAAAACTAAGGAGTATCTCCTTCATGCATAGCTCTGTCCTTAGATAGATTCTTTGGTTCACTTTTTGGTCATTTTGGTTTCAACACCGCTCTTCAAATATTTATCTATTTTGAGAATTCCAATCATTTGGCCACGAGCATCACTGAAGAGACATAAGTTGTCGAAATGCGCATATGGTGCACTAAATTAAAAGGTATATATGTTCTATATTTATATTAACAATAGTAGCGTCAATTACTTTTGCTCAATCAAAATTTCTAGCGAAGACAGTGACAAATTCCGTATAACAATTTTGAAACTAAGCAGGTTTCTACTTTTGAGTTTTTGATACTATATACGTCTCTACCTCATGGCTTAATCAAAACCAAGTTGTTGTCTCTCATACGCTGGTGTTTCAACAGAGAGTATAAATCATACCTCTGTACTACAGTTACTTCTTGATGTTTCTCTAACAAATAATATGATAATTAAAAATATTGAACTTGTACAGAGTTATGTAACACAATAACATTTTTGATGGATAATATTTATGTGCAATTTAATGGCAAGAAGTACTAGGATTTTTATCGGCTGTCTCCTTAAAGGAGATTTATTTTATATTGTTATAAGAGGAACTGCATGCACTCTATTTAAACCTCGAAACCCTAATCCTACCCTTTTTGAAAAGATTAATGAGACCCCTAGACATCTTGCTAATATTTTAGTTATCGATAACCCTGAGATTGAAAACTGTATTACTGACATTTGTCCACTTGAACTTCAATTAAACAAAGCCAATACTTCTGATAGGGACACACCTTTCTTGGACTTGAATTTTAAAATTATTAACAACAATATTCATACAAACTCGAGAGGACTTTGGATTTTCTATGGCAAATTTCACTTATTGAGATGGTGATGTCCATAGACTCCCTTCATATGGTATTGATATTAGTCAATTGGTTCCATTTGCTAGAGCCTGCACTAACGTTATGGATTCTCACACACAAATGCGCATTTTTTTTTCAAACCTCTGTCTCAAGATTATAGATATCAGATATAGAGATGTTCGGAAAAAAGTTTGGTAATTTTAAAGATTATATCATGACGTTTTATCTAAATTTGGAAATGTGACTATTCAACAATACGTATCCAGTGGAATTTTACATCCCAATTTCTACGGTGATCTTGTGAGGAATAATCTGAATCCCAAAACTTTTGTATACGGCATCATAATAACTAATATCAAATTTATTTACAAATATCCAGACTTTATATAGAACAAAGAAGACATGCGATTGAGACCATCACCAAGGGCCCCGTTGAACTAAAAACAAAATCCTAACTGGACGCACAGGCCGATCATTTAAACATTAAGTAAAATGTTATCTCAGTTTTGAGCATTTGTAATCTAATAATAATTTATGGACGACAACCAACATTTCAACGACAAAGAATTTCATTACTGATATTTTTCAAACAGTCAAAATATTAAGAATTTCCTCCCCAAAAACTCTATAGTTAGCTCTGTAAATGATTGAGTACCTTTGATTTAAAGTAGCATATATTCCATGTGACAAGTCGACAATGCGTTCAAGAAAAGTATTTTGCAAGTTACTGCGATGTGCGTCTCGTGTTGCTATGTTGAATCAGTTTTGTAGATCTCTACCAATAATTTTACTATCACAGCAGCATGCTTTTGAGAGTACCCTATGGACTGTAGATCATTCTATCCTTCGTTCTGATAAACAATAATCAGTTGATCTGGATAATTTCCTTTACGTCTTGATTTAAATTTTAGTAGAACCAAATTCCCTTTCCTGAGTAGCAACACACTGCAGCCTACTGTAAATACTGACTAAAGCTTGAACATATACTAGACTACTAGGATATATTTCAAAAACATGATTCCGTCCACACAACAAAACTACTTGCCATGGAATTACAAATAACAAGGAAATGCAAGTAAACTTGTTGTTTTTCTTTTTTATCTCGTCAAATTTTTGTCAAGTTCTACCAACCGACCCCTTTTTCCTCAATATGAATGTGTTTCGACAAGCTTGAAATCAATCCATTCCTCACCATCCACGACATATGGGACCACTTTAATTTCAGACTCTACCTTAAGTTCATAATTTTGGCGTATGTTCAGATGGCGAACCACATCTTAACTTTCTTATAAATGAAAATGAGACATAAAAGAAAAAAGAGGAGTTACGGGCTCAGTTATGTGGCAGAAGTCACCATGGAGCTATACAATACATGAATATAAATAATGTACTAGCACATATAACACATTACAAAAATATTTGATTGTAGTGCAATTACAATACCGACTTAGAACGTTCATTTAATTTGACAAAAGCCAAACAAATGGTGTGGTTAACCGGTTTACGGGCCCACCTTCCCACTCACCGTAACAGCAGAACAATCAAAGGACGTACATCAAAAAATTATAAATAATCCTCCATGTAAAGAACTAAGGTAAACAGGTATCGCATATTGAGAGGTCATAAAAATATAAACACGTAAGGTATTGTAAAACACATAATGATATAAAAATATATGCGACATCAACATGATAAACCGTGCTCTGCCAGTCTGAAAGCGAGCTAAGACCCCAGATCTGTAGGAGTCCCGACTAACAGTCAGAGGGGACGAGGTTCAGGACCATGTCTCCTCTGAAAGAGGTTTGGACAAGGCCCGTCATATAGTCCCCACCGCCCTGTTAGTCAGCGTGCAACGTTCAAGGAAAAGGCTGTTGAGGGACCAAATACAAGACCTATAGTCTTTTTGATGATCTCAATGTCATATTGTCTATTTAGAAGTTTGACAGTTTTATTACATGATAAAATAACGTTATCGGAGCCTTTTACTTTCGTTAATTTATATACGAGATCACCGAAAAAATTAGGATGGGAAATTCCATTGGATACATAATGTTGAAAAGAAATATTTCCAAATTTAGATAGAAGTTCTGAATAAGATCTGAAGAATTTGCCGAATGTTTTTCTTAGCTTGTGATATCTGTAACCCTGAGTTAAAAGTTTAGTAGTAATTTGTAAATTTCGTTTATGAAAGTTCAAAACATCGGTGCAGCCCTTGACAAATCGAACTAATTGAGATATATAGATACCATATGATGGGAGTCGAGGGACATCGCAATCCAAGTTAAGAAAATTTACAATAGGAAATCCAAAATCCTCACGTTTATCATAAATATTAGTATATATAAGGTGGTTGATAATTTTGATGTTCAAATCTAAGAAAGGTGTAGATTTATCTCAAGTATTAGCTTTATTCAATGTGAGCTCTGGTGGATATATTTCTTATATAAATTGTTCGAATTCAGGGTTGTCGATAACCAAAATGTCATCCAGAAATCTGCAAGTATTATTAAATTTGTCTATGAGGTCTAAACGTTTTGATTTTTGAATAATGACAATGGAGTCGATATTCTTGGGACCAGATTTGCAATTTTTTTCCATGTTGAAGTCTTCTTTGGAAAGGGCACTAATCCAATATGAAGTCAACATCGGGGAATATGTATAGAATATATCCCAACCCTTATTTTTTACTCGTTAACGTATTCGTGATAACACCAATTCTAGGAATGAATTATTGAAGAGGGCAGTGTTATCACTAATCATTTTCAAAATATAATTAGTTCATTTGATTCAACACCACGAGAGGTAATTCAGATGTATCATATATAGTTATACTCATGATATTTTTCATTGATTTCTTTTGCCTGGCCAAGAGTAATAGCGCCTTATTTGCTTAAAATGAGTTTATTATACTTGAACTGTGATAATTGATCACGCTTGTCAATTCTTTGTCTTTAAATTAGATATATGTCACTAAAGAGTACTTCATCCTTCAAATGACTACTTGGATGTTATTTAACTCTATAAGATCCACATTGCTTACGATACTTTATCGGTGTCCTTAGGTGCAATATTTTTAGAACACATTGGATGCAATACGATTCATTTGCCAAAGCAAACTCAATGAAAGACTTGAGTAGCAATTTAAATTTTTGTAAAGATTTCGTCATTAGCGTTAAATTATCAAGGCAAACAGACCACCGCTATGATGAAAGGAGATAAGACATCTGACTGTTGTATGGAAACGCCACAGACATCCATATATACAGATATAAATAAACAATAAAGTAAGCAAAGTAAAAATGTTCCAGTTTACAACATTAATATTTTGATAAATTGTCTCTCTTCAGGAATGCTTAAGAACTATTCCCTGGAAATCGAAAGTATAAATATTTGAAGCGCTAACTTATTATTTAAGTGACCAAAATGTATGCGCCAAACAAATCATCTAAGTTCAGATTAATGCATGAGGGAGATGTTCCTTAAGTTTAAAACAATTTACAATTGTGTTTCATGGTAACTTGAAGTATGTATTTAGAATCAGTACAGAGGTACTGAAAACTGGGATGAGGATTCCTTCGGAAACTAACAGTCCACAGGAGCTGTAGCAACTTAATAGTAATAATATCAGAACACATGTACCTTTATTAAATGGTGTACCATATGCGCATTTGGACAACTTACAGTGGTGCTCTAGGCCTAAAATTGTAAATATTTGAAGAGCAAATTCATTACCAAAGTGACAAACGTTATAGCCAAATAACCCAGATTAGGTCAGAGCTAAGAATGACAGAGCTACTCTTTAGTTTTAGAATGATTTATAATTTTGTTTCACAGTAAATTTGATGTATTTGTCGAGTTCGACATCCTCGGGAAGTGGTAGTAACCCAGTAGTACATGTAATAATAAATATCAGGACACATATACCTGTATTACTGTGGTACACCACATGCGTATTTCGACAACTTACGCCTTTTCAGGGTTGCTCCAGTACTAAATTGTGGAAATCGAAATTTAACTTTTCCAAGATCCTAAATGTTAAAAGAATGATATACTATTTCGATTGTTTTGAATACAGAATTTGATTTCAGTACTGAGAATAAAACTGATTTCACGATACTATAAACTTGACGAAAATGACGGATGTTACAAACTAGTAGGAGATGCTTACTCTCCCCGGCACCTTATATCACTCTTTTTGGGGGTTCACATATGCTGTATAAGAGCCTCACGGGGAGGGGGGGGAGGGTAGATTTAAGTGTTGTAATACCCGTTTTTCTTATGTTATATGGCAATCGTACATTCCAGACAGTGTTTGTTCACATTCATGTATGTATACAGTGCTGTAATATATTTGTTTCGTCTGTATGTATGGATATTCACGGCGGGTGTTGCTTACCAAACAGGAGATGCTCACTCCTCCCAAGCACTTGGTCTCACCTCTGAAATTTCAGGAGTCTGTTAATGTCCACTTTGGTACATTGTTGTTAATGGCATAGTCATGTGACACCAGTTACATTTCTACATTAAGAAGACGCCATAGTATGACATTCAATATAATGTGTGGTTTTTTTTATTATTTATTTATTTATTTTATTTTACTAGGTTGGTTTCCGATTTCACAGTGGTGATGGTACATATCACTTAGTACTGCAATATTTCGTTAATAGTTATATTGTTCAATTCTGAAATAAAGTTTGTGAAAAATTATACTCTCATTTGAAAAAAATATTCTAATACTTTCTGAGTTTTGAAAGTATCTGAGATAGTTAGGTGAGCGGTTTGGGCTCATTTAGGCCTCATTCATTCCTCTTATATGATAATGTTTGAAATCAAACATTTAACAATATTTCATTAATCATGATTTCACTTCATTTCAAACATTCAAAATGTTAGCAGGTGGAAAATCAATATAAATTACATGATAAACCTTTAGTGTATAGAATTATTAATCATCAATACCATGGACATATATAATTTTATCATACACATACATGTTCAGATCGTCTACAGGGAGAAGTAAGCGCCTCTTGTTTGGCTAGTCAAATCCCTTATATACGCTTAAAACATACAGCTCACACGAGACCCCTCCCCTAGATATTTAGAAAGTATTTTTCTTTGCAGTTGTGATCCTTGGAAGCTAATTGTATGAGAGATATCAATTAAGGAAGGTAACAATTTAATTCTTGAGACAAATTTCTTTCCTGCCGATCCTTGTCCCACCAACTTTTGTTGACGTTTTAGATATGTAGTGACATACTTTGGTCTACAAGTCATAAATGATGGACATCCAAGTTATGCTTACTGTTCCTTATTCACTGTTAACGTTCTTGTATATAAAGGAGAACGTTTAAAAAAATGCTAGCTATAAGTATAAAAAGAACTCGGCATCAAATGTTATTATTCAATTATTGTCATAAATTCTCAAAGTCGCTTGAGTCGAAATTCCGTTTATCTCAAAGTCAAGTTCAAGTACCGATTTTTTTCTTTAATTTCTATACGATTTTACTTCGGTTAAATCGAAGTTGGTTACGTCGAAATTCCGCTTATATCAAAGACATTTTACAGTCCCAAATCTCCATTTTCTATGTATTTTATACTCGTTATCTCGAAGTGTCAATGTTTGTACAAAATAAATTGATTAAAACAGCAGTAAAGGTAGAAGAGATGCTAACAACCAATTATCCCAGCGGGATGTACGGTAATGACTGATTGTTTGACCGTAAAGCCATTTCAACTGATCGACCACGATTAGATAATTGCATTGCACCGGCAAAAAAAAAAAAAAACTAAGGACACTGCCCCCAGAATACCTTTAGTCATCACCTTCCACCCAGCTTTGCAAGGCCTATCTACAATCCTACGCAAGCACCTGCCTACCCTTCACAATTTCAAACGTATGGCGAAGGCCATCCCATCACCTATGGTTGCCTACAGAAAGCCTAAAAGTATTAAAGATCATGTAGTCAGATCAAGGCTTGACAATCCACGACCAATTGGCTCGTTCACAACATGCAATGACAAACGCTGCAAGCTGTGCCCCAACTCAGACACTACATCTACCTTCAAAAGTTCTGTAACCGGTAAGGAGTACAAGATTTTGGATAAACTCTCCTGTAAATCCAAAAATGTGGTTTACCTTATCACATGCAAGGTATGTAAAAAACAGTATGTTGGGGAAACAGAAGATGCTTTGAACATGCGAGTGAACAACCATAGGTCGTCCATCAAAACCAAGAAAATGCAGCTGCCAGTAGCCAGGCATTTTAACATGGAAACCATTCTTGGGAGGACGATTGTTGTGGCCATTGACCATAGTGCGAAGTGGACAGTAGATAACCGAGTGGCGAAAGAGGGCTTTTGGCAACATATGCTTCACACTATAGAACCAAGCGGTCTAAACCAAGTGTCAGATGTCCTTTTGATGAACAAGAAGTATTGACACCAGCATCCTACATTATGAGATAGAGCAGTCTGCGTCTGTTTGTTCCAAACACCGTATCTTTTGTGGAGATGCCTATTTTTGGGTAGGGTTTGGTACGGACAGACGATAGGAATCCGTGTCTTTATACTTGTCGTGTTACTCGCCATCCAATATTACCACTTGTCTTGACAGTATTTTTTTTTTTGATTGGTACTTACTTATTTTATCACTTATTTGTTTTTCACTCCCATTTATTTCTGTTATTTATTTTCTTTGTCCTTCTATCTATAACTTCTTATCACCTAGTCTAATTACCTCCAGTAGGTCAATGCAAATACATTTTTAGGGGGCGCCACTTGAACTTTAAGCAAGGTGTTAGCTTGTGTTTGGCTCATTTCCTATTAAATAGCGCACAGAGAAACGCTCAATATGTAGCCAATTCAAGAAACCAGTTTTTATTAGACTAGTGCTTTGTATATATTTTCTATCTTTCTTTTCGTGTCTTTATCTTTATGTAAGTGTTTGTATGTGTGTGTCCTGAAGAAGAAGCAGTTTGCTTCGAAAATGTGGCAATTTTTTAACTGTTTTAGTATCGTTATCGCTTACCTGTGCCTTTATATATACATATACAAGTATATATATATATCAATAGGTAAGCGATAACGACACTAAAAGAATTAAAAACTGCCAAATTTTCGAAGCAATCTGCTTCATCTAGACTTATGATGCCCTTGGGGACTATCAGTCCACAAGCAGTGACACCGGTCTAGTGGTTATAATAAATATAGAACATATATACCATTTAAGTTTTGTTACATATGAAACCCTTAATGCGGGGTGTCATTTTACCTTACATTTAATACAGGTATATATGGCGACATTTGCGGTAATTTATTTCCTCCATCCATACCGCAGCAGAGAGAATTACAAATGTAGGCATGTGAACGAGCGACTGGACCGAGGGCACGCGTAAATAAATCCCGTTAACCCGAATTTCTTCCCTTGTTAACGCGAGGAGCGCACGTGCGTCCGGTTGACACGTGTGCTAAAGCAGTCCTCGTGACCGCTTTTTGCGTTAACGTGTATGTTATGTTTAGAATGCAGTCATCTTGGCCTGGAGGGCGATAAATCGGTCCTGTACGACTGTTGTACATCTCAGACGCCCCGATCTTGGACGTTTGTTGACAGAACCAGTCAACTAAAGCCTCTGCTTCAATTCACCGATGGCATGATATCTTCTGGCAACGGTTATGTGGGCATGTCCAAGACACAAAGTGATAGCACAACTCTTATCTTCGCCGCTGAGCGTATGTATATGAGGGATCGTCACCAAATTTTCACAAAAAAAGATGAAAACTGACTTGTTTGCGAAAACCCAAAACCCCAACAACAACTGAGCTGTTTTCACCCTTTGATTTTTACGGTACGCGTGGTTATGAATAGACCGCGTGTTTTATGCGCAAGGCAAGGATGGAACACATGATAGACATACTCGGAAGATTTAAAAGAATTAGTCTACAACTTGGTTCTTATAAGATTAATACCATTTCAAAATATGTAATGAGGAAATTATGACTTAACTTATAACTTAACTTATTTTGTCGAGTATATATACATACCTTTTGTTTGGACATTGCCATCAAACCAAAAGAAATTTACCATGGGAAATCGAAAGTCGTTCATTTTATCATTAACAGTAGTTATTTATTGCTGCCAATTATTAAATGTATATGTAGGAAGCTGTTTACTTTTCAGATTTATATGTTTTGCTCTGCTAAATGACCCGGTTGTATCAATATTTAATAATTCATTAAACACAAAATATTTGATATGTCATTAAAATCTGTTGTATCAATTTTTAATAACTGGTTCATTGCATTAAAGCTACAGTAAAGCTTTTTTTTACGCTTCATTAAGTATTCATTAATTATGACCGCAAACGTTATGTTTGACCAGTTGGGAAGAAGAAACGATCGCGTCTTCCGCGAACGCTTTGATTTTTGAAACAGAAAGCATTTTCTAAGGAATCCATTGAAAAGATCGTCGATCTTTTACGACTAATAGTACTGTAGGCCCGTCGACAAAACGATCTCAATCACTGAGTACAGAACTGCTGGTATTAATGCAATAATTACTAAATTGAAAAGTTTGATTCAAACACAAAACATGGATTACTTACCGTTATACAGAACAAGCATGCACAACGCCATTCACACACCATCCTTACTTCGGGATACGACATAGATTCACTTGTACACAAAGATGACGTCTTTTCTTGCGTCATATTCTAGCTAGATCTACACATATATAAAGTAGGACATGCAAGAGGACGGTTTACGATGAAAGATTTTCTCTTTCCGGATTCATTTCATGAACTGGTATCTTCCAGTTGACAATTGACTTTCTGTGGAAAATTGGGGCTGGAGTTTGGGGGTTTTTTTTTTTTTTTTTTGAAAATATACATAAGTAATGGGAAATTTCTAAACAAAATGACTTTCCAATATATTCTATATTATCAGTGATTGTTTAACTGGGTTGGCCGGGAGGGGGGGGGGTTAACTTCCTATAAAAACGTATATACAGGCGTTCTGCAGGAACGGGGTATACTTTTAAGGTTACTCAATATTAATGGGTATCATTTTCCCTTCAAATATATATCACTGGGTTTCTTTCTAAATCTTAAAATATATGAATAGATAAAACGTATGTGGAGATTACAAAAGAAGATATTTTTGACCTGGAATTTGGAATTGCATATGCGAATTAATATCACAGAGTGTCAGAATACACTGTTAATCAAGAATTCATTATTAAAAGTGAAAATGATATATTTTGTTGTTATTCTTCAGTGGTCGAATACTGCATCCGACGCCCTACTTGGTTATCGTCTTACGTTCACGATTATTTTGCAGATATGGTGACGATATCTACATATACTCAGATGCAATGTACAGAAATCTATACCTTAACAAAGCGGACCCGCCATTTAAGGCAAGACACCCACGAGAAGCGAGTGGAGCTTAATTTCAACCTCCCTGTCTCGAACCGAGTGACACCTTGGGTACCGTTTGAGTCACGCTAACTTCGTAATTAGGGTGTAGTAGCACTTAGATTCTATACCAGCGGGAGTTTCCTCCTGATAATAAAGATTGATTCTGCAGTAAAATCATGAATTTTAATCTAACTTATTTCGCTAATCTCAAGATTTTATGACATAAAAAGGGGTTGTTATTAACACAAGTTTGTCAAAGTTTTGGGGGTGACCCCATTTCAGCAAGATGTTCTCGATATTAAGGTGGATAACCTATAGTAAACTGTTAATATTCTGATAGAGGAGGGTCCGACAAACATTTTTATGTATGGGTTATAAAAAGCTAAGATGTAGAAAGTTGTGTAAATCATGCTGGAAGTGTCGTAATTTAACTTGAGACCCTATGGGAAAAAGGAATTTCTGTATCGTGACATATCATGTTTGGTTGTATAATACATATTTATAATGCAATCATCTTAGCTCAGAAATTCATAAAACATAGAACTAATTGCAGCAATTTATTTTGTGCTCATATTATCCACTGAAGTGTCCTCTAACATGTGTAAAAAGTCCTCGCTCATTTTTCTAGAGGAAATCCATATTTGGGTAAAAACATACAAAACGAGTAAAAAATCAGCTATTTTTGGAAAACTGTCCTAAAAGTCTTTTTAATTCAATCATTCAATTTATTTACAAAATGACAATTGCAATATGGTAAACTAATATGTAATTTGCTTAACATCTGTATCTAAATGATGTTTTTTGACAGTTGGGATATGATATATACTAATGTGTTATTTGTATCAAAATTGTATTGAAATCAATTCTGTGCATATATGGGGCACCGAATGGGATAAAATGGGGAAACGAAAGCATTCTTAGACGAAAAAAGTCATCAAACATATAAATAATTGTAACAAAATAGCGACTTCTCGCTCATATTCTCCAACTTAGTACACAGAACATGTATACATATAAGAATTTCTCTTTCACATTCAAGAAGAAATCCATATATGGTCAAAACATACAAAATAAGTGAAAAATCATGTATTTTGAACAAATTGCATAAACATCTACTTGTACCTTTCAATTATTAAAGGTCACAGGAAAAGACTTTTTTCTCTCTTTGTTTTGTTGTATGTAGGTCTCAACAATCGAAATCATTTATTTCCACATTCTCATCACATTCGGCTGAGTATTTATTTACCTTTTAATCGACTCCTAAAAGAGTTATCGTTCTTGTACGATTCAAGCAATTTCATTGGATTAAAAAAATGACGTCATTTCTGCCAAACTCGAAAGAGAAAGTAATCACTTATATTGTAAATATCACGATCGTAACGCCTATGTACATTGGAGAAAATGGATTATGACGACATGGGGTATGTTGTGAAGCCATACCAGTTTGAGCCTAACTAGTTTCAAATGTTGGAGAAGCAGGAATACGAGCCAGTGATACGGAGGAATCTGTATCTGACAGTTCGAGACACATACTGTCACATACATCTACATCGTTAGACGTCCCATCACAATTGATGATTATACGTCAGCGCAGCGTGAACCGATCGCTTTGAAAAATTAAGTGCTAATAAATGAAATGAAACAGTGCTAATAGCGATGTTGAAAACATTGCTTTAGTTTAGATCTAGATGAGTGGTACGTAAGCCAATGTTATAATATCTATCTATCTGCGTATACTGCAACACCCTCTTACGAATATTATGTGCAGATTAGATATAGACTACTTTCAGTAATTTTAAGCAATCTTATTTGAGGAGGGGGGGGGGGTCTTAATTCAAGATCCAAATACTGTGCTTTATAAATGATCAAAATTGTAATTTAAACAGTGGAAATTGGAATAACTGGAAAGAGATACTTAGGCTACAATCAATTAAAAAAAATATTACCTTAAACTTGTCGGTTTACAGTTTTACTATTACATATATTCAGTGACATACATACACATGTATATGTATATAGGTCTCTGATATATTGCAATATATGTATATTTGAAATATTTGTGTTCATAATTTTCTGCCCCCCCCCCTCCCCCTGTTACTATGTCTATGGGTTTAAAGGATTTGACATCTGACTCCCGAGGTTTTTTTTACCCCCCTCAACCCAATGGAAATACCAGTGCTTTCTCTTTTTTTTTTCTTTCTTCATCTTTGTCATTGTTGTTTTGATACTTTTTGGGGTTTTCTTTTTATTTTTACTGTATTCGAATAAATATTTTAATGACAACTAACCATATCAATGCAAACTTCGAAGAACTCGATTCAATACATTCCTTCAACCTTGGCTGATTAGGGCTTACCATTACTTTCAACAATTTCTTCAGTTACATTCCGACATTGAAATGGGAGGATTAACAACGAAGTGACGCAATCCGTGAATTGAACAACAGACCTTCTGCACTGTAATCCAAGTGCTTAACTACTACATATACACCAACTCTGCCCGATCGCTTCAGAATTAGACATTTTACAAATACAGTTCTCTTTCCATACTATAGGTGCTCCTGTGGCCATTGAAAGATAATGCCCACACAATTAGAGTGTTATTGCTGCAAACTGAACATGATTTAGAGGGATATGTGAAGACATGTTGTTTTCGGTTCATATCTGAAATCCAATGTGTTTTTGTTTTTATTAGAATTTAAAGTTTCGATGCAGAAATTATATTTCCTTTAATATTTGACCTCCTTTGATGCATTAGTTTGGGTTTAATTACAGATATGGTGAGGATTGTAACTGAATAACAGTTTTGTCCATTACTCAGTATATTAACTATTAAATTTTTTTATTAGATTCTTGGACTTTTTCAACTTTGTTGCCAAAGGGTTATTTTTACCTAATTCAGGACCATTGATTTATGACACTACAATTACAATCATAAAATTTATAATCCTCAAGAAGAGCTTTGACGTACTAAGTACATGTATGCATTCTGAAATCATAGAATAAATGTAAGGATCTTCATCTTAGTGTCAATTAATGAATTAACTCAAAATATCCAAGTGTCTGTTATAACGTTTTTGAATATATACTTTCAAACGTTCTAAGCAGGCCGTTTCGGTATCATCAGATCCCGGCACAAAGACAAGGGAGAATGTTGTTGAAGTCGATCCTCAGCTTTTGTTTCAACGAATTACTGCTGTGTCTATGGGTGGCCATGGTGACTATCCTGATCTTTTTAAATATGAGCTTGCAACTCATCCTCCCGCACTGTTTGATGGTCTTCCTCGGCCAGCAAACAAGTCCCAGCTTGCATATGCTCTATGGAAATTAGAAAATCCTGAACTTTCTTCTTCACCAAGCACTGATGTGAAGTGCGTTCTGGATGGAGGATCCCTGCTGCATCATATTCCTTGGAAGAAAGATGCCTCGTTTTGCGAAACATTCCATGAGTACCTATCTTTTGTGGATAGACATTACAAGAATGCATTTATTGTATTTTATAGATACCCCAGTGGTTCCTCCACAAAAGACGTAACCAATTTAACGAGATGCAAAGGCACTTTGACACCAAATCTGACGGGAAGCATTATTGGCAAATATGTATGGAGGAGCCCCACACGAAGGATTAGGTCTGCTACGACTTCGATTGTACACTAACAAGGTCATCAGTAAAATACATTGTGTGCAAATCAACTCTCTCCCCCCGACCTCAAGCTCTGCGGCTCTACACAGTCAAAGTGTATATTTCCAATGCCAGGAATGGATTGGAACAACTGATGAGAGAAACCCACAGGAATGAGGATGGCGACTATCTGATGACAAGTACTTTCCGGAAAAGTCCAGACTCCCCACAGCTCCCGAACGACTTCCGAAGATAATACATTGTGACTGTAAAACAGACTGCGACAGCAAATGATGTACTTGTCGAAAGTATGGAATTGAATGTTCCATTGGTTGTGAAGAATGCAGAGGAGTCAGTTGTTTGAATCCATCACATAGATTTGAAAGAACAGACCTAGATGACGGTGTAGAAGATGGCAATGATTGCTGATATAAATAGACAATATCTTCTAAGTAGCTGAAGTTTACATGGCGACCACATGTCGTAGTGAACGCACCTATATTGCTATCATTTTGTAAGTCACAGGTATAATGTTATGTATAAATGAAATAATGACCGGTGAATTCTTTCTCACCCAACTGACTATCATTATGTGTACGTAACACACTCTATATTAATCTAATTACCCTCAGTAGTGTTATTCCATTACATATTAGTACATACTTCTCATATCGCAACTGTCATTTTGTATTTGAAGTTAATAATTGAAAGGTACAAGTAGATGTTTATGCAATTTGTTCAAAATACATGATTTTTCACTTATTTTGTATGTTTTGACCATATATGGATTTCTTCTTGAATGTGAACGAGAAATTCTTACATGTATATATGTTCTGTGTACTAAGTTGGAGAATATGAGCGAGAAGTCGCTATTTTGTTACAATTATTTATATGTTTGATGACTTTTTTCGTCTAAGAATGCTTTCGTTCCCCCATTTTATCCCATTTGGTGCCTCATATATGCACAGAATTGATTTCAATACAATTTTGATACAGATAACACATTAATATATATCATATTCCAACTGTCAATTTTGTTCTGCGGTTAATAATTAATTTTTTAAAAATTGTCAAAAATGCCATATTTCTCACTCATTTTGTATGTTTTTACCATATATGGAATTTGTGTGGGGTTTGTACCATTTTTCCCCATTTTGTGCCCCAAATGCACAAAAAAACATCATTTAGATACAGATGTTAAGCAAATTACACATTAGTTTACCATATTGCAATTGTCACTTTGTAAATAAACTGAATGATTGAATTAAAAAGACTTTTTATGACAGTTTTCCAAAAATAGTTGATTTTTTACTCGTTTTGTATGTTTTTGCCCAAATATGGATTTCCTCTAGAAAAATGAGCGAGGACTTTTTACACGTTAGAAGACACTTCAGTGGATAATATGAGCACAAAATAAATTATGTTGCAATTAGTTCTATGTTTTATGAATTTCTGAGCTAAAATGACTGGACTAAATGTATTCATTCTCTAATGAGTTATTAAACATTTAATGATATTTTAGGCTTAACGTTTTATTAGATTTAATGTACGTTTGATACCACCGGGTCCAGGTGAATAAACGCCACTAATTCATCTATAAAAATCGGGTTTATGAGATGTTTATTTAATGTGTTAACAAGGTCTCCTAGAAATTTCAGGTTGTTGCTTGAGATCACTCTCATAACAATGCAAAAACGGGTTAATTAAGAACCCCATTATTTATTAAACCCTCGTTCATTGACTTTGATTTTTAAAACAAGTTTAGAAAGAAAGATGTAAAGGGTTTTATTAAGTAAGTAATATGATTTTAAATTTTGTATCTTATCCGAGTATTACTCTATTGTCTCGCTCTCTTATCTAGCTATTTAATATCAGAAAAGCGTAACATGTCTTATGTTGGAATTGAAAGCAATACACTTATAAAGGTTATACATACTAATGATGCTTTTTGAAGCAGACAACACCTAATTATATTTCTTCGACATAACCGCGTAGACTCTGAAAGGATTAATATCTCTATGGAAGTATTTGTATTTTCGCTCGATAAATGTCTGTTTCTCCAATGGTCCATGATTCCCTATTATTCATAGTTTTGATATGATTACTGGATTGTGCTCTCGTTCTAATGTACTATATTACTATACACTTTGTACTATTAGAGATGCATAGACATATAGCATCAAATGTTTCTCGAACGATGTATATTTCTAATTGGTATTTTACGCTATTTTATGTAAAAGGAAAAAAAATCTGTCTTAATTTATCGTGCCTAGGAGCTCAATGTAATACATATTGTCATTGTCTTACGGTTGTAACCATTTCTAGTTTGAGTGGCCACTTGAACAGCAGAAATTTACTACTTTTTTAAATCTGACTTTGTGGCTGATTTTCAGGGACCGTGAACATTCAACTCGCTTGGAGCTTTCAGTTCCACGGTCATATAACACCAGATACGTATTTCGTATTTCACTAATTTATTTTAAACTTGCACTATTTCAGCCTAGAACATCACTGTAGAGAATCAAATACTGTCGCACTGAGCACCTGGTACACAAATTCTATAAGTGTCACACGAATGAAACGACTCTGAAGTCATTGACTGTTCAATCGACAAATCACTAAATCACGTTGTGAGGCAATATTCAAGGAGTCAATAAAGTGATGTCAATTTTGTTTTGTTGTTCCTTTTCCCCTTTATTGGTTTATATTGATAACATATTATCCAAATTACTTTGTCGTGATTAATATTAATGCAGTTTAGTTCCTTGATAGGAAATTAATCTCTATTGAATGTATGCAGAAATGTATTGACTTTCTATAACAGTTTGATCAAGTGCTTTTTTTCCATAGCATTCGATGTAAAATATCAAACTTTAATACAAAAGAGAAAACTGAAGACATCTGACAAAGGTGATCACCAAGGACATCTACACAAGTATCATCGTTTTGTCTACAAATAATTGCGTATATTTTAACCGCATCATCTATATAAGAGGTCGAATGGGTTCGTGATATACTTTCATTTACACAGACATTTTTATGCACTAAAATAAAAATGTTAAAATTCTTAAAATGTATAAAACTCACTTCAACATTTTATTCCTGGTCCCTAGACATATTCCATGATATCAGTATCGATGTAACTTAAAAAAAACTTCTACAAGAAATTTATCTGGCTTCCCAAATACTATTAAACAGTGTATACTACAAGTGGGTGGTATTAATCAAATAAATAAATAAATATATGCTTTTATTGTACACATCCTCTGTAAATTCTGCCCTACAGCTAAGTCAGATGTCTTTCTCTTTCCCCTTTAACAATACATTGACCCATGACCTTAAGACCCAAGGTTCGAATCCACCATACCCCAATACTTGCTATTTATAAAACTGTGGATACTACTGGGTTAAAATCCGTGACCTGCCATATATCAGTTAATCCTCGGTTTCCCCAGACTGCTCTGGTTCGAATCCGTCTTTCAAACCTCAATGATTGATTGATTGATTGATTTTTGTTTTACGTCACACCACGAATATTTCACGTATATGGTGACGGCATCTGCCTGATGCGGGGCATACAAATTTTGACCTTTGCAACGGACCCACCCGAAGCAGTGAGGGATCTTTAACGTGCCATGCATACCACGACACGGGGCCTCGGTTTTTACTGTCCCATCCGAAAGACATGACACCGGCATGACCAGAGCGGGACTCGAACCCCGGCCTCCCGATCAGGAGTCCGACGCGATACCACTAGGCCACGCCGGCTTACAAACCTCAATGATGATTAACTTCGCAACCTGTACGTGTTCCAAATTAATCAATATGCAAACATTATATACTATCCCGTAAAATCAATTTGCTACAGCAGAAACCTTCTATGGCAGATGTCTATTAATGATAATTATTCAGTATATAATTACTGCTGTGCGTTGCCAGTCAAATGACCGTTAATAAATTTAGTACAGTAGATGAACATCTACTACAAAAAAAGAAAACAAGACATCTGACCAAGCTGTATGACACAAATCACCAAGGACAAGTATAAAGAATAAATCAATTTCTTAAACGTTGCTCAATGTGAAATAATTTATTAATCCATAAAAATGGTTTTATAATACAGATATGAATGAAAGATCATGATACAGGTATGAATGGAAGATCATAAAACAGGTATAAATGGAAGATCATGGTACAGGTATGATTGGAAGACCATAATACAGATATAAATGGAAGATCATGGTACAGGTATGATTGGAAGATCATAATACAGGCATGATTGGAAGATCATAATTCAGGTATCAATGGAAGATCATAATACAGGTATGATTGGAAGATCATAATACAGGTATGAATGGAAGATCATAATACAGGTATGAATGGAAGATCATAACACAGATATGAATGGTTGATCATAATACAGGTATGATTGGAAGACCATAATATAGATATAAATGGAAGTTCATAATACAGGTATGATTGGAAGATCATAACACATGTATGAATGAAAGATCATAACACATGTATGAATGGAAGATCATAATTCAGGTATGAATGGAAGATCATAATACAGGTATGAATGGAAAATCATAATACAGATATGAAAGGAAGATCATAATTCAGGTATGAATGGAAGATCATAATACAGGTATGAATTGAAGATCCTAATACAGGTATGAATGGAAGATCATGATACAAGTATGAATGGAAGATCATAATACAGGTATGAATGGAAGATCATAATACCGGTATGATTAGAAGATCGTAATACAGGTATGAATGGAAGATCATAATACAGATATGAATGAAAGATCATAATACATGTATGAATGAAAGAAAAAAGAGGAGTTACTGGCTCAGCCATGTGGCAGAAGTCACCATGGAGCTATACAATAAATGAATATAAATAATATACTAGAACATATAACACATTACAAAAATATTTGATCGTAGTGCAATTACGATACCGACTTAGGACGGTCATTTAATTTGACAAAAGCCAAACAAATGGTGTGGTTGACCGGTTTACGGGCCCACCTTCCCACTCACCGTAACCGCAGAACAATCAAAGGACGTACATTCAAAAATTTATAAATAATCCTCCATGTATAGAACAAGGGTCAACAGGTATCGCATATTGAGAGGTCATAAAAATATAAACACGTAAGGTATTGTAAAACACATAATGGTATAAAAATATAAGCGACATCAACATGATAAAAAGTGTTCTGCCAGTCTGAAAGCGAGCTAAGACCCTAGATCTGTAGGAGTCCCGACTAACAGTGAGAGGGGACGAGGTTCAGGACCATGTCTCCTCTGAAAGAGGTTTGGACAAGGCCCGTCATATAGTCCCCACCGCCCTGTTAGTCAGCGTGCAACGTTCAAGTAAAAGTCTGCATAAGGCTGTAGAGGGGCCAAATACAAGACCTATAGTCTTTTCGATGATCTCAATATCATATTGTCTATCTAGGAGACGTTTGACTATTTTATTACATGATAAAATAACGTTATCGGAGCCTTTTACTTTCCTTAGTTTACATACGAGATCACCGTAAAAATTAGGATGGGAAATTCCATTGGATACATACTGTTGAAAAGAAATATTTCCAAATTTAGATAGAAGTTCTGAATAAGATCTGAAGAATTTGCCGAATGTTTTTCTTAGCTTGTGATATCTGTAACCCTGAGTTAAAAGTTTAATAGTAATAGGTAAATTTCGTTTATGAAAGTCCAAAACATCGGTGCAGCCCTTGACAAATCGAACTAATTGAGATATATAGATACCATATGATGGGAGTCGAGGGACATCGCCATCCAAGTAAGGGAAATTTACAATAGGAAATCCAAAATCCTCACGTTTATCATAAATATTAGTATATATTAGGTGGTTGATAATTTTGATGTTTAAATCTAAGAAAGGTGTAGATTTATCTCAAGTATTAGCGTTATTCAATGTGAGCTCTGGTGGATATATTTCTGATATAAATTGTTCGAATTCAGGGTTGTCGATAACCAAAATGTCATCCAGATATCTGCAAGTATTATTAAATTTGTCAATGAGGTCAACGTTTTGATTTTGGAATAGAAAGCATAAAATCCCTCTCATAACAATAAAGAAATAAATCTGCTATTAGAGGCGCGCAGTTAGTACCCATAGGAATCCCAACTATTTGTTGATATATCTTGCCATCAAATTGCATAAAAATATTCATGAGAAAATCTAGTGCTTTACATAATTCCTTGCAAGTCCAGCATTTATATGAAGTATATTGTTTGTTGGAAAAGAATCCAGAGTTATTGGAAGTACATATGTACGTTTTAGATTCTCTGTGAAAACACCATTGTATAAGAGACAGCAACTTGCTTTTAATCAAATCATGAGGCAGAGATGTATAAAGTGTAGAAAAATCAAATGTAGAAATTTGAGTCGCTTTGAAATTTAGCGAAAGAAGTTTGTCTATAACTTCATGAGAATTTTTAATCGACCAAAAGTAATTGATGTTACTATTATGAAATGCGACACCACAATATTTGATAATATGATCTTTTATAGCAGTTAGAGCAGACGTAATATGTTTCGATAGTACCGTAGTAGAGCAGTGGCTAGAATTAGATATGAAACGTGATTTATATGGACTTTTATGTAGTTTTGGGAGCCAATACATGGTTGGTAGATCAGATTTATCAGTTTTAATTTTGAAGTCGGACATGGTCATGAGGTGATAGTGCAAGGTGCTGTCTTTTGAGGTAGGGCTTTCCACATATGTATGAGTGGTAGCTGGTAGCAAATTGCCTTATTCTGGCTGTATAGAAGCTGAAATTTCTTTGCCATTTCTAAAAGCTCAAGTTCATTCATGTTTCCTGTGTTAGTTACTCCAGAATGTAAGAAGAATGTACCAGTTATTATTGGAACGAATGTTATAGTGTTCTTTAATAAAGTGTGTGATGGTCAAGAGAGTATACCTAAAGCATGGAAGAGTGCATTTAATTGTATGAAAATGGACAAATCTTTGGTTGTTTGCATTTCGAACAAGTGTTCTTTTACATAGGTCCGAATGAAATTAAAACTATTCATGGCCTGGTGAGGAATGTTGGCGATGTAGATTCCATTGTGACCGAACAACTTAATAATCATACTGGGAATTTTTTGGTTTTTCCCAACAAGAATTTGGTTATGCTATGTAGGAAAAGGGATGGGTCCTTAAGATTTTGTATAGACCTATGCAAACTCAACAATAGAACAATAAAGGATGCATATACTTTACCTCGTGTTACCATACATTCTTTATTAGGGTCAAAATATTTCTCAAAATTAGATCTTCGTTCTGGCTATTGGCAGGTTGAAATTAAGGAGCAAGAGAAACACAAAACAGCTTTTACCATAGGTTCGTTGGGCTTTTAAGAGTGCAACCGGATGGCTTTTGGTTTAACCAGTGCTCCAACAACTGATGGAGTCTAGCACGGGTGAATTACATCTGATTTTGATTTTCCTAAACGATATGCTTATATTTCCTTGTACTGTTGAAGATCATCTTAAACGTCTGGATGGATGGAGAAACATAATCGCAAACTTAAACCATCTAAGTGCAAGTACTTTATGACCAAGGTCAAATATTTTGATCATGTGTCTAAGGAGGGTATAAAAACTGACCCTGATAAGACGGCAGCCTTCAGAACCCGTCCTGTTCCAGATAGTGTTAAGATATCAAGAAAATTTCTTTGGTTTACTGGATACTATCGTAGGTTTATTTAAGATTATGCCGAAATTGTTAAGCTTTCAAACGATCCTTTAGTTGGCCATCCCATTAACACCAAGTCCGCTAAAAAGCATATGAAAGTTTGTGGGGATGGGGTCCTTTACAACAGAGAGCATTTGACTCAATTGTAAAAAAAATGAACATCCTCACCAGTTTTGGCTTATGCTGACTTTTCTAAACAATTGATACTTCGATTGAGGGTCTCAGGAACTTGTATCAAGAGCATGATGGTCTCGAGAAAGTGAGTCTTCGGTCTAGAAAAAGGAATTATCCAGCTTTCTCTGTTTAAAGTGGCACTGACAGACAAGTTTCATGCTTATTCGTATGGCATTTCAAGTACGGACTGATAACAATCCTTTGACTAATGTAACTACAACAGCTAAACTTGATGCTATGATTCACCGTTGGCTTGCTTCTTTATCGAATTATAACTTCACTCTAAAGGAGGCCGTGCCTAATACGGATGCGTAGTATGTCTGTGCAACGTCATGCTCGACCGACGGTGAGTTCGATTTGAGTTATTCAAACTCATTGTTCAGCAAAACATATTTTTCATAGTAATGACGTCATCTGAGGTCTGACGTCTCTGTGTATGACGTCATAAGTATTGCAAATGAAAATCTTCAATATACACATCCTTTTACGAACTATAGAAGGGGTGTTTTTTATGTTGCAATGGCGAAAGCAACGTTACCCTAAATATGTTAACGATCGATATGCTTTTCATTTATAGTTGACTCAAATAAATACTTAAACTATTAGACGGTAAAGTGTTTGGTCTTAGACGAGATTGCTTTGTGTTTGAGTCATACCGATGGCTTGTCTGTATCCTGTTGTTCTAATGAGACAGTTAAAACTATCTGTTCTACATAAAAGATAAATACATATGTTGTCACCATATAAGTCAAATAATCTTAATCTGAAAATAAACAAGAAACAAACAAACAAACACAGAGATTTTTCTTCCGATTGTACACAACAAACCCATCTTTTCAATTTCTAATCACTAAGACATCGGGCAAAGACCAATTGGGGACTTAAGACATCTTTGCCCCGCGAAGGTCATCTTTCAAGATCAGTTTCATAAGATCATAATTCTACGACTACTATCCGATCATTGGAAGACAGCCCATCAACCACTACAAGGATCTCAGTGGATATTCATCAAAATCTCCCATGTACCTCAATGTAAAATCAAAGTTAACTTTAATATAGCCCTCAATTCTCTACAATATTAAAATAATGGGTACAACCCCCCCCCCCCTCTTTTTTTCTGAATTTTAATCTTGAAGCTGAAGATCTATGTTTATTTTTCATATGCATTATTTAAATTTTCAAACTAATGTTTTCTGGCAATTAAACCAAAATACAGCCTCCTTAGATATGTTTGATAACTTGTTAAAGGTGTCAAGTTAAACAAAATCAATACGATGTTTGAGACAATCCCAAGGTAAAGATATTTACCAATTGTTGTGAAAAGAAAATATATATTGATGCCGTTTAGTTAAAAACTATAAAACAACTCATAATTATTTTTTTTCAGAAATTATATTCAATATTAAGACTTAGCATAGAAATAAAGACAGAGAGCAAACTTTGAGACAGCAAAAAATGATAACGTAACAATTTTATATAAAAATAATTGGATATCAATTTGGTGTATAATTTTAATACATAGTTAAACACATTTATTCGTTTATCAAGACATTATACTAAATTTTTTACACTTTCATGTAGAAAAGTGTGAAAATACAAGCATTGATACAGACCTTTGGTCATAATACGTGGGCACTTGCCCTTTTTATTTGATAAAGAAACCTTGATACTAATGAGCTTTATTTAATATTAAATGCAGATCAAAACCTCTTGGGCAGAAAGTATCCAAAATCGAAAAATATGTGTTTTTCTTTGATTTCCTCCATAGGGTCCCATGTTAAAACACATGAAACTTTGGGATGCTCCACATGCCAAACTAGATGAGTACTCTACCTTTTTTTTTTCTTTAAATTATGAATAGTGATTATTTTATGGATGATATTAGTTTGATCAAAATCTCTTGGGCAGAAGTTCATCATTTTGAAATTGTACTTGGCCTCGTTAAATATGGAAGTGGTCGGACAAATGCGGATGCTGATAGTTTAAGTCGTTGAGCTCAGGTCATCCAGGAAGTGTTCCCTGACGTTATCACAATGCGATTTCACTAGCAATCCTTGTCAATACTGATTGTTTAGCTTTTGAGGACTCTGTAGTTATTTCAGAGAAATCGCCCTCAGAACCACCTACTGATCAATCAGATTTAGATTATGAAAACTTGTATTGTTTTGTCACATGAACAATTCTAAAGGGTGAAAAGCCACCTAAAGGTGAAATGACTAGCTGATATTCTGCAGAGGTGAAAACTTACTTTCATGAGTGGTCTAAACTTTGTGTGCGGGAGAATATTTTGTAAGTCTGTAATAGATCGCCAGGAGGTCAAACCACTTGTGTTAACTCAGAAACATCGAGATTTAGCTTTTAAAGGTCCCCTTAACGATATTGGACGTCAAGGTCATGATAAAACTTTGTGGTTATTTCGAAATATATTTCACTGGCCTGGTATTGGAATATTTGTATTAAATAAGTCTTGTCAAAGATGTATTTGTTGGAAAACTCGTATGAAAACTAGTGCAGAGTTAATTGTTTGCATAGATTTTCTCTCCTTAGAAAGATCAAAAGGGGGTTATGAAGACATTTTAATTATAACAGAACATTTTATGCGTTATTCTGTTGCAGTCCCAACTCGAAATCAAACTACCCAAGTAACAGCTAAAGCTTTGTGTGAACATTTCATGTACTACTATAGTTTCCCCGAAAGACTTCAAAGTTATCAGGATAGAAATTTTGAGGGTCGTGTGATTAGTGAATTATGCAAAATTTCTGGCATTGCGAGATCCCGTACCATCCCTTATCGCCTTAAGGGCAATGGTATGGTCGAGAGATTTAATCATACTTTGATTAAGTTGCTGGGAACTTTGGAAATCGCGAGAAGAGTTACCGAAGACCTACATCAGTTGAATTGTGCATGCATACAATGCCACTAAGCGTGAGTCAACTGGGTTTTCACCACACTACTTAATGTCCGGCTGGCACCCCAGATTAGCGGCGGATGCTTACTATGGTATGCATAGCGATACCGATGTTGGTCAGTCTCGTGAAACCTATGCTCAGAAACTTAAGAAAAGATTGCAATATGCATATAGAGTAGCGCAGACGAAATCTGAGAAACTGGGGAAAAGACAAAGAAAATTATGACTCCAAGGTCAGGAATTCGAAACTGGAGGTTGGTGATCGCGTTCTAGTGAGAAATGTGACTGTTCGTGGAAAACATTGGTGATAAATGGCAAAATGTTCCTTATAGAGTGATTGAAATTCCTAATTTAGTTTTACCTGTGTACAAAGTACAAAGGGAAAATGAGAAAGGGCCTGTAAAAAGCTTACACAGATATTTGTTTCTGGAACAAATTATAAATATCAAATCACCACTGAACAACGTAATTGTAAAAGCAAGAAATCTCACGATATTTCAGATACGGTTCCGAGTATGGTGACAGTTCTTTGTCTGATTCTGAGGATCCTTCTTATGTATTTCCTTTAAGGCGTATTTCTGTCCGCAGAGGCCTATCAAGTCTACCAGTCGAGGATTTTTAGTTTAGATTTAACAAGTGGAGATGACTCAAAACGTACGTCTTTCTTCACAGCCGACAGATTGTGAACATTTTACTCTTACTTAGCACTTCTCGTTCTAATTTCCCCAATTCTCACAATAATTTTGACACATTAGATGTTCCAGCACAGAGACTGCGAAAGCCCCCTGATAGATGCGGAGACTGGCTGATGGTCATGTCTGCTTCGTCATTACAGGATGAAGAGATATTCGTGTAAAGAATAGCTAATAGTTTTGTTGTTATTTCAGAGAGGAAAGTCACAGAAAAGTAGATATAGTGATATTCTACTAATTATTTTAGTTTTGTCATATAATTATATATTATAATTATATATTATATTGCTTTCAGTATGAACAGCTTGAAGACTACGTGTTAATTGTAGATTGCTACCAATTGCTATGTAAAAGAGAAGACAGAAGACATCTGACAAAGCTGTATGACACAAATCACCAAGGACCTGCACAAAAAATGACAATACTTACATATTGATTGTTATTGGATTTACATCTAATGTAAGGTGTGAATAGATATATACTTGGTGTGTCTTTCAGTTCAATTTCAGTTTCATACTGATTAAAACAACTTTCATGGAAGTTTTAGAAAGGTTCTATTTACTTTAATGAATGTTGGTATAGAGTATCTGTATTTGTTTTATAATAAATGTCCAGATACATATTACTCTTCGCAGAGGAGAATGTTACAGAGGCTTAAATTCAATTTAAGATAATTTATATTCTCTTTTAATATATCATTATCGATGTGAAATATATCGTTTCCTACGACACGTGTCCACTTATGACGCTGGTTCCGGCACTGCATTGTATGTACATGTATAGTGAGCGTGGGATATTTAAATGTCCAGCGTGTTCGATTCTGCTGTACATGTTTAAATGGTATAATATGCGTTTACATGCATATATCCTGATTAGGCTACTAACAGCTACTGCTAACTAGGCTACTGCTTTTAATATGTTTCACGTGTATGTAGATGCATGTGTGGGCACTAATCACTGTCCATGTCTAGTTAGTTTGTCCGGTTTACCGTCTTTGTATCCATGTGTTTTATTGGATGAATTAGAGTTTATTTCTACATTTGGAGTGAGAGTTGAAGTTTCGAATGCTTAATCCTTCCTGAAATCATTTTTTTGCACTCGATTCATATTGATCAAGACATTTTGTTCTAGCAGAAATTTGTAGTTACATACAATTTCAAGGCAATGCCTTAGTGGTATGTTTAAATCTTAAATTTATAATTTATTAACTTTGCGTGTACTATTATCTAACTATTTGTTGCGCGATGGCATTATTTCGGTTTATTTTATATTTATTTGATACCTAAGTACTTCTAAAGTTTAAAATCAAAAATTGTACGAGAATATGTTAATGAGTGTATTTTTATTATTATTTCATAAGATGTATTGATATACAAAGAACCTACATACTAACAGTAAAAGTCAACCGTGTTGTTGTATTTATTACATTTTTATGAACGACCGTTGACATATCACATTTGAAGTGTGGCATACAGGAATGAACTTCCTCAGCATTATTGTGACGCAATTATTCTCATACGAAGAAGAAACAATAAACCTGCGAGGGCGTTGGGCGTAAAGTTAAGAAAAAGGTTGAAAATATGTATGACTATGACCAAGATTCCTCTTATCATTTTAAACACTTACATTATAGTCATTTTTTGATTTTATGGCATAGAGGACCCGGCGAATGGGGATGTTCCTTTAAATCAGCCTGAAGTTGACTTTGAAGCTTGACTACAAAGAAATATGGATACGTATATAGAAAAAACATGTCTATGGTAGCCAGTCAGATGCATGATTCACCTCATATGAACATAAAATACTGGAAAGTACCCATTCCCTCTATGTTCAGCTACCATATTGGAGAGTCATTGTACTTAATATAACTTAAATGCGCCTATGATGTACAAAATTAAAGGTGTATATGTTCTATATGTATTAAAAGATACCAAGATACCATAACCTAAACATGACATAATTAATCATTATGCTAATAATGTCTTGCATCTTGGATAACTATTCACGGATTTCATTGATGTCTGCTTTGTACCAGATAGATGAAGAATGGTTTCATTATTCAAGTGCATGATGATAGTCTTTAAGGATCATAGTTTGTTTAAGAAACAAATGCGCTCTTGAAATTCTCAGATTATTAACACACCGGCAATCAACCTACACTTTCAAAGCTGCTCACCAGAGTTTTTACATACTATTTGTGAACACTAAAGGAAACATAGATGGCCACATTAAAGCAAATCTGCACAGAGCATATTATTAGAAAGCCCAAAATGTTTTTTAAAGATTCTGGTCCAGTACATATCAAAAGTACCGTTCAGAAGAACGCTAAAGCAACAGTCGACTATCTGATATTGTTGACAACTACGATAAAAAAAGTAATTCCTTATCAGACTCAAACGACATGAGCGTAAAACTATATTTGATGGATAAAATGAAAATTACAAAGGAATTGTCTAAAACCCTCACTCTTTTGGGAGGGTTCGTTGCAAAGATGTAAATGTCTTAACGATGCATAAAACAGACGCCGTCACCATATACATAAGGTAATCGCAGAGTGGCGTAAAACAATAATAAATTAATCTGTTTCTATTGTTAATTCGATAGCTAACAACACATTAGCATAGCATTCTTATTTGAGAATGATCAACACCTTGTCTTTATGCATATATAGTTGTCTGCTTTTGAATAAATGACTTTGAGAAACAAAGGTAGCAGTATAAGAAATAATTATAAACACATTATATAAATACACATTGTTTCTGTTTTTATTGTACGGAAAATAAAGTATTCGAATCCTTTGAACAAACGTAGTTATATTAATACAGTCAAAGGAATTATCATTATAATAAATCTGACTTTACACAATGAAATTTATATTTGCTTTTCAAACAATACCACTGGTTGACGTAAGTGACACTATTTATAATATGTCCTCCATATTCGATGCGAACCTAATGTCATTTTAGCTTGTTACAACTAGTTGATTCCGTAAATATCGTAATAATACATTACATGCATATGAAGTATACCTGACTATCGTTCAAAATAGAGACTTTATCAAAGCATGCACATACATTGCCTTTACGATAAAATACTAATATGATGTCAAGAAAATATCATAAATAGTACAAGTGTTTGTAGGGATACCCGACTTCCCTACAAATACCCGAATGAAAAAGATATATATGTATATATGTTCAATGTCATTACACACTGTATCCTACAAAGATGACACGAAATATTTACATGATTTTTGCATGACTTTGGATAAGAACACACCATTTCTAACAATGCCCAAGCTTCTAAAATATTGTGATATGCAGATCATCGAATATTCAAAAACTGTGACAGTCTACTTCTGCTTGAGTTCATGTTATCACGATGCCTGAGACGACGCGTATGTGTTGTGAACTGTGATGAAACATCATGTATTTCTCCAGGTATTCTACACGAACACTGTAACGGAACTGATTTCGTAACTCGCCGCCTTATTATTTGTCCATTTCTGTTGAAACAGTTCAGTCTGACCAAACTAACTCTTGTTTGAGATGCGATACACCTATTGCTTGTGAGACTATGATAATTATGACGCGTGTTTCTGTGGCATCTTCCTTCACATACGAAATTGAGGATTGGTTTTGGCACACAACCGTTTTGTTGTATTATTTCTCGGACTGGTGTTCGAACACAGGCTGATGCAAAATCATTAAAGATGACCAGCATTCCAATATAAATTCTTCCTATTATTTCAATCCTAAAAAAAAAGATATGAAATGAGAATGATGTATGCTACTTTGTGATATATAAGTATTAATCACAATGCAAAGAAGGGATGGAAGATTATAGAAAGATGCGTTTATTAAATGAAAATTGAAATCTAGAGTATTGCGAAAAATCTAGCAAAACTCGAATGTCTAAGTGTCCTGATCAATATAGAATTCTGGTACGGCACCTAACAAATCTCTGGTACATGAAAGACAACTCTTTGTTGAACATGGGTTTCAGTATGGGCGACACCGATTTGATATTTGGTTTGAACCACATGTGTAAGCAGTTGAGTGATATTGAAACCAATGGAATAGCTAATTTCCTATAAAGCAACATTCTCTTTAGGGCATTCAATGTGATACGTTAGAATTAATATTAGCCATTGGTATTGAATTTCCAACATGTATAATAATCACGATAATATATTAAAATTCCAAGACTATAATGTTAGGTCTGTAGAAAGGAAATGGAAGACGCACATAATTCAGTACATGCATGAGAACCAAACATTCGAAACTGCAGTAAATTTATGCTATCTCTCTCATTAATGTACCATGATAACCAGACGTGAGACCAGGTATTCAGTTATGTACCATGATAACCAGACGTGAAACCAGGTACTTGGGAACAGTAAGTATCTCCTCTTTGGCAAAGTTTTCTCGCAATGAATGTCTTTACCGCACGCCACCAAAACATTTCCACACTGCTTTTACGTTTGGTCAAGGTATGTATTTTGTGCCGTCATTGTTAATGCAATCTTACTATATATACCCTACCTTTCATTGGATCACATTAAGGAATATTGATATAATTACATATAACAGAAGTATTATCATCGCATTTATGTAATTTGGTGTCAGATATATGGAGCACTAAATTAATACATGTATATATCTTCTTATATCTATAGAAGTGTTTAGATGATACGCAGTAGCTATATCTATATTTGAATGTTTTGAAAATTTATTAATTAAAGAGGCATATTTAGATACTATAGCTTTGCTTATAGTAAATTTCCTGTAATCTATGTAGATATTAGAGACTATACCTATACATTGCTATTTTCCACATCACATTAAAGTTCCCATTCCAAAATTTATCTCATACCTCCTTCAAAATCTGATATTTTAAGTTCATCGCTATACAACCGTCCATTTAAACAGCGTAGCCCTATTATGTCGTGATGAAACGACGCACCAAACTGATAAAGTGCATTCACGGTTACCTTTCTGTACTTAAACAATTAAATAGAATAATAAGGTCATATTACACGTCCACTTTATGTTTGGACTACTTCATAGTGTGTGTTAGCAAAGCGTTGGCTTTGTCAATATTATTGGATAGCTTTAGAAGTACTACACATATGAAACAAACAGAAAAACTATTTATAGGATAAAAATTCAAAAGTATAAAGAGAGAGATATTTCAAATGTAGCTGAAATTGGAAATTCAATACGGAAATATGGTTTAAGCAAATATTTATCAATAGGACAAAGAACGCTGTACTCTTATATCAAAAGGTACTGAATCGAATGATAGGTCATGAAATATATATATATTGGTATGAAAAATATAAGAAATATTTATATATTTATTCAAGTAGTAGATTTTTATATAATGATTTGCTAATTTACATGTATAGTGGTCATTTATCGTTTTCCATGGTGACTTCTGCCACATAACTGAGCCAGTAACTCCTCTTTTTTCTTAAATTAGAACTTAAAATACAATTACTTGAAGTTTTACTAAGTGTTCCGTCTTTTTCTTTTTTTTTGAAGGGTATCCAAGACATGATTCTTTTGCTTTTTCGTATATATTTTGCTCATCAAAAGTTTGTTAAGCTATGCCAGACTGAATAGTTTGCTGTTTTAAATCAAACCAGATATTCTAAATTTGTGTTAAAGTCTATTTATAGTCATGGAAATTCCCTTGTTTTGATAAGTATAATCTAAATCATTACTGAAGTAGCTGCAAGATCTCTTATATAACATGTAATTCTATAATGTATTCTTTTCATAGAAACATCTCAAAAAGTATATCTTTAATTGGAACTGTCTGATATTGGACAACATTCTTCCTCTACAAAATCACTACGAACACGAAATAAGAGAGTTGATATATATGTATGGAATAGTGCTAAAATGGCAACCGAGACCTTTGCCTTTTAACTAAAATAAAAGTCTGTAACTTTCTAAGTTACTGTTATATAATATACTGGTGTCAGTTTATCTATATTCAAATGTTACGCATTATTCAGATGGTTGATATTAAAAATATAGCAGAAAGGTTTTCCTTTTGTTCATACATGCAGCTGGTAGTAATAAAGCTCGAAGATCATATGTCTTTCTATTGAAAACAACGAGGAAAAGGTTTGTGGTTTTTGTATAAACTGATACGGGTAAAACTGATAATTTAATATTAAGTTTGTACTTCGTACAAGCACAGGCAATCTGTCAATTCTGTTTAATTTGGTATTATTTATTATGAAACACTATTATACCAAAATGTTGTGAGTCGATATCTTCTAGGTATAATGCTTCAGTAATCAATCTTTTCACAACTATTATTTGAATAGATAATTTCCAAATTGACAATGACTTAAGGACGATTTTTATCTTTGTTTTCCTTTTGGAATTGTACTAGATCTTGAAATGGGACATTCAACATTTCTACCATGGAGGCAGTTGTGGCTGTAGTAAAGATATCTCTCATCTAACTAATTAAAAGTATTGTAAAAGACACCAATATACATCTAAAACAGGTACAAAACGGTAATCCCGGCGATAAACCTACCGCAAAACGCTATTAATACTTACCAAGTTCTTTGGGATATGTTTAAACACACAAATCCAACACATTAACCGGCAGTTGCATATAGTAGACGTGGGTGAGATTCGTTTCTCGGATAGATGTTATATAGCATCTGTGCTTCAGAGGGGTTGAGATTTTCCCTATCCTATGCTTTCTGCAGCCTTATTCACAAAAGAAAAATTACGACAAAAACTTGTCGTAAGTGTAAACTTACGAGTTTGACCGTGTTCACAAAGATTCTTAAACTTAAGATAATACTAAAATTAGTCGTAACTTTACGTGTGCCTCGACCCTCTCTAAACTTTAAGTTTTCGAAGTAAGGATAATCTTAAGAGTAACAATGACGTAATATCGTCCATGTCAAATGACAGAGGCATACCTCAACTTATCTTCAACACAAATAATTTGTGTCAGAAATATATTTCCTTCTAAATGCAATTCAGATCTTGATAAATATTCTATAAAGTAGAAATTATGATTTAATATAATTTTGGTCTGAAAATCGTGAGATATAGTACTATTGTAGACTGTTCAAACAGTGTAATTTATTTTCGTCTGCTCTTGAAGTGTAATTATATATTGAAATGTCGTTTAAACAAAGAGAAAATGAGATTTTATTTCCAAAATATATACGACGTACATTTTCCAATATTTCACCCTCTAGCTGTGGCCCACGAGTTTGAAAATATTGCGAGAAATGACGTCACAAATTGATTTGACGGGACGTTACGTCATTGCGGCAAATGCGTTGCATAGATTTAAGGATGACAGTGCGGATATTTGCTGGATACTATGTTTGTCTACTACTGAAAGTAGTTAACACACTATCCAACTCCCTGTTTCTGACACATGTTTCCCATTTCTTGAACATGGAGCCTTTTTTTGTTCATATATGGAGATAAAATTTCCACTGTTATAATAATGTTTATTTCCTATATCCTTCCTCTAGTTTCTGATTGTGTGGAAAGTTTTAAAACAAATAACTAGGCATAGCTGAAAACCACTTGAAGAGCACCACTCCTCGTCCTCTTTAAAAAGAGACCAATGGTGTCTTTTTCTTTTCTTTCCTGAAAAGGGTATGTCAAATAGATTACCGTGTAGATCCAGCAGACGCGGATATACTTATTACTGACTTTGAAGATTTAGATAAAAGCAAAAGGGCCGTGTACAAAGGTCATAACTTTACGATCGAAATATTTACGAGAAAACGTACGACCGCTATTGTGATTATGACTTAAAGAGTACTCGTAAGTGCAAACAATCTTATGATTCTTTGTGAATAAGGCTGCTGGTATTTTGAGCGATTCTTCAGTGAAGTGAGAAGCCGTAGGACCAATGATTAGTCAACCACCAGTTAGGTTATTGTGTTATTTTGGAAAATACATGTATAAAGTTCAGTATATGCAATAAGTATATAATGCCTGTTGAACAAAGATGTTTATGAGAAATGCAAATAGATAAAAAGATAAAGTAAAACGTAGCAGTCGAAGAATATTTTCGGACAGAATATTTTATAATTATGTACAGCATCATTACTACGAATAATTACAATATATCTATGTTATATCAATTTACACTACATGTAGCTTGAGTACATTAATATTTCAGGCTTGATTAGCAAAAAAGAAAAGAAAAGGAAAACAAAAACAAAACATTACTCTTAAAATGTACTCGCCCTGTAACCAGAATTATGGTTTTTGTGCAGCTTTAACATTGCTGATTTATCTTTGGAAATATTTTATTTTACATCTACAAATGTCAAAATAAATATAGAACATATATACTTATTAATTTAGTGCACCATATGCGCTTTTAGACAACTTATGTCTCTTCAGTGATGCTCGTGGCCAAATGATTGGAATTCCCAAAATATATAAATATTTGAAGAGCAGTGTTGAAACCAAAATGACCGAAAAGAGAACCAAAGAATCTATCTAAGGACAGAGCTATTCATGAGGGAGATATTCCTTAGTTTTAGAGTGATTTACTTAATTTGATAACTGAAAAATTTGAAGTATATATTGAATGTCAGTACAAAAGCACCGAAAACTAGACTTATGATGCCCTCGGGGATTATCAGTCCATCAGCAGTGACACCGGCCTAGTGAATATAATATATATAGAACATATATACTTATTAATTTATTGCACCATATGCGCATTTCGACAACTTATGTCTCTTCAGTGATGCTCGTGGCCAAATGATTGGAATTAACATATATATGGATATTAATTTATTGAACCATTTTATGCATTTCAACATTTTTTGTGTTTAAAAAGTGGTGACCAAGGGCGATATACGAAAATAGACATAAACATATCTTTATCAAAACGAATGGTAGGAAGTCATTCGAAGAAACGTACGAATTAGGTAAGTACATTTTTGATAAAGGCCAAGTGGCCGACAATTGTTTTTACTTATTTTATCAAAATGGATTTCTTAAGTGTCATGTGTAATGCTAGCGAGCTAGCTGGTTTTATGTCTCTTTGAAGATATTCTCACCGACATTTAAGCAAGAGATAACCAACTCCTCAAAATTGTGGGGGAATCTGGAATCGAACCTGGACCGTTTGCATACCACGTCAAGCATTTAACCGCTACACATAGCCTACTTCACACTGCTAGTTAAATTGTTCAAGTTTTCAAGCAGAAATTCATTCAAAATGCCCTCATACTGTGTATTAAATATAGTCGTATATTCTATTTTCAGTAACAGTCAACCTTTACATAAAGTAGAATGGGCATTTATATTAAGTACTCTAGACGATTTTAGAAATTCCACCACTGTTATGGAAAGTACTCGAGATAATTTTAGAATAAAGATTATTGACATTTCGTTTATCTCCGTTCAAGATAAAATATGTCAGATTACAATAATCTTCACCTATTTGCACTTGTGTGGTCTATGCTATACAATATTTGTGATCCTTATATATATTCTCAGTATCAGAACATTATCTGGATATTCTTTTGAACTGCTATGAAAAAAAATGAGTCATGAGGTATATTGAAATATGATTTCCAGTCCACAGTACCACAAAACTGTTTCATAGAGATACATTAAGGTATTTCAGATTAAACACACGATGATTGTTTGGAAAGTTCATGAACAACTTGAAAAAACATAAACTTAGTGCTGAAATCTGAAAGTAAATGGTCATATCTTTTAAATAATAGGATAACTGTTTAAATTACGTATGCATATTTCTTTCATTACAAAAAGACCTGCGCAAGCGCAGGAAACATTTTGAGATCAAATGGTGACATATTTAATAGGGTTGAGAGTCAACTTCGGTCTGTATTGTAAATGTGTCTTGAGTCTTGATGTAACAACCATGCAGGAATTAGGTAATCGTGACCTATATTTTCGGATGCAGTAAAATCCAGCCCCTTTAAGTGTTTTACAGTCTTGCTATACTGTGTTAGCAGTTTCATTTGTGTCAACGTGCAATGCATTTAAAGTGAATTTCGCAAATCCTGTTTAGATGTATCATTCTGTTAACTTGCTTATCATACTTAGTACCATAGTATGGTCTCGTATTGTGCAATTCTACAGATTGATAAAATTTTGTATTCATATGTTCTACAAGGTTGTGTATTCGTCCACAGCATTCTCTTCATGAAATAAACACGTTATCAGTCTTATCATTTAATGTGATTAATCTTAAGCAAAGCAGTGCAGTCTAGAGCTGAATTAGACTTCAAGTGCACTTAAAGTATAAATTCGAGAGAATACTATTGGATATTTGATGGTGCTGGTTTCAGTAACAATGGTGAATCTGTGTCCAGAAAAAAATGAGCGTCTCCTGATCGAAATCACATGCTGTTTTTGACCTATTCTCGAAGTAGGAAGCAGCTAAAGGAAAAGTATCATCTGATTCACACTTTTGTTTCTGCCTAGTAAATGCAAATGATAAACGTTTGGATTATTCAGACTACGTATAAACTAACATGCAAATGTGACACAAGCTGTAGAAAATCTACGTATTGCCTCCTAGTAAAGACCGAATGAAAGTTAGTATTGTTGAATTTGCTGGTTTTCTTATACAGTAAATATTAGTGACATGTATGTAGATAAGGTCACTCAATAATATATGAAACCTTAAGTTTGTAGCGTCACACCTGTATTGGTTCTTGATTCTTATACATACAACAACCCCGGAATGCATGTAGTTCGTATGCGCATTATTAAGCAACATAAAGAAAATACAGTTAACACTTTGTTCTCTTGATTTAGTTATATAAGAGCATTATAAAGAAGTAGAGCATGCAGTTTATCGATTCAGAAACAGGAATTTTTCATGTCGCATGATATATTACTTTCCTGGATTATGACTGTGATCCGATTTGGAGAATATATATACCTGGCTTCATACAAGATGTCATGACATCTGTTTCAACCGTGAGATATCAGTTCTGGCCATACACGAATACATTATCTTAACCATGACGGGATTTAGTTTTCAAACGCTATTTGGATTATTTCTAACCTTTGGTGCTGTGCTATTTATTATAACTTGGAACGATCTGTACCGTAAGTTACCTTCAAATACTTTTATATATATCGTTGCCTTGCTATTACTATATTTGAAATTGCTGCAAAATTAATTTAAATGTATAGCACACTCTGTAGGTCCTTTTTTTCTCTTGTCTCTTGTCACTTCCTATTTTATTGTGACTTGAAGTAAATAGCACCAATTACCTTAAAGCAACAACCAGAGACAGTGATTTTAGACCTACTGTCATGATTAAGAAGAGTTATGATACAAAAGTGAAGTAATAGATATGTTGTCAACTCCTCCTCCCAGTAAAACAAAGCGCAGAATTAAGATGAAAAATGCATAATAAAATAAAATAAAATGGTTAAAAGAGAAACAAAAGACATGTGACAAAGATGTATGACACATGCACACAAACTATATCTATTAATCAGAATTTCGAAGAAAAGCAATCGATTACATTTGAAGTTAATGCCAATTTTGTAGCTTATAGTTTACAAGTACTACTAACTCACTAAATCATTATTTAATTCGTACCATTTTATGTCATGTAAGATTTTCTAAAATTAGTTTAAGCGAGCGGATTACAAGTGAACACGCCAAAGGAAAAACAGTGATATCTACTCAATACTTAAAAAAGAAAATTGCACTTCGTTTTGTCACTGTCTTTTTTTCTAGGTTCATGGGGAATAAACTTTGGTGAGAAACAAACAAATCACGTGAACCGCGCAGCATTGTAAAAGGTTTTTGTTTGACTTAAGTGTTATTATACCTTTTTCCTGATGTTATGTGGCTTTGACACTTTCTATACAGTGTTTGTTCACATTCATTTATATATACAGTATTGAATTATTGTTGTTTCGTCTGTGTGTTAGGACATTCTCGGCGGGTGTGGCTAGCCAAACAGGGGACGCTCACTCCTCCCGGGCACCTGGTCTCGCCTCTGAATTTCAGGGGTCCGTGAATGTCCACGGTGGTACATTGTTGTTACTGCCATAGTCATGTGACACCAGTTACTTTCTTATTTTGCATGAATGTCACACTTATTCCCTTTGCAGTGTGGAGCTCGTTAAAAAGTTCCCCGCGGAGGGTTTGACTTAAGTGTTATTATACCTTTTTCCTGATGTTATGTGGTTTTGACACTTTCTATACAGTGTTTGTTCACATTCATTTATATATACAGTATTGAATTATTGTTGTTTCGTCTGTGTGTAAGGACATTCGCGGCGGGTGTGGCTAGCCAAACAGGGGACGCTCACTCCTCCCGGGCATCTGGTCTCGCCTCTGAATTTCAGGGGTCCGTGAATGTCCACGGTCGTACATTGTTGTTAGTGCCATAATCATGTGACACCAGTTACTTTCGTATTTTTAAAAAACAAAATATCAAATTCTCCGTTATCAAATTGGCAAAGACCGATATTTATCCTGAAGTGGAAAAGTACTTCACGCAATATAGCGCAGGTCTAGAATGCTAAAAATACTCTATCTGTCCAGGTAATTTCTTTAATTGCTTAAAATTAACAGATGCATTAATTTCGTTATTACAATTCTTATATTTAACTTGAGTAAGCCCCGCCTCTTTTTATTTTACTACGCATGTGATTTGCCATACGCCGGGTACTACTTCCATGACCCAAGTTCATGGGCTTATGAACCGAGTCTGTTTAGCATGGTTCATCGAAGGAATTAGACTAGCATTGTAAATATATGCCAATATTTGTTCGTAGTCATGTACTTTTTATTGTAATATTTAAGAATGTGTAACAGAACACTCGGAATTCGTCTACATATGTACTTCCAATAACTCTGGATTCTTTTCCAACAAACAATATACTTCATATAAATACTGGACTTGCAAGGAATTATGTAAAGCACTAGATTTTCTCATGAATAATATTTTTGTGCAATTTGATGGCAAGATATATCAACAAATAGTTGGGATTCCTATGGGTACTAACTGCGCGCCTCTGATACCAGATTTATTTCTTTATTGTTATGAGAGGGATTTTATGGTTTCTATTCAAAAATCAAAACGTTTTGACCTCATTGACAAATTTAATAATACTTGCAGATATCTGGATGACATTTTGGTTATCGACAACCCTGAATTCGAACAATTTATATCAGAAATATATCCACCAGAGCTCACATTGAATAAAGCTAATACTTGAGATAAATCTACACCTTTCTTAGATTTAAACATCAAAATTATCAACCACCTAATATATACTAGTATTTATGATAAACCTGAGGATTTTGGATTTCCTATTGTAAATTTCCCTTACTTGGATGGCGATGTCCCTCGACTCCCATCATATGGTATCTATATATCTCAATTAGTTCGATTTGTCAGAGGCTGCACCGATGTTTTGGACTTTCATAAACGAAATTTACAAATTACTACTAAACTTTTAACTCAGGGTTACAGATATCACAAGCTAAGAAAAACATTCGGCAAATTCTTCAGATCTTATTCAGAACTTCTATCTAAATTTGGAAATATTTCTTTTCAACAGTATGTATCCAATGGAATTTCCCATCCTAATTTTACGGTGATCTCGTATATAAACTAAGGAAAGTAAAAGGCTCCGATAACGTTATTTTATCACGTAATAAAATAGTCAAACGTCTCCTAAATAGACAATATGATATTGAGATCATCAAAAAGACTATAGGTCTTGTATTTGGCCCCTCTACAGCCTTATGCAGACTTTTACTTGAACGTTGCACACTGACTAACAGGGCGGTGGGGACTATATGACGGGCCTTGTCCAAACCTCTTTCAGAGGAGACATGGTCCTGAACCTCGTCCCCTCTCACTGTTAGTCGGGACTCCTACAGATCTAGGGTCTTAGCTCGCTTTCAGATTGGCAGAGCACGGTTTATCACGTTGATGTCGCATATATTTTTATACTATTATGTGTTTTACAATACCTCACGTGTTTATATTTTTATGCCCTCTCAATATGCGATACCTGTTGACCCTTGTTCTTTACATGGAGGATTATTTATAAATTTTTAAATGTACGTCTTTTGATTGTTCTGCTGTTACGGTGAGTGGGAAGGTGGGCCCGTAAACCGGTTAACCACACCATTTGTTTGGCTTTTGTCAAATTAAATGACCGTCCTAAGTCGGTATCGTAATTGTACTACAATCAAATATTTTTGTAATGTGTTAAATGTTCTATTATATTATTTATATTCATGTATTGTATAGCTCCATGGTGACTTCTGCCACATAACTGAGCCGGTAACTCCTCTTTTTTCTTTTGTTTTTTTACTCAAATTAAGAAATTTAAAACTATTTCGTAAAACCATCTAGTGGGGATCTTATATCGTGCATTGTTACACCAAGAAATAGGTTTTTACTTACCTGAGAAACAAGTATCCGATGGCAACATTTCACTTCACTTCACCAGTCAAGCCCCTGCCGAGTTGGTCGGTGATATCTTTCATTTACCTTAAACATATAGAAGACAGGCAATCGTCTTCGCCTTATTCCCTCTGAAAATAAGTTGGAGGTTAGAAACAGATTATTAAATTATATTTCATCTTATGAAAACAAACATTACAACCTGCAATTTTCATTTCTATTAAAATCTTTTTTTTTCATTTTGGTTTAAATTATTAAAATGAGCATATAAGATTATTTCATTCTTACACTAAATCGAAGATCGAAATAGTTGAATGGAATGTACATGTAAAACGTAGTCAGCACCTTTGATATATGACAGCACCATAGTCACATAAATTTATAGACCACATCCATAATTAAGTTTGAAATACGTTTTTTGTCTACAGAAGCTGATATACATATACACCCTCACTATCTTCTGAAAAGTATGTTTTAATCTAAATTAAATCCCTGTTCTTCAAACTATGAATCTTGACGTAAAATTGGGCTGCAAAAGTCTCACTTTCCGCATCCACAACACGGTAGTCTGCTCCGAATTTAGGTGCTTGATGTATGTGATCATTTATTGATTTTTTCTTAAGGTAGCTTTAACACATGGGAAACAAGATAAAACGACACAAATCTTTATTGATATTAATATGTTAGTATTGATTTTATTCTTGTTAAGAATGTTGTCGATGATATGGAGAAGATTAACATTTATTATTGATTTTAAAAGTCATTCATGCTATTCGCCCAATATCAGTGCTTTATTTTCGGACTCTGTTTATTTCTTGCTGATATCATATTGAAAAATATTTGTTAAATTAAAACAAAATACAAATGTAACTGGTGATGTGGCAAAACAACACCCCACGAATTTCAGTGACCCTGGAAATTGATCAAAGCCAGTAACAAACAAAAAGGACATAATGAAGGATAAAAAGGAAAAATGTAAGGGTGTTACCATATCTTTCAAAAACTTGTTCAAAAGTATAAGAGAGAATACAAACGTGTACATTCATACTTTTAATACTCAACTCAAGTTTAACGCAGTAGAGGTTCTAATTACATTCAATGTAAAGATGATGGATAAATTCAAACCATAAGTCCGAAAATCATGAATCCAAAGGACATAGAAAATTAGTGAAAATGAAAACCAAATAGAAAACAACGAAAAATGTCTTCTTGAAGAGCATATGTGAACCCCCTTGATGGAGTGAGATCAGGTGGCCTGGGAAAGTGAGCATCTCCTGCTTGCTAGCAACACCCGTCACATATACCCAGTAGAAATGGCCAAATCGTGTAAATTCCATAAATAGTTATATATGGAGAAGTCAAATTAGGTAACCTATTATAGAAGGTGTCTAATCTGTGTAAAATGATCGGAATCGGTCTCGGTCCAGAATCATTTTAAAGTCTGGATTAGGAGAAATCATATTGTGAAGTTCCTTTCATGTTAGATGAAATGTTAGATGAATTACTCTTCTGTTTTGAATAATGTCCCATGCACTTACCAAGAACTAAATTATTGTCATTATTTTTAGTAGAGTCTATCTTCATTTAAAATGTATTTTCTCCATCTCTGTTCCAATGTCTGAATCCCTTCAAAATAAAATACTTCATTCTGCCCCCTTATGAACTCATTTACTGTGCCAATGACACTCTACTTACTTCCAAAATTCACAATGTTTTTAACAAATACAAGTCAGCTCTGGAGAATATGAAGACTGAGAAACTTTCGAAGTTGCATTCCGCTGCAGCTGTCATTGCGACTTGGGAATTGTGACGTTTTTGAGGAGGCGAGCCAGAGTGAATCCATTGCAGGTCCAGGATGAAAATGGTGAATCCACGTTTCATCCTGAAGAACAATTCAACCCATAAAATCTTCCGTATCATCCTCATACCGAGATAACATCATACCTATGATTTTATTATTTTCCATTTGTTTTTCATTTCCACTGATTTTGTATGTCCTCTGGTTTCATGATTTTTGGACTTGTGGTTTGGATTTATCCATCATCTTTACATTTCAGTCAATATTCTAGGAACCTATCTTGTTGAGACCTTAAGAATGCCCAAGATGTACGTTAAAATCGATTCTGAACAGTACAATTACTTATGAAAACTTCTCTGTGTATATTTGGGAGGTTTCGCCTTTTGTCACACATGATAAGAGCATGCACAATATAAACGTTTCCGTCTGTGGTAACCGCATTAGGATATCCAGGTCATTCTTCATTTCTCCCTTCCCCTTCTTCAGCAACCTATTTTAATAGTACCAAAAGAAAGTGACTCTTTTATATGGGTTTGCATAAATTCTCATGAATTTCCGTGGGAGTCATCCCCCTTCTTACATAGATACATATTCACTGCTCTAACTTCAGTGTTCTCCACTTTGGTGTTTTGATTAACTCTTCAACAACTATTAACACCGAACTCAGTGTATAATGAAACGATTTGAAATACTACTACCACTATTACTACTGCTACTCTTTCCACCAAAAATATTCACATGATTGAATAACGGTTTGAGTTTTTGTACTAATATACTTAAGTAAAGTATACTTTTTAAATTTTAAATCGTACAATATCACTATAATTCTCTATAATACTTGAGATAAATCTACACCTTTCTTAGATTTAAACATCAAAATTATCAACCACCTAATATATACTAATATTTATGATAAACGTGAGGATTTTGGATTTCCTATTGTAAATTTCCCTTATTTGGATGGCGATGTCCCTCGACTCCCATTATATGGTATCTATATATCTCAATTAGTTCGATTTGTCAGAGGCTGCACCGATGTTTTGGACTTTCATAAACGAAATTTACAAATTACTACTTAACTTTTAACTTAGGGTTACAGATATCACAAGCTAAGAAAAACATTCGGCAAATTCTTCAGATCTTATTCAGAACTTCTATCTAAATTTGGAAATATTTCTTTTCAACATTATGTATCCAATGGAATTTCCCATCCTAATTTTACGGTGATCTCGTATATAAACTAAGGAAAGTAAAAGGCTCCGATAACTTTATTTTATCATGTAATAAAATAGTCAAACGTCTTCTAAATAGACAATATAATATTGAGATCATCAAAAAGACTATAGGTCTTGTATTTGGCCCCTCTACAGCCTTATGCAGACTTTTACTTGAACGTTGCACGCTGACTAACAGGGCGGTGGGGACTATATGACGGGCCTTGTCCAAACCTCTTTCAGAGGAGACATGGTCCTGAACCTCGTCCCCTCTGACTGTTAGTCGGGACTTCTACAGATCTAGGGTCTTAGCTCGCTTTCAGACTGGCAGAGCACGGTTTATCAATGTTGATGTCGCATATATTTTTATACCATTATGTGTTTTACAATACCTTACGTGTTTATATTTTTATGACCTCTCAATATGCGACACCTATTGAACCTTGTACTTTACATGGAGGATTATTTATAAATTTTTAAATGTACGTCCTTTGATTGTTCTGCTGTTACGGTGAGTGGGAAGGTGGGCCCGTAAACCGGTTAACCACACCTGTTCTAGTATATTATTTATATTCATGTATTGTATAGCTCCATGGTGACTTCTGCCACATAACTGAGCCAGTAACTCCTCTTTTTTCTTTCTATACTAAATATTTGTATTTTAATCATTGATAGTGCAATGCCATAGCATAAATATGGTAGATTATTTCATAAGGCCTTAATCTAAAAGAGAAAACAGAAGACATCTGACAAAGCTGTATGACACAATTCACCAAGGACCTGCACACAAAAACATTATAATAGGAGAATATACAGGGAACGACATTACAAAAATATTCGATAGTGCTGCGTTTACGATACCGAATTAGGACGGTCAGTAGAAGTAGCAAACGTCACCCAATTAACCGTTTTATGGGCGCCCACCTTCCCACTCACTGCAAAAGCAGTACAATCAAAAGACACACATTTAAAAATTTATAAATAATCCTCTATATACAGAACAAGGATCAACAGGTCTCTGAAGAAGAGAGGTCATAGAAATTTATTGCATACGAAAAATTTATAGAATAATATGTTGCTATCAAATGTATTGAAAACTGTAATTCAGTGCTCTTGCCAACGTTTCGGCGAGAGCCTTCATCAGGGTTATGAATATATTCTCTGAACTACATGGTGATGATTGTGAAAGTCGGCAAATCCGACGAAAAACATGCAAAACGCAATGCAAAGTCCACAACGTAAACAGTCTTTACTACTTTCACGTCACTAAAGTCAGCGCGCCAATTTGTTAGCGTCACTTTAACGTCAATGGCGTGTATCGGCGGTATACAGTTCTTTGGTCTACAGTAGGCGATGCTTGGTTAGTAATCCGGCCAAAGTACACCAAGTTGCGATTTTTTGTTCAAACCGGATGACATTGCCTTGATTCTTGATTTTGCGATAATACCTGGACTGATCGGCGCACTTTTCTAAAATGACTATATGGAAGTCCGAATCATCATGGTTCGATTGATTAAAATATTCTGCAACTGCTTTATTCCTATCATGCCGCACGTCCACTAAATGCTTTTTGACCCTCAACAAATCGTCCTCTCCGTCTCTCCCACGTATACTATTAGGTCACATTTGTCACATCTAATCATATACAGCATTCCATATTTCTCATGTATTGTAGCTCTTAATTTTGATATCTGGCTGGTCTATTCCCTTTAATATGCTATGGCTCACAATCTGGGAACAAATTTGACACTTTGGAGAGCAGATAGTGCCCTTGTTTTCTTCTCTTGTTTTAAATATTTTATTATGTTTTCCGTGTACCAGAATGTCTCCAAGGTTTCTATCTCTCCTGAAAGCCACAATTGGTGGAGCTTTGAAAATTGTTTTCATGCGGTCTGACTTGTGAAGCGTGTTAAGATGAGTCTTGGTAATTTTTCGTATATCAGGTAATTGCTTTGAGTATGTAATGACCAACGATACACGTTCTTTCACCTTTTTCTGTTTCCTATAGTTCAAAAGACTGGATCTCTCTAACTTGTTTATTTTGCATATTTGAGATTCTAGGAATTTGGAACTTCTCTTCCGTAACTGAGATTTTAGTTCTTCTCTGTGTTTCAGATAATCTTCTTCCCGACTACATATCCTTTTGATACGTAATGCTAACCCATACGGCAGTGACTATTTTAACACTTGTCGGGTGGTTCGAATTGCTTTGTACGTATTTATGTTTATCCATGGGTTTTGTATAGAGATCTGTGCTTATCCTACCTCCATCTATTTCGACCATTGTATCTAGGGATTCAGTTCTATATATACTTAACGCCACTTTGATGTTTGGGTGAATACTATTGGCATGCTTGTAAAACATTTTCAGATCTTCTTGTCCTTGTTCCCCTATCCCAAATCTATCGTCTATAAATCTCATATACAAAAGATTTGGCCAATGCTTCATCCCAACTTCGCATGTAAGTGCAAGCGTAATTGCGTCCAATTCTCGAACCTATCGCTACTCCTCCTCTTTGATGGTAATTTTTGTTGTTAAATGTGAATACATTATTGTCCAATATTGTTTTATTCATATTCATTACTGCTTCTGTGTTCACAGTTTTCTTACTTCTGCTGTTCATTGCATCTTGACTCGCTTCTAGACCTTCTTTCTTTGGAATCGACGGATATAACTTTCGAATATCGAAACAGAACAAAACAGGAGTTGGCAGGAAACAGCACAAAACTGGATTTGGTGGCAATTTGTCCTTGATCGATTCTATGTGTCCGTGAAAATCGGTTGTATTATTGATGAAGCTAGGCGACCTTGTGACATATTCATTTTGCTCCCTCTCAGCAAGTTGCGCCATTTTCTCTGTAGGGGTTGAGATCCCATTCACAATTGTTCTGAGAGGTTTCTCCCTTTTTGTATAGTTTAGGATTACCCTTCGATCGGTTAGGTTTGCTGTATTTCGGAACTAGGTAATGTTTTATGTCCGAGCTGATGACATCATTTCTGTACCATTTTTTTGTGCTACGTCGTGTTTGTTATTATCCGTCTGGGTATAAGAACTGCTATATAGAACCTCTTTCTCTAAATTTTGTATGTATTTCTCAGTGTCCATAACTATCCCTTATCGACAGGTCTGATTATAATGTCTAAGAGAATGTCCTATAGAGCTGCCTCCTAATTCTTTGTCAGATTCGATTTCACTCGCCTCTTCACACCTTCTAGTACATCCGTCTTTACTTCCTCTATATATGCGTCAAGCCATATATATATATATATATACCGCCGATACGTTAAAGTGACGCCAACAATTTGGCGCGCTGACTTTACTGACGTCAAAATAGTAAAGACTGTTTACGTTGTGGACTTTGCATTGTGTTTTGAATGTTTTTTGGATTTGCTGACTTTTACAATCATCGCTATGTAGTTCAGAGAATACATTCATCAACTTGATGAAGGTTTCGGCCGAAACGTTGGCAAGAGCATTGAATTACAGTTTTTTTTATAGTGTTTATTCTCTTTGAAATTAAATGAACAAAATTTACCATAAATATTTAAGGCAACATCAACATAAGTAAACCGTGCTCTGCCCGTCTGTAAGCGAGCTCAGATCCTTAATCAATAGGAGTTCCGACAAACAGTCAGAGGGGACGAGGATCAAGACCTTGTCTTCTCTAAAAAGGTTTGGACAAGACCCGTCATAGAGTCCCCACCGCCCTGTTAGTCAGTACCAAAATTAGCAAATACCTTTCATAACATAGTGAATGCCAAGAAAGACTTTGTTTTACATGCAATTGGACACGGAATGATGGCTAGAACATTTAAGGATATTGATAAAGTTTTGGATTCATAAACTAAATAGACACATGAGGAACCATTATCCTTCGATGGGCCACATGTTATAGCAAAATACAAATAGGTATAGAATGCAAAATAATTACTGTACTCAAGATAGTTTGAGAAACCTTACTTACATAAACTAACGAACTTCGTTAAAAGTCATACTCTAACATGTGACGTTATCCAGTAAATGATCTTTCAAACCTCTACCAGCCTTCCTTACCAAGAATAATCTGTTCTTTGACAGAAATGTCAGAAATAGTCTGATATTATTCATTCTAGAAGTATTGTTAATCGGTTTCTTTTTATGACAAACCTGACGATTTCAAATTCATTACTAACTTTCCTTTCCTGAGTAACAACATACCTTCCTCTCCAACAGCGAGGCTTCTTGCCACGAAACTGCTCTCACAGGGATATATTGAGAAACGTTTGAAATTGTCACTGACGAAGTTCTATGGTCGATATTGGGATATGGTTCAAATTGAGGTCCCCATCTCAAGAATGTTAACCGATGTTTTGGGATCTGACCATACATACTAACCATCTTAACTTTTTGACTATACTTTATTTGACATCATATGTATATTCACAGACATTTATTGACGTGCATTTCCAACGCATTCAATACCGTGAATAGGATAATTTGACTTAGTGTTCTTGTCTCCTTCACGTCCTCTTATGTGTATATTTAAGTATTTACTCCCTCGACTTGAAAAGTTGTTACAGGACTTTTGTGACGGGTGTCTCATGCAACCAGAGGGCACTTACTCCAGCACCGGACCGGACACCTGATCACACCTCAATTATAATCATTGCGTCATTTTCCTAATTATGATTGTGGTTATACCGTTAACACAGCGTGGTACCAAATGGGGTTCGCCGCCTGTTATCCTCCGTTAGACGGCGCCTGTGTAACGTCGATTTGAGTTAGCAACCTTATGATGTCACAGTAACATTCCATTGTTCTTTACGTCATTTTTGCTGGAATATGTTGTATTTCCTGCGTAAATATCAGGACCGCAGTTCAAGGCGGCGAACCCCATTAAGTTATTTTTGACAGTACAGTCGGTGTTTGGTTGAAAGGGGATGTTAACTTCTCCATGGCACCTGATCCTATTCCTGGTTCTTCTACATGTTCGTAATTACATACTTTTACCTGAATTATAGATAATTGATTGATTATTGTTTAAGGTAACTCTACAATTATTTCACATATAAAGATAAATACGTTAAACTTTGGGATACGTTTATAAAATTATGTAAGATCAACATATAGATTGCGTAGTATAAGGGCAAACATTTAACTAGACAAATTTCACATTAACGTTAAGGCACTCCACGACGTCATTGACACTGTGGTCTACTGAAAACTGCGTAACAAAATTTTGAGTATAAAGTATTTATACAAAAACGGTAAAATGCAAATTGTTTAACATGCAGATTGTTCAACAAGTCTATTTTTCCTATATTTAAACTTTGTCCCTGGTTGTTTGACTGTTATATATAACATATGTAGTATTAGAAACAAACATTCAAAACATAGAAGGGTTTGTTGCCTAATTTGGTAATCAAAGTTTGTTGTAAACAATGAATGGAAGCCTATCAATAATATTTATAGATGTGCCCAATTTACAAAAGGGGTAATCGTGTAAAATTACTGGGATGAAAGTGCTGAATGGTGTAATTTTACAATAAATGGTCTCATTAAATTGAAGTTTTATTGGTATTGTAAAATCTGTAAGTTAGGCCCAGCAAGACTAACTTAAGTAAAAAACGAAGTACCGATGGGTAAACTATATCTCATAGTCTCTCCATGGAATAAAGGGGACAATATCATGTTTAGTGTCATATTTAGACAAATGCGAATCCCAATAAAATCGAGGTCAGACCAGGTGCCCGGGAGGAGTAAGAGTCCCCTGGTTGTATGCAACACCTGTCGCAAATGTCCTGCAACAACCTTTCAAGTCCAGGAGGTAAATGCATAAATATACACGCATGAACATACGAAGGAGACAGGAACAGGAAGTCAAGGCAAGAAATGCTCCCTGCCTGAAATTCCGGTGTCGGAAACGGAGCTGAAGAAATGTCTGTATATACATGTGTATACGTGTTATGTCAAATTAAGTATAGTCAAAAAGTTAAGATGGTTATTTTGTATGGTCAAGTCTCAAAATGTCGGTTAACATTCTTGAAAGAGGAATCTGAAATTGCAATAATATAACGATCTATAAAATAGATGTAAAACAGTCTTTATGTGAAATTATACAACAAATAGGGTTGAGGAAAATGTTGCACAATCTGACAATGACGTTATGTTATGTTTTGGCGGGTTTTCTGCAACATTATAGAATTGTGTATTGTCGTAACACAACTTCGTTATATCTAATGACCCAATTGATAACACCTGATGCAAAATAATGGTGCATAAACAGGACAAAGACACAATTAATGCATATTCTATATATATATTTTTTCTAAAAAGCTGCATAAACACCATAAAAAATTATAAACATGTCTGTAATTAGACGTTAATAAAAGGGATGAGGTTGGATTAAGTAACAGAATTCTATTGATAGTGCCTGTCCACCGACGGCCGGATTGACGATATTGCGTGTCCACCGACGGCCGGATTGACGTTATTTCCCTGGTTGTATTTTACAAGACCATTTTTTACACGGACGACCAATTGTTACTCAAGTTAAAATATTGACGATTTCTATTTGTATCGTACCTTCTAAAATAAATTGAAAAAATAATTATAATGATAAAATTGCATTCAATATGATTAAAAATATTTTCACGTTTTCTTGACAGCTATGGTGAATGTAGGTGAACAGAAACCAGTTGATTTAAACAGTAGATCTCAAGGGCAATATACAGAGGGAACGGTAGGTAAAATTGTTCACACATATTGGTTTGTTATCTATGAAATTGGTAGTGTGTTTTATATATAAAACAAAAAACTCGTTTCATAAAAGAGAAAACAGAAGACATCACTGACAAAGCTGTATGACACAAATCACCAAGGACCTGTTCACACACAAAAAAATGACAATAGCATGATATACAGGAAACGACATTACAGAAATATTCGATTGTGCTGCAGTTACGATACCGATTTAGGACGGTCAATTGAAATAAAAAACGTCACTCCTTTGGTGTGGTTACCGGTTTACGGGCGCCCACCTTCCCACTCACCGCAAAAGCAGCATAATCAAAGGACACACATTTAAAAATTTATAAATAATCCTCCATATAGAGAACAAGGATCAACAAGTTCCTCATGAAGAGAGGTCATAAAAGTTTATTACACAGGAAGTTATAGAATAATATGTTGCTATCAAAAATATGTAAGGAGACATCAACATAAATAAACCGTGCTCTGCTAGTCTGTAAGCAAGCTCAGATCCTTGATCAATAGGAGTTCCGACAAACAGGCAGAGGAGACGAGGATCAGGACTTTGTCTCCTCTGAAAAGGTTTGGACAAAGCCCGTCATAGAGCCCTGTTAGCTAGCGTGCAACTCTCAAGTAAAAGTCTGCATTGGGTTGTAGAGGGACCCAATACAAAATCTATGGTCTAAGCGATAATCTCGGGGTCATACTGTCGATGTCAAAGGCGTTTAATGATTTTAGAACCAGCCGATATGAAATTATCGGAATCTTTGACCCTCCTTAGTTTGTACACTAGATCACCGTAGAAATTAGGATGGGAAATTCCTCTTGATACATATTGTTGAAAAGTAACATTTCCGAATTTAGATAAAATGTCTAAATAAGATCTATAAAATTTACCAAAAGCTTTTTGAAGTTTTTGATATATATATTCCTGAGTAAGAAGTTTAAAAGTAATCTCAGAATTTTGTTCGTGAAAATCCAAAACGTAAATGCAAGCTCCAGCAAACCGAACCAATTGACTAATATAAATACCATATGATGGGAGTCTGGTGACATCACCATCTAGATAAGGGAAATTTACAATAGGAAATCCAAAGTCATCACGTTTATCATATATGTTGATATGAATGTTGTTGTTAATAATTTTAATATTTAAGTCCAAAAAAAGGTGTATCCTGGTCGGAAGTATTGGCTTTGTTTAATTGAAGTTCAGATGGATAAATGTCAAATATATAGTTTTCAAACTCAGGGTTATCGATTATTAAAAGATCATCAAGATATCTAGAGGTTTCATTGAACTTATCAATAAGGTCGAAACGTTTAGAAGTTTGAATAGAATGCATAAAGTCTCTCTCATAACAGTATAAAAATAAATCTGCTATAAAGGGGGGGGGGGCGCAGTTAGTGCCCATTGGAATCCCAATAATCTGTTGATAAATCTTGCCATTTAATTGTACAAAATTATTATCCATCAAAAATATGGTAGCATTACACAACTCGGTACAAGTACAATACGAAAATAATCGGTGTCACATGACTATGGCACTAACAACAATGTACCACAGTGGACATTCACGGACCCCTGAAATTCAGAGGTGAGACCAGGTGCCCGGGAAGAGTGAGCGTCTCCTGTTTGGTTAGCCACACCCGGCGTGAATGCCCTGACATACAGAGGAAACAATATAATTAAGCACTGTATATATACATGAATGTGAACAAATACTGTAGAAAGTGTCACAGGCACATAATATCAGGAAAAGGGGTATAATAATACTTAATTCAAACCCTCCACAGGGAACTTTTTTACGAACTCCACACTGCAAAGGGAATAAGTGTGACGTTCATGTAAAATACGAAAATAGCTGGTGTCACATGACTATGGCACTAAACACAATGTACCAAAGTGGACATTCACGGACCCCTAAAATTCAGAGGTGAAACAAGGTGCCCGGGAAGAGTGGGCGTCTCCTGTTTGGCTAACCACACCCGCCGTGAATGCCCTGACATACAGACGAAACAATATAATCCTCACTGTATATATACATGAATGTGAACAAATACTGTAGAAAGTGTCACAGCCACATAACATCAGGAAAAAGGGTATAAAAACATTGAATTCAAACCCTCCGCGGGGAACTATTTTACGAACTCCACACTGCAAAGGGAATAAGTGTGACGTTCATGTAAAATACGAAAACAACTGGTGTCATATGACTATGGCATGTCCAATATTTATAATTATCATACTGTTTGTTAGAGAAAAATCCAGATGTAACTGAAGTACAGAGGTATGATTTAGACTCTCTGTTTAAACACCAGCGTACGAGAGACAGCAATGTGGTTTTGATTAAGTCATGAGGTAAAGAGGTATATAGTGTCGAAAAATCAAAAGCAGAAATGTTATTATCCTCAAAATTTCTCAAACGGAATTTTTCAATGACTTCGTTAGAATTTTTGATAGACCAAAAGTAATTGACACCACTGTTGTTAAACACAGCATTACAATACTTGATAACATGGTCTTTAACTGCAGTAAGAGTGTAGGTAACATGTTTAGAAAGCACTGTTGTAGAGCAATGACTAGAATTTGATATAAAACGTGATTTATATGGATTTTTGTGTAGTTTGGGAAGCCAATACATAGTTGAAATAAATTGAAGTCACACATAGCTTTATAGTGGTCAGATAGGATATTGTCTTTAAACATGGGGTTTCAACATACGTAGAAGTAGAGTTCAATTCCGTTTTAAGAACTGAAATATAGTACATTTTTCAAACAATGATAATATTATTAGTTGCTTTATCAGCAGGTACGAAGACATAAGAATTATGTAAATCAGCCATTTTCTTTTGTCAAATGAGACTGGACTGGTATATAATGTGGTTGTTTGAATAAATGGGGATTACTTGTAAAATTATCAATGCGAATATTGATAATTTTTAAGATTTCACTTTTCCAGTCATTCAAGCCATGTATTTTTGCACCTTTTTACACCATCCTTTACAGCAAGTGTTTAATGCTTCTTCAACAATATTCCGGCATTTGGTAAAATCTGTCCTGGAAGGTAATCTATACTTTGGCCCTTTATTAAAAAATGAACGTAAATATTTATCCGAAATACAATTCAGATCACCAGTAATAATATGGCTCACAGGCTGATAAATGAATTTAGAAATATAAAACAGGACGATGGAAAAGAGTCAAGAGAATTTAGATTAGATGTGACTACATTGTAATTAAATATAAGATTTCTAATAGGTTTTTTGTACTGATAGCAAATCAGAGGTGATTCAAGATTCTCGAAATACTGATGAATTTTAGATTTGAGCCTATGAACAAGAAAATTATTAGAAATATTAAGCAGATCTAAACCTTTATTTACAAATTTAATCTTTATAAATAGCGATTTTGGAGGAAGGGACTTAGCGTTTCTCAATGTCTTATGATTAGAGTTTTTCATTTCCTTTCAGATTTCAAGTGCAATTTATAAAAAGGAAAGGATTGACTTAATCACAGAAATGTGTAAAAGGACAAACGTTGTTTCCCAAGGTATCCATGACAAGCCAGTGATGTTTAATCTCGTACTTGATTTTAATCATAACATATCTTATTGTGCAATACAAAAAGTTGGGTCAACATTTATAAGGAAAATGCTACATTTATTACAAGAGCGAAGTGATATCAGTAAAAGGGATTCTTCTTTAAAATTGCAATCTATAAAAGGTATTATAAAAGAAAAATCAAAGAAAATAGACATGGCAGATATTGAGACTTTCGTCAACAACTCCATGAAAATCATGTTTATCAGAGAACCATATGGAAGAGCATTTTCTGGATATATTGATAAATTATTTACACCTAATGCAGTGTACTGGTCAGCAACAGGACGTTTCATTGCTGCCAACATTCGCAAATCGTCGGCCACTTGTGGACATAACATAACATACCCAGAGTTTATAAAGTACCTCATCCATTCACAAACAAAACAGCAAGGACAAGATAGACACTTCTATCCAATGTATGACCACTGTAGTCCATGTAAAATTAAGTATGATTTTGTTGGGACTATGGAATCATTCAAATCTGATATAATGGTATTAATGAATCATTGGAATGTAAAATACAATACAAATATATCCTTTGATGACTTTGAAAAAGAAAATGATATACGCATGGCCAAAAGTCAAGTGAACAGAATATACAGCATGAAAAGGGGTATAACAAAATGTATATCATTCTATCAAGCAATATTACGAGTATGGAAAACTCTTCAAATAAGAGGAATCATACCTAAAAATATCAAATTTCCTTTAACAGAGACAGAAAGTATTCATATAACTAAAACAGATTTACAAAATCTCGTAATATCCATTATCAACAATATCAGTGACAGAGTAGCTCTCAAACTACAAAGAAAAGAGGCGAAAGAGGAAGCGTTTGGCTTAGTGCCAATAGAGGACCTACGACTTTATAGTAATATTTTTGAAAAGGATTTTACACTATTTGGATACGACAAATTTCCATCTTATATTTATAACAGAAGTGCATATTTCCCTGATACAAAACACAATCTCACTTACTTTGACAATTTGTTATAGTAGGAATGGTACACGTACGGACTTTTATATCAATATGCACAACGACGAATTATTGTTGTACCGTCCTTATATTCTATTTCTAGTGTTGTAAATATTCCGGCAGCTAATGATTCTGTTTTTCTGCATACAGCTTTGGTGTTCTGATCAGCTTGGTTTAAAGTGATGATAAGGAAGTCGTGCAGTAAAAGTCATGTTAGCCATATGTAGTTTTGTTTATTTCTTTGAAATACGTCTGCATTACAATTTTTCATACCTTTCATTTTAACAAACCCATCTGAGTCAGTTGCAAGACAACAGTTGGTTTTATATGCAGAGACGGAGCAGAGCAGAGCAAACAAAAAAGTTTATAAAAAGAAATTACATACATATGTTCGTAATACAGTTCGAGTACTGATTAAGGACGGTCACACAGTTCGAGTATTGATGGCCATATGTCGAATAGAAGTGACACTCATTACTCAACATCTATGTGAAAACCCCAAGAACAGACATTTTACAGATAATTATCTATATATAGAACGGGGTTCAACAGGTTGTTCGAGTTAAGAAGTCATAAATCTATAACCATAGATAGCATTATGGAATAAAATATATGAAATATAATATTTGAAATATAGAATGGATATCGACTGCAATAAAAACATCAAAAAGCCATCTAATATTTAGATTCCCCCGTAAGACACACTACAAGATAGAATGAGGGTAAATCGTAGACAAGATCATCATATTAATAAGTCTATAGTCACGTTACATATTGTAAACAGAGATTTTTTTCTGTAATATTAATTTCATTATATCATGTTTTGTTATACACATGTTATTTTTTAATATAAGCGTAAGATGTGTGTTCGAACAAAACTGAACTGCATGTTGTGGTGGTTAGAGTGTAAACTAGGCTACACCAAGTGAATGAAAGAAGCCTGCTTGCCCCTGACATTGATTGAAAGAGATAAACATAAACAATCCTGCTATAAACACTATCTCATCAACTATAAGTATAAAAACAATATTTACCCATAGTTTCCTTATGGCCAGAGTTTCAAACTGTACCATGACCTTTGAACTTGGTCTTGGACATTGACCTGCTGTAAAAACACCCTTTAAGTTTGGCTGTATCTTTTGAATCAATAGGGATAGAGATTTGATACTTCATACTTTGGTTATTTATTACCAGAGCTTTCAATTGATATCATGACTTTTGACCATGTGGCCTTGACCTTCTTACGAATTTGCTTTGCAATCCGGCCGTTCCTTCTTAGGCGATTTTTGTTCATTTTTATACCAATATCGTTTTAAAGTCTGAAATAATCTCGGGTATCCCATTTTCTGTGAAAATTCAAATTGACTGCTTCTAAAACAGTTGAAGGAGTAGTTTTACACCACAGGTAGACAGGATATTTACCATGTTTATATCATGTATTTAACTGTTTAAATTTGAAAATTTAATGTATAATTTAAATCATTGTGAAGAGGAAATATCGAGTAGTTCGGGGCGTTAAGGAAAGCATATTGTATTTATACATGTATGTGAACATGTGAAAACATATGAAACAGACGAGAGGATATTAATGTGGTAGTACTGAAGATAAATGTAAACTTTTACAACAAATCTAAATACTACGGTATCCCGTTGAAATATGCGCCATAGTCCGTGTTAAAGTTAAGGTTTCAAACTTCCCACTGAAGGTAAAAATTGTACTTTGGACGCCATCATAAGTTAAACTTTTTGGGGTATTACTTATGCAGTCACCAGTGGCCAAAATGTCTTCACTTTTGGTCTAGATACGTGTAATTGAGTAGTTCATATTTTCACATCGACTGCATTTCCTTTATATGTAAGTTACTACAGTAAAAGCACTGCATTTTCAATAGTTTGCTGTCGTTGTCACGTAACCCAAACACATGATCCCTCAACACGACAGAAGAATATGTACATGGATAATTTTACTTTGTGATCCTCTTTTCTCTTTACATAATTACTTCTTTCGTTATAAAAAATATGCAATAAGTTATCGGTTTTTTTTTTACATCCATTGCAATATTAACTACCAACACCCGGTTTTGTATTAACCTATCGTTTGTATTCCCGGGTTGCGACCCTATGTTTAAGAGGTTGGTAACCTCCTGCTTTCATGTCGCGATATAACTGAAAAATTGTTGAAAGCGACGTAAACCACCAATCATCCCAACCGGTCGAAGCAAGATATTGACATATCATTTTGATTTCCTAGTGATATATTCTTCCGGAGGCCCCAAATTCTATGTATCAGTTTTGAATGGCAATCTTATCCACTTAAGATAAACTGTTTTTTTTTTCATTACGATTAAAAATTAATTGTGAGTAAGCTACGTAACCCAGTGAAAATTTAAATTGTAGTGTCGAAATCTTTCTCTTAATTGCAATAATGTCGACTGGAGTGGTTTTTATTATTCTTAACCTTAAAGCTATGGCCATTTTCGCATTTTATGACTTAATTCCTTGTGAATATCCCGTATTGGGTTAAGCTCTAAGAGCAAAGGAAAACAAACACTCTGTGTTGCAAATTTTCGTCTCATGACCTTTATCAAGCAATTTAAGAGATGACATATAAAAAACGTAAACATGGATTTAACATAGCTTTGTATTTGTCACCAAGTTGCTTGATAAATGTCGTGAGGCCGAAAATTTGCAATATAGAGTGTTTGTGTTCCTTTACTTTTACCGGATTTCCCTTTGAAGGACTACTTCGAATCTTTAAGCTGTAAGAGTTGGTCATACGTGCCGACCGGGGAATATAAATAAGATTAACACAGGTTTGTGTGGATCTGTTGTAAAATTATTCCATAAAATCCATATACAAGGCGGCCTCCTTCACTGAAATAAGCTTCTCTCTTTGACATGATAAATTTGTCAAATAATAATAATAATAGATAAAATATAACTTTTAAGTCCATCTTTTAATTCGGTTTAACATTAAAATTAGACAACAGTGCAACATCAGCACTACAAGTCTAGAGTTTAAAGCTTCTGCATTCTAGTCTTCTACGATAGTAAAAGAAATGAAACCTTCTTCCTCGGTAATCGTAGGATAAACACATTACTTATATACTAGCGGATAAAAGGAAACTGTGTAGTTTAGTAATTTCACTTACAGGTTCATATATAAAATATGTTGCATTATGTATAATATTAAAACTGTATATTTCCGTGGTGACTTCCGTCATACGGCTGAGTCAATAGCACTTCTTTCTCCTCCCTATATAGTGCATTGTCGTTCAAACATCAAATTACGGATTATGTCTGTTATGGTCGATACGAACAACCACTGAAAGTAAAGGGTGCAAAAAAGTTTCACAAGTTTAATAGCGTGTGAACGGATACATTCCTCACACCTACGACGCATTGAACAAATCAGGTTATGCAGAAATGCTTTGAAAATATTCTGCCATATGCGCAATAAAGAACGACGCAAAGCGTCCAACGTTGCAGGGGATTAAGCTCTTGAGGTAAACATTTTCCATTTCATTCCAACATGTTCTATAGGCGATAAATCCGGTAAGATCGCAGGTCAGGATTGTACATTCACGTTAAATTTATCTGCTGTAGATAAGTTACTAACAACGTGTGCGGTCGTGTGTTGTGCTGCTGCAGAATGACGTTATTCTGATTGTTGTGAATGAATGATATGACGTGCTGACGTACAATTCGTCAAGGTTGCGTGCGCCGGTTAAACTGCCCTCCACTACCACCAGAGCGGCCCACCCATGCGATGTAATTCCACCCAGACCATAACGCTCCCTCCGCCGAATTGGCGGTGCTGAATAACGCAGCCGTCAATGTAACGTTCTCCAGCACAACGGTAGGCCCGAACACGACCATCACTGCTGTCAAGATGAACTCCCGTCCAATCTCTGTTACTGAAACACCACGCTAACCTTTGTGATGTCGGACAGAACGGATAGCAGGACGCCGGGGACGGATGTTGGCCTCTCGCAATGTATTCCTTTTGGTACGAGGACTTATCCGTATATGCTCAGTCGATTGAAATCGAATACGTAAATGTGACTTCGTATATACACGTATCTTGCCGACGTGACGTCACATGCGGAGGTCCCGAATCCCCCTATTTTGTTAGTAACATCTCCATACTGCCATATTTACATGTTAATATAAACTCCAAATTGCCTCACCATATTGCTTTGAGACATCCAAGCTTCCAGCATTCCAATAGCATGCAATCATTTTCAATCATACGAGGAATCTCTCGATCAAAATTTAATTCCAAAAACCAATATTTTTCTATTTCAATTCATTGAATACTGGCAATAAATGCAAGAAATTCTAATCGATTACCACGTGTCGCTTAGACTCGAAACTCCAGAAAAACGCGCATAGGCCACCATGGCGAATCGAATGTAATATATAACAAATTGAGTTCTAAACACGCGTTTAGTATATTAAACTATGCCTTTAAAAATAAAAAGCGATCAAAGAATTCTTTTTATGTTTTCATTTGATTTTCAAGCATACGTTTTATTTTTATGTATATAAGAATTCGTTGTCATTGTTTGCACTGCACTGGTGGGTAAATGTAGTTTCTCATGGGGGAAAAGCAGCAATTCTTAAATTGCAATTTTCCTGATCAAGTCCATGTGTAGATATATATCTGCTTTAAGGAAAAAAAATGTGTGATACTTGGTAGATGTGACACAATAAAATATAATCTTAGTTACACTATTTAGTCTATCAGCTGTATTCCATCACTATAGTACACGTGTACTATATACATATACCTGGAAATGAAGTCTATTCGTAATCATATCTCCTTGGAACTTGGAACAAAGTTATATATCGTGCCTTTTTTAAATTTGTGTTCAAAGGAATCATTGAATCGAATGATAATCGCAGCTAAGAAATCATCGTGAATAAAATCGTAATCCTCATCGGTTATTCTTGTATTTATTTATCAGTTTCCCAGCCATACATAATTAGAAACTTCGGTTACTTATTTTATGGGCCATTATCACTGTCACATTGAAAACAAATAAATGAAAGTTTGAGTTATTCTTCTTGCCTTGCATGATTGAATTGATTTGTTAAGCTGATTTGCGGTCTGTTGTCTGACGATTCTAAACCTGAATTATAGATAAATATTAAAGCAAGACATTGTGAAGTTCAGCGGAGATACAATGCCTGAAGTAGAAGAGAAATCATGTAATAGTATGTAGTTATTAGGTAAAATTGTCAAATAAAACACACTATACAGCATAGCACGATGCTGGTGTGTTGAGGCAACTAATGTATATACGGGGAAATGCGAGGCACTTAAACTATATGAGAAGATGCTTCTCTTAGACTTGCTCACTGATTGTTATGAGATACAATGTTCTGTGAGGTGCTGGTAGAACTTTTGTAGTGAATTCACTACGTTCTAGCATTTAGATTTACTTCAATAATATATTTATATAAAGCTAACATACAATTCATTTCAGTATCAACTTTTTACAAACGGGTGAAATATCTTCCAAGTATTTGCATCCTATAAAATGTATTCAATGTTTGTAACAAGTATACATGTATAGCGTTTTATTATCATGTATATATGTACGCACGCACGCAAGTACGTATGTGTTTATATACGTATGTATGAAACGTTTTTATTTTATTTTGGGTTGGGGGGGGGCGGATTCTCAATGTTTGCGCTTCGTTTTTGTTCTTGCTTTAAGGGAATTTTTAAACATTTGATGGAGACTACAAATAAGAAATCGTACATTACATTTCATATTGAGGATGTTTATTGTTTTTCATGCGCTGCAGTGAAATCGGATTATTCGCTTTATATTGTATTACTGATTAGGTATGACAGATCAATGGAAATACGCACATTATTTGTCTGGAAGAATACATACAAAATTCATTCTCCATTAATCGAATAAGCAAATTAAATTAATTATACTGCGCCAATAAGACAATTATTGCAATTGCTCAAGTAAAGTCCGGTATATTGATTACAGATTTCGTTTGTAGTCACAGAGACTCCTTATTGTATGAGATAAAATTAAATGTATTTATAGTGTATGTCTAGTATTATATTACCTTGATTTGTATTTGCAGTATTCTTTCTTTATTTATTCAGCTGAGATTAGAGTATTGAATATAAATACAATCCACTCTTTTGACCGTTTTAATCAGAACTGTAATTGCACTGCAATAAATTTATAAACTATTGTGACCTTTGTGTGTTTGCTCTCTTTGGCTCTCTTTCTGTATATAATGTTTTTATTTTAAGTCTTTGTGCTGTAGAATTTCATCTTTTGTACTATTAACATGGGTGCAAAGCAATTATCAAAATCAAATTCATGATTGCATCAGGACGACAGATAATTGAACATTCCAGTGAAATTATGTATAAGTCATTTACCTTTGATGATTGTTCAAATGTCATACATGTATTTCAATCTCTTTGCCAAATAAGCCACAAAGCAATAAAACAAAATCATCAGAAAATGTGAATATAAAATGCTGGTGTAATACAGACGATGTTGACAATTATTCTGATATTGGAAAGTGTTGATATCACGGCATTCTGTATAATCTTCTTTAATCTTGCCCCTCTTATCATTAGTCGAGACTGCGATGGAACAAGAATCTTAGCTCGCTTGCAAAAGAGTAGAGCACAGTTAGCTCAAATAGACGTCGCTCTTATATTCTAAATAGTAATTCTTTTATCCATTATATATTTCGTCCTACAAGACATCTCGAAGTTGCTTACATCTTTAGTGAAGACAACAAATTATGGTACCAAAATACCGACAGTTTCATTTATATGAAACCTTGCCAAGTTAAGGTTGTCGACATAATGAAAGATCACTAGTTTGATCCTAACGACTGTGTTATTTCAGCTGTTACGGTGAGTGGGAAGGTGGGCTCGTAAACCGGTTAACCACACCATTTGTTTGGCTTTTGTCAAATTAAATGACCGTCCTAAGTCGGTATCGTAATTGCACTACAATCAAATATTTTTGTAATGTGTTAAATGTTCTATTATATTATTTATATTCATGTATTGTATAGCTCCATGGTGACTTCTGCCACATAACTGAGCCGGTAACTCCTCTTTTTTCTTTCTAAGTGCGGAGGCAAAAAGTGTAAAACAAGTATCCTTCTGACTGACAATGCATTTTTAAGTCATCTTACGAAACGTTCTTTTTCTACTCATAGTTTCGATAACCTTTCCTGCAAGTCATCTAACGTAGTTTATGGCATTAAGTGTACATTGTGTGGATTAATATATGTCGGCGAAACCAAAGGCCAACTCCGGGGTAGAATGTCTGGGCATAGATACAATATAAATAATGGAGGAAATCAACTTCTTTATCGCCCTTTCAATCAACTAGATCATTCTATTCTGTCGATGAAAGTACGTTTTTAGAGAAAATATATCATCCTACCAACAACCCATATCTTAGCACTCACCTTAGAAGGAAAAGGGAAGATTACTGGATACGACAATTAGGAACAGCTGCGAATATGGTTGTAATGACCATATTGTTAGTGTTGGAAATCTTACAAGTCCTGGATGTCGGTCAGTAAGTGTTATGCGTTTGTTTGATAATACGCCAAGAAGACGTCGCAGTCATGGTAAACGAAAATATAATAGACCTGAGATTCCTTACATCTCCTTCGATGGCCTTCTACTATTTATCAATCAAATTTTATTATTATATTATCATTGTATTCGTACTAATCTTTATTCGCCACCTTTACAAATACTACATGAGTTGTACGAATCCACGCGAAACTTACATTTTACCGAATCTGGCACTCCAGAATATCGACTCCAAGGTATTATCTTGGACATATCCATTAACAGACTATTTTAAGTCGTTCATTCAGACAATCCTGTAGACGGTAACGAGAAGCACCCCCTTTCTTAAAGTATTTTTTTGCAAATAAGGGAATTGACGCACTTAATTTAAGTAATATTTAGAATCATAAATCTGTTAAAGATAATATTCCTCCGTACATCAAAATGAGGGAGTCGCCTTGTATTTCCTATAAATAAACACCAACAGTTGCTTCTAAAATCTTTAACTATAAACAAACTTTGAGATGTGTAGACCTGAAAGACTTTCATAACCCTATAGAGTTTTCTTGTTCCTCTTCTGAGTTTAAATATAATCCATGTGGTCATGTTGTGACAGGAGATCTCCATATTGTTCGCAATGAAAAACTTGGAGATCTTTTAAGTAAAGGCCCAAAATATAGAAAACCACAGTCATTTACATGGCGTCAAAATTCTGATATTATTATGAACTCATGTGACGAGAATACCGGACGTTGGACTAAAAGAGAAAAGGTTGAATTAGACACTCTTTCTAAATGGCTGAAGTCGATCAGAAGTCTGCTAAAGAAAAGAGTTAGAAGACTACGTCAGTTTGTCAAGAACAAACATTGTTCTACATTTTGTGACTCCAGTGTCGTTAGACAACTTTCTCGACCTGACGAAAATTTCATTATAGTTTTTGCTGACAAGGAACAATTACACAATTGTACGTAAGGTATCCTATATTAAATGTCTTATAGAAGAGCTTGGTAGTCATTCAATGCCTGGTAATACAACTTAAACAGTTACAAATCTGTCTCTTTCAGAGGTATTGGATAACCATACGTCAGTTCTCAGTTCATTCGGTATTACTACATATGAATCTGATCTCGAGCTACCATACCTTTTTTGGATTCCAAAGATGCATAAAACTCCATAAAGCATCGATTTATAGCTGGATCTTCTTAGTGTTCCACCAAGCCCCTTTCCATGTTACTCACCAAAATTCTAACAGAAATCAAATATGGTCTTTAGAAATACTGCTCTAATGCTTACTCGAGAAGCGGAATCAATCAGATGTGGATCCTACAAAATTCCAAGGAACTTCTAGAGTACTGAGAATCTCATATTTTCAATAGCATAAAATCTTTGACTTTTCGACTATTTATACAACCATTCCTCATCAAAAACTAAAGAACAGAATAACATCAGTTATTCAAAACGCCTTCTTTAACAAAAAGGAAATCGCAGATATAAATATTTCGTTTTAGGCCACAACGACACATATTTTGTAAAGGAATAGTCTGATTCCAGCAGCAAGTATACAGTAAAAGAGATTATCCAAATGTTAGAATTTCTTATACATAATAATTTTGTGATATTTGTTGGGAAAATGTTCCAACAGATTTATGGCGTTCCTATAGGTACTAATTGCGCACCTCTTCTGGCCGACGTATTGTTGTACTCTTACGAAGCAGAATACAATCTCTGCTCTCTAAAGGCAATAAACAATTAGCATCTCGGTTCAACTTTACATACAGATACATGGATGATGTTTTGTCGATTAACAACCCTGTATTTGAGGATGACCTCAACATCATATATTCAAAGGAACTCGAGATAAAGGATACTACAGAGAGCGCATCTTCTGCTTCATACCTCGATATACTGCTATCAATTAGTGACGATGGTTCATTAGTAACCTCTCTCTATGACAAACGTGACGATTTCAATTGCATTATTACCAACTTCCCTTTTCTGAGTAGCAACATACCTTCCTGTCCCGCATATGGCGTCTTCATTTCACAACTTCTACGCTATGCCAGGGGATGCCCTAAATACGAAAATTTCGTCTTGAGAGCGAGACTTCTTGCCACGAAACTACTCTCACAAGGATATATTGAGGAACGTTTGAAATTGTTACTGAGGAAGTTCTATGGTCGTTATAGTGATCTATTGCAATTTCAGATTCCTCTTTGAAGAATGTTAACCGATATTTTGGGACCTGACCATACTAAATAACCATCTTGACTATACCGTGCATGTACCGTGGACATTGGATTTGGGCGTGTAAAGCCGCGGACACTGTCCCTGTATATCGGCCATATTGACCGCGTATATAGGTAGCCATTTACCTGTGTCCGCGCCGTCAGACGGTCAAACGTGGACACCAAATATGTCCCGGTAAATGGGTATGATAGTGCTCAAAAGGCAACGACCTTATGATGATGCGTATTGTGTTTGTTCAGTGAAGCATGAAAAATAACGAAATTAGACTTAAAGATATCTTGATTAATAATCATTTAACATCTTTTTAAATCTCCTCTGCTTGATTACACAATGAACGTTTGAAATGTATCTTAAAATATTCTGCTATTCTAAATATTTTTAAAACTAGAACGCATTTTTTATATAAAAATTGAAAATATAGTGCGCACCTGGTGCACGGACGTATATAATGTTTTAGATATATATACGTCCCTGTTTGGACGTATAACTACGTTATATACGTTCTTTATACCCGTATATCTACTTATCGTAAAAGTGCATCAATGGTATTTGAATGAAATCGGTAAAGACAAGCTGATTGGTCATTGTACAGATACGTGTATAAGTGTGATACTGAAAACTGAAGACATCTGACAAAGCTGTATGACAAAAGTCACCAAGGACATGCACACAAAATGTGATTTATTATTCCGAGAGTGTGCCGAGTTTCTTTGTAATACTTATTTCGGACTCTTGATTAAAGAAGGTAACGATCCGAATTGAAGAGCGCAATTACTACTTGTGGGTTCAGTACAGTAAAGCCGACTTTAAAATCAAATAAATTCATATTACATGTGATATGATATTCATTATTGATTGCTCTGATAAACATATTCAGATTTTGAAATATTACATGCGATTACGATGAAATACACGATTGATTAATTCTGGTAGATATGGACATTGATCTTCATTCTATTTTATTCATTATTAATTTCTTTGGTCTATTGTCTTCTTTTTTATGTATTCTTTTTTCTTCCTGGTGAAGTACAGGCAAAATTTGAAAAATATTTATAATAGATATAGAAAATATATACATTTTAATTTTGTGCACCAGATGCGCATTTCGACAACTTATGTCTCTTCAGTGATGCTCGTAGCCGAATGGTTGGAATTCTCATATCATGTAAATATTTGAAGAGCAGTATTGTAACCAAAATGACCGAAAAAGTGAACCAAAGAATTAATATAATCTCAGAACAAAAACAAAGCATGCGCACTGGAGTCGCAAGGGAAACTAGAGTGTCGGTCGTTTCCTTACCTAAACAGTAAAGAAAAGTATATTTCAGAACCCCCCACCCTTTCATTTTCGTATCTTCTTACATACTCCTGCCAGATATAGGGCATCGGATACGATCGTCTAATTCCGTGTATTAATCAGTGTCATAAGTCAAACCCTTATTCGCTACCAGAGTGAAGTAAAACAATAGACTACACACAACACGCGTGCTCCAGTCGTAAGGTTACATGTACTAAGTGCCGTTTGACCTAAACAGAGAGGAAAAGCCCCCCCTCCCCCCCCTTTTTTTTTTTTTGTTTTATTGTTTTGTCTCGTTACATATTCTTTCCCAATACGATCGTATCTATTTTTGTATTAATATTACGGATACGATCATGCAATTATATATAAAAGATGATGACGCGACTGAACACTGAATCTTGCATGTTTTACATTAATACATACACAAATATATATTTTGGTTGTATTGAAAAAGTTTAAAATACGTTTGCAAACGATATCTCGTGCACAGCAGAGAGAGAGAGAGAGAGGAGGGGGGAGTGTCGTTACTTTAACTCGGTCGTTAGGTGGCGTCGATCTTTCACTTAAATTTATTGCCCTGTAGGCTTACAGCACAATGCTTAGACTTGCAATAGGGAAATCACCCATTGTATTGGTGAATAAGATATTTGACTGAAACATCGTACAATTCTTCATTATCAACAAGTACAAATGAAAGGAAAGTGGGGAGGGGTTAATTCAATTTTGGGTTTTCTCTCTTTGCCGGAGATATGGTTCTTAGATTTTTCTGTTGCGGGATGTAATATATCACAAGAAATCTGATAATGATTAATTTTCAAATGTAAAATAGTAATGCTAGTACACAATTTATTAATACACATCCACATATAACGATTGAATACATGTATATGCATTGGTATGTATATGTATAGCAGTCTTCACACTAGAGATTTTCACACCTCTGTGACTCAAATTAAAAAAAATGTTGGTTCACACATGAATGATTAGACGTTTTCCACAACAGGGGAACACCTTGGATGCTTTCAACGAAGGGTGATTTAAAAACATTGCGATTTCTATTATTTACTTATTTTTTCTTTAATCAAAAACTCCTTAAATAAAACATCGTGTTTTCTGATTTTTAGCAAAACACCAGAGTCTGGCGCCATAAACTGAGAAAATCATTTCAATTATTTCAGTTTCATTTATTCCATTATCACAAGGACTTATAAACAATTTGTTTATAAGTCTTTGATTATCAAACATTCAAATAAATTGTCATACAGAATGGGTTTATTCTATTTATGGATAGAATAAAACTAACAAAAATCCAAATCCCAGTTAAAAATTCATTGCTGAACAAACAAATATGACTTAAGTTTTTTCTCAATTTATGGCGCCGGACCCTGGATTTTCTTAAAGGATGTAAAAAATCCCATGTAAACAGGCACTGCTGTACTCCTACATTCCCTCACTTGAATGACCTACCTAGTTATAAATTAATTGCACCAAACGGCAATAAACGACGGCTGATTAATGACTGTCCATTGAAATGTGATAGCCGAACTTACAGCAAGTATTTTGGTAACAAAGAGGTTAATCGTAAATGTCCGATACCTGCTTTGAACAAGTGAAACTATCGTTAATGTTCTTTGATTAACATGACATAATACCGGCAAGAAAGATATTCGGGCACATGGTTACAAAAAATTAAAATTAAAAAAAAAATAATGATAATAAATCTTAAAGTAACTAACACCATTTCCACGGCAATATTGTTGTATTCACTCGTTTTTCAAAACTACGCTCTATTAACTGCCGGTTTATAGGTTATCGGGGCCGTAATGCGTCTGTCTTTCAGGAGGTTTAGCGGAAGCAAAAAAAAAAAATAAATAAATAAATAAGTAAAAAAAATATATATATATATATTCTGGAAGTTTCTCGATCGTATTTTTAAAGACAAGATGACAACACGTTACGTCTGACGGTTTGTAAAATACAGGCATTCTATGTAATGTCCCTTACGTCCACTGTGGGACAATTTTAATTAAAAGGTGTGAAAAGCTCGTCCGTTTTGTCCACCAGAGGACACGTACAGGTAAAAGGTGTGAAAACCTTGTCCGCTTTGACCTCGAGAGGACAAGTACAGGTAGATGGCAAATTGTATTATTAACATTAACGTAGACAGAAAACTGGCCTCCCGTGGTGTCCACGGAGGACAGACGTGGACTGCCCACCGATGCAACGAGGATTTTCCAACTTCCACGGTACATGTACGGTACTTGATTTGACATAATACGTGTATACAAGTATACACAGATATTTGTTCACCTGCGTTTCCGACACCGGAATTTCAGGCAGGCAGCATTTTTTGCCTTGAATGGGTAATTTGACTTCGTGTTCCTGTCTCCTTCTTATGTTCATACGTGTATATTTATGTATTAACCTCTTCGATTTGAAAGGTTATTGCAAGACTTTTACGACGGGTGTTGCATTCAACCAGGGTACGCTTATTCCTCCCGGGCACCTGGTCTCACCTCGATTTTATTGGGGTTCGCATTTGTCTGAATATGACACTAAACACGATATTGTCCCCTTTTTTCTATGGACTATGAGATATGGTTTACCCTTCCGTACTTCTTCGGTTTTTACTTCTGTGTATGTATAATACCTCTGAAATTGGGTAGGTTGTTGGTCTTTAATACACACACACACACACACACACACACACACACACACACACACACACACACACACACACACACACACAAATATATATATATATATATATATATATATATATATATATATATACACACACACACACACACACACACACACACACACACACACACATATATATATATATATATAGTGTAGTATAATTTATATATCTTTAAATGTATGTCCTTTAATTGTTTAGCTGCAGACCCGAAACCGGTTCACCACACCAATTGAGTATCTACAATCATTTCAATTGACCATCCTAAGGCGATGCCTGAACTGCATTACAATTGATTTGTGTGTATGTGTACGATGGTCTTCTTTGTCTTTATTGTTAGCTTTTTTGCCTGTGATGACTTATGTCATACGGCTTAGTCGGATGTCTTTATGCCTTTTTTCACTCGATAAAATGTGTTCTTTCTACATTTTCTTTAGCAGCATACATTTTGCTTCAATTCATACTGATTGCTATCGATAAATACGTATGGATCGAAAAGCCTTTATTATTTATAACGTAATAATGTTGAAGTCGTCACGTACTTCCCTTTGTAAATGAAGTCCTCTACAAGACAAGGCGTTCTTAGTGTTTGATAGATCATTGGTTTATAAATGACATTTTACATGCAATAAATGAATTGCAAAATGAATACAAATTATGCCAAAGTATTGATTATAATATATCACATGATTGTTTTTAGCTAGGGTAAAAACGGTTACAGCTGTATGACACCTGTTCTGTGACGTCCTAACAATGGTATCCATTGTTGTGAGTGACATATTAACCGAACGCCGGTGGTATATAATTCACATAATACATGTAATGTGACATAATTTTTCCTATGTAGCAACCTATATAGCTATCATTATAAAGGCTTATGCGTCATTTGATCTGCGTTACTAAATATCGATTTCATTTGCATACATGATATATTTCGGAAATGTCTTATCATTGTCATAACACTTCAACTTTACAATAATGATTCGAACTATAGTTGTTGTCATAAATCGTTGAATATGTGAAATAATCGTGGAATGACGTAACACATTAATCAATCAGTCATAATTCGTCGACAAATTATTGATTTATTGATCATCAATGTTGCAGTTTTATGTCTTTTTTTGAGTTGATTTTATCTTTTACAATTGAATATCTACATTATCGTTTTCAACTTCTAATGAATAGTCAGAAAGACCAATTTTTTTTATTCTTAAATATTTTTAATAAGTGCTACATGACAAGCCCTATAATCGCTTCAAAAAAGCTAAAAGAGGAGTAGAACAGAAAATAATAATAATAAGATTATTTATCATTAAGACTCATATCTTGCAGGTGTGTCAATTATATCAAATTTATCTTTTCGTTCTTTTTTAATACTTGAAGTGTACATAGATTTCGGGTTAGAAACAATTTTTTGGAAAAAACTCATGTTGGTACATACGCCAGAAGGAGATGCTCACTCCTTCCGGACAACTGGTTTCATCCCATTTGGGATTCGCAATTGGCCCGTTGAAAACATAACCAACGAATTTATTGGGCTGGACTGGACTTTGAATACCGGACATTACATGACACTTTCGAATTTACATTCCCACATAAAAACAAGAAAGATTATTACTTTCATTTTATGAGTAAAAAATATACATCAATAAGAGAGAGAAAGAATCTCGAAAAAGAACTGTCATCCGATTTTTCATGTGAAGATTGTCCAAATAAGCTCGAAGAAAGACAAAAGAAACCCAATGCGAATGAACACCATGACTATGAATGACTTGCCCTTGATGCCGCTATGGTAGTGATATGCTAATTCTTTCACCAAAGAAAGTCTACTAGGGTGATCGATAAAAGACTTGTCGGTTTTCTGATAAAATAAATTTGATAAAAGCATTCATGAATTTGATTTTTAGGTACACAAAATTATAGCAAAAACTTCCTTTATTTCTCCTCATCTTCGATCTGAAACGATGCAAATTTTCATTTTGGAAAATTTAATATTTTTAAACTATTGTATACTTTATTTCTACAAAGACTGATGAAACCTTTGTTTACGTTTTGAGAATAAACAACGAAGAAGTACCGATCAGTTATCAAGTGTCGAAGTCTAAAAGGAGAGGCTAAAATATGGAATTGTCTCATACAATCCGTTGCCGTTGCCAACCCTGGAAAATACAACGTACCGGGATGGGACCAGGTGCCTAGGGAGTGAGTGTTTCCTGTTTGCATGCCAAACCCGTCGCAACAGTTAAATGGAAACATGTCAAATTTGTTTAAGTTCAAATATAAACGTTTTAAAACGAAGGATGAAACGAAATGTAGGTTAGTTATTTAATATTCAGTATTCTTATGACGCATAATATCAAATTGCAATATTTTACCCCAGCCTCTAGCTGACCGGTTCTGCATAAGGTTATCTAAGAAAGAGAAAACTGGAGACATCTGACAAAGCTGTATGAGAAAAATCACCAAGGACATGCACGCAAAACATGAAAATAGTCGAATATACACGTAAGCAAGACATTACAAAAACATTCGAATGTGCTGCGGTTACAATACGGACTTAGGACGGTCAGTTGAAGTAACAAACGTCATTCACTAGGTGTGGTTAACCTTCCCACTCACCGAAAAGTAGCATGATCAAAGGACACACATTTAAAAATTTATAAATAATCCTCAATATAGAGAACAAGGATCAACAGGTTTCTCAAGAAGAGAGGTCATTAAAATTTTATTAGACACGAAAAATTTATAGAATGATATGTTGCTATCAAAAATATGTAAGGCGACATCAACATATGTAAATCGTGCTCTGCCCGTCTGGAAGCCGAGTTCAGATTCTTGATCAATAGGAGTCCCGACTAACAGTCATGGGGGAAGAGGATCAGTACCTTGTCTCCTCTGAAAAGGTTTGGACAAGGCCATTTATAGAGTCCCTACCGCCCTGTTAGTCAGAGTGGGCATAGTCAAAATTATTTACAATAAATAAAAATATTTATTGTAAATAAATTTGAATTTTCTTTCAAACTCCACGGTGACCTTATATTGTATAAATAACAGTCGTATATGTAGTTACATGTCTGTTCAAAGGAAGTCCCTTCGGCAATATTCGGTCCTCTTCAGGGGGCTAACAGCTTTTTACATAGGCTTACACAGTTAATCTCTTGTCAAATCTTTTTTTTTTAAGTACGTTTATACCAAATACACATCGGTAAAAATAAAGATCATTTTAAAGAAAAAAGAGGAGTTACTGGCTCAGTTATGTGGCAAAAATCACCATGGAGCTATAAATACATGAATATAAATAATATACTAGCTTATATAACACATTACAAAAATATTTGATTGTAGTGCAATTACGATACCGACTTAGGACGGTCATTTAATTTGACAAAAGCCAAACAAATGGTGTGGTTAACCGGTTTGCGGGCCCACCTTCCCACTCAAGGTAACAGCAGAACAATCAAAGTACGTAAATTAAAAAAAAAATTATAAATAAACCTCCATGTAAAGAATAAGGGACAACAGGTATCGCATATTGAGAGGACATAAAAATATAAACACGTAAGGTATTGTAAAACACATAATGATATAAAAATATATGCGACATCAACCGTGCTCTGCCAGTCTGAAAGCGAGCTAAGACCCTAGATCTTTAGGAGTCCCGACTAAAAGTCAGAGGGGACGAGGTTCAGGACCATGTCTCCTCTGAAAGAGGTTTGGACAAGGCTCGTCATATAGTCCTCACCGCCCTGTTAGTCAGCGTGCAATGTTCAAGTAAAAGTCTGCATAAGGCTGTAGAGGGGCAAAATATAAGACCTATAGTCTTTTTGATGATCTCAATGTCATATTGTCCATTTAGAAGACTATTTTATTACATGATAAAATAACGTTCTCGGAGCCTTTCACTTTCCATAGTTTATATACGAGATCACCGCAAAAATTAGGATGGGAAATTCCATTGGATACATACTGTTGAAAAGAAATATTTCCAAATTTAGATAGAAGTTCTGAATAAGATCTGAAGAATTTGTCGAATGTTTTTCTTAGCTTGTGATATCTGTATTCCAGAGTTAAAAGTTTAGTAGTTATTTGTAAATTTCGTTTATGAAAGTCCGAAACATCGGTGCAGCCTCTGACAAATCGAACTAATTGAAATATATAGATACCATATGATGGGAGTCGAGGGACATCGCCATCCAAGTAAGGAAATAGGAAATCCAAAATCCTCATGTTTATCATAAATATTAGTATATATGAGGTGGTTGATAATTTTGATGTTCAAATCTAAGAAAGGTGTAGATTTATCTCAAGTATTAGCTTTTTCAATGTGAGCTCTGGTGGATATATTTCTGATATAAATTGTTCGAATTCAGGGTTGTCGACCACCAAAAATGTCATTAATACCATTTTATCTAAAAAATTATGAATGATTAAGCCACAGAACTTCAGTATTCACAGGTATGATTTAATTATTCACCCTGATTTTGTGACATGGTCATTGGCTACTTTATTTTTGCAGTACAATGAAAACAATCCATAAAATGTTTACAATAAAGCTGCAATATATTGCATTTTTATAGGTGGAGGTAAGGTAAAAGTATCATGTATACTAATAGTATGGCGGCTGGTTTTGAATAATGTCACCAAGTGCTGCATTTAAGCTGTTTCTTTTTTGTTATTGTGTCTATAGAAATGAAAATCAGAAAAATGTATTGTAATATAGATGGTCATAGAACCAAATACCCTTGTGTTCAAGTGAAATAGAAATAATGTCGTGTTAGTCAAGAATTTTCAAAACAATCACAACTATATCCCTTTAGCATCGGTAATGATACGTATTATTCTGTGTGTGTTGCCGTATGTTTAGATACGTATTTCTTTATCATATGCTTATTCATTTATTTTTCATATGCGTAATCTAAACCTTACATCGTTTATCATCAATGTGTTCATCTATGGTTAAGACTACCATAGATTTGGGATTGAGCATCACTTCAGAGACAGTACCTGTCGAAATTCGCATGTGATGCAATAAATCTACACAAGTACAAATCAAAGATATCCGATATCCACAACTCGAAGTCGAAGAAACACGACAATACATATGTAAAAAAAATATTAGCTATCACAAATGTATGTGCCATTGAGGAGTAAGCATCCCCTGCCGATCGGTCACACCCGTCGTGATGCTATAAGTATAAGCGAAAGGGTATTATTCGCTGTCACAGAATTAGAAAACGGCACAGCCGTAGTCAAAATAGGTATATGTCATAAGCACTAAGAATACTGCTGTATAGTATTGGTTATACAGATGGTTTAGTTACTGTGAAATAAGGAAGTCAACATGCCAGACAACCATACATCATATGAGCAAATTAAGTCTTTAAAACAAACGTAAAATTTGCGGAATGTTGACATCAGTCGTGATATCTCATATCCTTGTTTGAGTAACTTTTCTCCTAGTAGTTGACTTCAATAAATGAAAGAGCAATACTCAGATGAAGCTCGCGCATATCGAATCAATTGGGATACATAAACACCGTAAGCAGGTGATAGAGGAATGTTGCTACTAGTATATGGAAAGTTAACAATGGGGAAACTAAAGTCATCACGTTTGTCTTAAATTGAAGTGGTTAGTTTACCATCTCGGTCGATATCAATGAGCAGATCTAAATATGAAGCACATGAATTGGATATTGTAGTGTCCTTAATTTCAAGTTACTTGGGATATATTGCTTGTAGGTATGTATCAAAGTTTTTGTTATTTAAAGATAGTTCATCATCAATATATCTGAATGTAAAATCATTATTATTATTTTGACTTACAAGATTTTGTATGGAGTCAATTTCGTACGACGAAAGGAACAAATCGGCTAGTAAAGGAGCACAGTTAGTCCCCATAGGGATTCCGATAGTTTCTTGGAAGCCCTGGTCACCGAACACAACATTTACAATGTCAATCAGAAAGTCCAGCATGTTTTCCTGTCATCTTCAGAGTATCTATATTTAGATTCAGAGTGGTTTTCACAAATTATATATCTGGATATCCTAAAACAATAAATTTATATCTGCGTGAACCATTTGTGGTGAAGAATTCTAAAGAGCCTGTTTATCAACTTATCATGAGGTATGGTGGTATAAAGTATAGAAAAATTATAAGTCTTAATGCATTTAATAGTTGTCAGATTTTGACATTTCAAGTTTTCTAATAATTCTTTGGAGTTTTTTAGGACCCAAAACTGATTAACACCACTTCGAGAGTAAATCACATCGGAGTACGTCTGAAGCTTCTTAATTGCAGATAACAATTTGGTAAGAGAGCTGATAGAGGTTTGGTGGAGCATTTACTGGATTCTATGAACCTATGTTTATATGGATCTTTGTGTAATTTAGGAATCCAATATAAATAGGGTAACTCGAACTCACTATCCTTAGTACATAAGTTAAAGGTACTCAACACTGACTTATGGTTATCAATAATTTCATCTAGTGAGAGTGTAAAGCGAGTGTAAGTGGGATGCACAGTAGATTTGTTAATGCCAAGTTCCTCTAAAAGACAATTTATATAAAACACTTTGCAAATAAAAACTATATTGTTTGAGGCTTTATCAGCTGGTACTAAAACATATTTGTCATGTATTCTTTCGAGTTTTTCCTTGACTCTTGGGTCGTCGAAGACAGACGGATAATTGGTCTTCATGTTCCTTTTAAATGATATATTCTTGCATTTCATCGGGTCGCCGAGAGAATCACAAGCCCAGTTTTTAATACTTTTTCACTAACTTAAAATATATTCATGGAAATGTACTATTATGGCTGTTTGTAAAATGTTATTAAACCAAGGCTATCTTACTCATACAAAGCTTAGTCCTCAGATGGCCCATTCCGTCATTTATTTGCTTTTCAAAGTTCAGCCTTCCACAGTTACGGCCTTGAACATCACTGAAGTGACATGAGTTGACGAAATGCACATATCCCGCACTAAATTTATGTAAAGATGATGGATAAATCCAAACCACAAGTCCAAAAATCATGAAACCATAGGACATACAAAATCAGTGAAAATGAAAAACAAATGGAAAACAACCAAATATGTCTACTTGAAGAGCATATGTGAACCCCTGTGATGGAGTGAGATCAGGTGCCCGGGGAGAGTGAGCATCTCCTGCTTGCTAGAAACACCCGTCACATATACCCACTAGAAAGAGTCAAATCGTGTGAATTCCATATGTATTTATATATGGAGAAGTCGAAGTAGGTAACCTTCTAGTATAGAAGGTGTCAAATCTGTGTAAAATGATCGGAATCGGTCTCAGTCCAGAATATCATTTAAAAGTCTGGATAACCAGATATCATATGGAGTAATAAGAGTCTCGTAACGACCGTAGAACTTCCTCAGTGACGTTGCTAGTCTAGCACATATATAACCCTGGTTGAGCAGCTTAACTGAAAGTCGCTGCTCAACCAGGACAAAGTCATTGTAATTTGAACATGCTCTGGAATAACGTATTAACTGAGATATGAATACGCCGTATGCGGGCGATGATGGAATGTTGCTACTTATGAAAGAAAAGTTTGTGATAGCGAAATTGAAATCGTCACATTTGTCATAGAGTGAGGTGTTCAATTGACCATTAATGTCGAAAGACAACATAATATCTAAATAGTAGAATTACTATTTTCTGTGGTTTCTTTGAACTCCAGTTCACTTGGATAGATGATGCTAAGGTAATCCGCGAATGAAGGATTATTAATTGAAAGCAAGTCATCTATATATCTGTAAGTAAAATTGAAGCCAAGAGCCAATTGTTTTTTACCTTGCGAAAGCAAAAAAGTATGAGTAAAGGAATATGTCAGCCAGAAGCGGAGCACAGTTAGTGCCCATTGGAATGCCGACAATTTGTTGAAAAACCTTACCTCCAAATACTGTTTTTAAAGTCATGATTATTTTACACATTTTTGCAGAATTATAAATTTAAATGAATACCATTGGATATCCATAGAAATTTAAAGAAAAATAAGCCTTGTGATTTGTCGAAATATGGTACACTAAATTCATACAGGTATATATTGTCTTATATATAATTTATTTATGATCAGCATCACGTCAAGATTAAATTACATAAATGTTAGTCATAAATTCATAAATGTTACAGTCATAAAGTCCGATATTTATCACAGAATTGCCACTCATGTTAAATACCTACCCCTTAAATTGAGAGATTTTGATTTTTGAATGCTTACTGTGAAACTGAGCCCGGTTTTTACCATTTCATCAGAAAAAGAGGGCACTGTCGAATCACCGATGATCTCTTACCCTAGCCTCTAGCCGACAAAATTACAAACTTAGATAATCAGCTCTGAATTGTTACAAGTAAAATGATGGGATGATTATGAACAAATGTATCAAATCCTTTTTCATTTGCTTTATATAGATTTTGTGTCATACGTGTTTTATCATCGCACTGCGCCGTAACATCTACTTGTCCTTCGATCAATCTTTCATTTTCATTATGTGGTTTCAAAAAGTTTTTTAAAATAATTAATATAGCCTTAGAGGTGAGATTTATTTTGCCATAAGTAGAAATATATCCTATTCAAACCTGATCAAATTTCGAGGATTTCCGATTTCTCAGTAATATTTAGATAATTATATATGTTTTATACGTTAGGTAGAAGCACGTCAAGTGGTGTAATATTCTGGCGCTTATTGTTGTGCATATGAACGACAGAATCCAGATCAGTATTCATTTAACAATGAGCGAAGATATCTCTTAGTCGAAACATAGGCATTTAACAATATCTACAATATCTAATACATTGCTTGCAAAAAGGAAAGGTATGTACGGAATTATGAAATGACTTACAAAATTGAATACAATATTAAACATTTTAAGACTTCATGTTCATTCGATTTTTTTTTTCAAAATTTTCACCTCGAGACTACAATATTATCCATGAAGACTGGCTTTTTGATATTAGTGAGTCAAAAAGTTTGTGAATGAGAGTTGGGTTTATCTTTACACAGTTCATACAGTACATATATAGACTACACAGTAACTCACCTATGGTCTACTCATTTTTTCATCCGCACATGTATATCATGACTCGTTTCCCCAGAGGTAAATAATCACCTTTACACTAGTGACCTACACATGACTTTGTACGTTGGCATCGGATCGGCCTTTAGGTAAACATCATTTCGACGTTATATTTCCTTCACAAATCATGTATTTACATGCGTGCTATCTATAACATTGTAAGCCGGTGTGGCCTAGCGGATAAGGTGCTCGGCTCGTGATGGAGAGGTCCCGTGTTCGATTCTCGCCCTGGGCACACCGGTGTTCTGTCTCTCGGAAGAGACAAAACCGAGGTCCTGTGTCATGGCAGGCGTGGCACGTAAAAGATCCCTCACCCCTTCGGTCCGTTGCAAAGGTCTAAATTTGTATGCAAAGCATCAGGCAGATGAATCGTGGAGTGACGTAAAACAATAATCAACCAGTCTATAAAATTGTAATTATACAGTATACACTATACAAAAGTATAGTAATATGATCTACCTATGAGATTGATTAGGATTAGTAAAACAGAAAAGAACTACCGATGGGTAAACAATATCTCTTAGTCTATAGTCTAGGAAGTAAATAAATATACACGCATGAACACACGAAGGAGACAAGAACACTAGGTCAAATTTTCCCATTCAAGGCATGAAATGCTGTTTAATTGAAATTCCCGAAATGGCTGTCTATATACTTATTTTGTCAAATCAAGGTGAAAACTGATGACATCTGACAAAGCTGTATGACAAAAATCACCAAGGACATGCACACAAAAAATATAATCAAAAAGTTAAGATGGTTAGTTTGTATGGTCAGGTCCCAAAATATCGGTTAACATTCTTGAAAGAGGAATCTGAAATTGTACTAGATCCCTATATCGACCATAGAACTTCCTCAGTGACAATTTCAAATGAGTCAATGTGTCAATATATCCTTGTGGGAGTAGTTTTATGGCAAGAAACCTCGCTCTCTGGACAAAATTTTCGTATTTAGAGCATGCCCTAACATAACGTATAAGTTGTGAAATGAAAAGCCCATATGCGGGAGAGGAAGATATGTTGCTACTCAGAAAAGGGAGGCTGGTAATAATGAAAATGAAATTGTCACGTTTGTCATAGAGAGGGATTACTAATGAACCATCGTCCCTGTTTGATAGGAGTTTATCGAGGTATGAAGCAGAAGATGCACTCACTTGTATGTTTTATCTCGAGTTCCTTTGGATATATCATGCTGAGGTGATCCCTAAATGCAGGGTTGTTAATCGACAAAACGTCGAATGTATCTGTATGTAAAATTGAACCGAGATGCTAATTGTTTATTGCCTTTGGAGAGCAGAGACTGTATGAATTCTGCTTCGTAAGAGTACAAAAATGTCGGCCAGAAGAGGTGCGCAATTAGTACCCATGGGAATGCCAACAATCTGTTGGAACACGTTCCCACCAAATATTACAAAAATATTATCTATAAGAAATTCGAACATTTGGATGAGCTCTTTCTGTATATTTGCTGCTGGAATCAGACCGTTCTTTTACAAAATATGTGTCATTGTGGCCTTAAACGAGATACTTTTACCTGCGAATTTCATTTTTATTAAAGAAGGCGTTTTTAATAATTGATGTTATTCTATTCTTAAGTTTTTGATGAAGAATATTTGTATAAAGATATAAAACATTGTGAGGGATCATTTGCCCCCCCCCCTTCCTTTTTTTTTTAATTCCTACTTCTTACTTCTTGCTAACGTTAGATGCTATTAATGAAATATATGCAGAGTGATATCGGTGTAGTACATTTTCCAGACTAGCGAAACTGTTCTTTACATATCACAACGCATTATCTCTTTGACTCAATTATATTACTTTCTTCAGATAGTATACATGTGTGATCTTCCACACAATCTGAACTGATGACTGAATTAAACCAAATATTTTACTGAAGGCCATTATTTAAAGTTTGATATAAAAGAGAGCGAGAGACTACTGTACATGTAGCGTAATCCTAATATTTAATCTCAATTTAATTAGATTTATCTGTTTGCTTAGAACTGATCAGCTACAAGTTGCCCTATATACATACAATAATTAATTCGTAATCAAAAATGAATCGAACGATAATCAGTTTGTGTAGATCCTTTGCTGTAGTTTAGTTGGGCACAGTATGGCTCACTGCTGGCTCAATATGGCTCGCAAGTATGAAGCTTTGGGTACAGTGAGCTGGATTAGTCCAATCCCTATCACTAGCGAAATTGTATGTATTGGTTTGTAAGGGATCTATTATCGATTTATTTATTTTGCCTTTTGTATTTCTGTTTTGTTTTGTTTCTCGGTTTTTTTTTTTTTTTTTTTTATACAAATATACAATCATTTTATATACGGTATGACAGTGTCAAAATAAATTGAAGCGTGGGCGGTTGATCCATGGTCAGGTCGAACTGCCGATGACATCACTATTTCTCGAGACCATCATTACAAATTATTGTACAGGAGGTAGTTAGGTATTTTGAAATGTACCTTGACAGCTGAGAAGTGTATTGTCAGATGGGGTTTAATACTGTATAAGTCCTTTTTGTTTCGAGAAAATCATTTTCATCTCAAGTCCTAAGTGTGACTCTATGCAAAAATAAAGATCTCGCCAATTATGAGCATCGGCTATCGTTTTTTACTGTCAAACTATGAAATAAACTATTGAAATGATATGACAAATGTTAACGTTTTTAAAGATTTACTCAAATGTCCAAGTTTAGATGGCGCTTAAGCATCTGAAATACGGATATTCTTTCTAATTTAGAAGAATTGTGGTCATTTAAAAATATCTATAACGGTGGGGACTATATGACGGGCCTTGTCCAAACCTCTTTCAGAGGAGACATGGTAAATATTTTTGTAATGTGTTAAATGTTCTATTATATTATTTATATTCATGTATTGTATAGCTCCATGGTGACTTCTGCCACATAACTGAGCCGGTAACTCCTCTTTTTTCTTTTACGCCATTCAACACTGACGACGTCACTGGTGTGACATTAGTTATTGATATTAATCCCAACGATCTTAAAAAGAGATACATGTTTCACTAATATTTATTTTTTTTCGCGACCATGCTTCTGGGTAAACGCCACAAATTTCACACGTTGCTTCTGGATAATACAATTTTGAATAACTTAATCACCAGATCTTTGGTCCAGATGTGCTAATAGTATGCTTCATGCACTATGAAAAGAGTGGTTTATGATTAGAAATAGTCAACTACTATACATTTTTAAGTCTCTCTTAATAAGATTAAACAGTCTGGGGAAAAAGTTTTTGATCAAATAGCAGACTACCGAGAGTGCATTTGATTTCTTTTCACTAACACTGATAATATACATCTTATATTTTTATTTGGTATAAAAAAGGAATATTAGTAGGACATGCATTAAAAATACCCTGTTATTATTTATGTGCTATGTTCATGACGATATGATGTGTTCACACATGCTCTTTAATCTATTTATTTTCTATAGGTTCTAAAGGTTGCTGATTTTGTATAACCTTCGGTGTCATGATTCGTGGACGACCAAATTGGATTCATTATCAGACAAACTAACATGTTCTAAGTGGACACTATAGGGAAGATTAGAAAATGGACACTTGAAGCAGGTGAACTTTTCATACAGGTCAATTGTGTACAGAAAATTGCCGGTAAAGAAGAGTACCTGTTATGTGGTTATTCGGTGGTTATGTGGTTACTCCATGGTAACTTCTGCCACATAACTGAGCCAGTAACTCCTCGTTTTTCTTTGATAAAGCAAGCTTAAATGTATTTAGTATAAGCAACATCATATGAAGGAGCATAATTCATTAAAGGATCAATAGTACACTATAAAATCAATATTCATATAACTCTACACTAATGGCAATCCTACTTAAGCAAGTGCAAAGTTACTCTCAAATATGATGGAATATTAAAGTGAAACAGTAAAAATAATAAATGTTCATGTTATCATTAAAGTAAAAACCGAAGAAGTACCGAAGGGTAAACCATATCTCATAGTCCATGGCATAAAAGGACAATATCGTGTATAGTGTCATATTCAGACAAATGCGGACCCCAATAAGTCGAGATGAGACCAGATGTCCGGGAGTAAGCGTCCCCTGGTTGCATAAAACACCCGTCGCAAAAGTCCTGCAACAAACTTTCAAGTTGAGGAGGTAAATAAATAAATATACATGCACGAGCACACATAATTATTTTTTATGGTCAGGTCCCAAAATATCGGTTAACATTCTTGAGAGAGGAATCTGAAATTGCACTAAATCCCTAAATCGAAAATAGAACTGCATCAGTGACAATTTCAAACATTCCTCAATATATCCTTTTGAAAAGCATTTTTAGCAAAATGATCTCTGTTGATGAAAGTGGCTTACAGTCAGAAGTGACTTACAGTCAAAAGTGAGGATATAATTTGAGGTGTCGAGGAAGAAAAACGGCATATTATACTTGAAATCAATTGGTATTTAGACAGACATCTCTAAATCTAGGCAAACCCTCATATTATCTCGGAAATAATAACTTATATGAAAAAAACCCTGTAAAATAAAATATTTCCCTGATATATATGACAAACGTAGTTATAGTTTCATAGAAGTAGCCTTTAATTATATATGTGTTAAGGTAGCATTTGTATCAATAGTTTTTGTCTTCAGCATGGAATATGTTCGGCTATTGAAATCGAAAGTTATTTGGATTTCAATTGTGTTATGACAAACCACTCTCTATTATACATAACAATGATCAATTATGATATAACACTTCATTACTAAGCAGAAAACTCGGAAACATATTGCTATAACAAGACCACGATTAGGTATTTTACCAATTTATCCAGTATTCTTGTTGTTAGCACTGGTAACACTCATTGATAAAGTACATGTAGTTTTATTCAGAAACGGAGGTCCGGGGTGCAAGTCCCCCAGAATCGGGTACTATGATTGATATATCTAAAATGGTCACGACTCACGATAGAAGTAGCATATGCAAAAACATAGTGGTGTATAAAAGTGTCTGTGGTAGATTACGCAAAACACCAGACTGGAAGTGTGTATTTAGTAGCAAACAAAACACAAGGTACAGATTGTAGATTATTCACATTGTTTATGCAAAAAAAAAACAAACAAACAAAACATAACCAAAAAAAAAAAAAAAAAAAACCAGAAAAGAAAAAAAAAAAAAAAAAAAAGAAAAGGTTGGAAAATGTGGTTGAGTAAAAGAAGGAATTCTTTGATTATTTATAAAGTTCCTGAATTTCCAAATAAATAGAAAAACACTCTACTGGACTAAACCTCATATCGATATTTTGGATATTTATTTAGACTACCCATTTTCATTTACACATAAAACACGACAGAATTCGCTTATCCGAAATAAATATATCTGTGAGGACAACAGTAATCTACACATGAATTCACTTATTTGTACATATCTAATAGTAATTACATGTTGACACGGAAAGTGTCCTTTCATTGAACATCGCTGTGAAGTTCTGTGTTTCCTTTGCTCGTAAATACTCATAATCATATCGCGTGTCTTACATCCTTACATCACCACCGATCACTTTTTATATCTAAATTATTGAAAGAATACTGTCACATGAGCAGAAAAGTGAATATTGTTAATGTCACACTTATTCCCTTTGCAGCGAGGAGCTCGTAGAAAAGTTCTCCGAGGAGGCTTGATTTAAGCACAGGTATTTGAAGCACTGTAAGTCTACAGTAAACCGAAGGTGAAAGCAAGGTCAAATTCGGACATGGACTCTTCAACAAGTTCGGTAAAGGGACGCAGATAAATTGCTCTTGAAATACGGGATAATGGGAATGGATTGACAAATATGTTGTGCAAGATATTAGCTCCAATGTCGAACTATGTGTCACTCAGCTGAAATTGTGTAAAATCCAATGGCCGAAACGAGTGTCTGAATGGGGGGCAATTTTGCTCCAAACTCGTTGTATACATTTTTTTTTCTTTGGCGTTTACCCCTATAGGAGCAGATGTTTGCCGTGGATTTACAGAGCTTCAAATACTTGTGGATTTAAGTTTTATACTTTTTTGTTGATGTTTTGGCTATGACACTTTCTACACAGTTGTTGCTTCATATAGATTTACATCTACAGTGCTGAGTTACACACGTTTCTTCTGACTTCCTTACATATCTGAACCACACCAATTGATTGACTGTTATATCACATTAATGTCATAAATCGGTATCGGAACTGCACTACTATCGAATATTTTTGTGATATCCTTATGTGGTTTTTTTTTTTTCGTGTCATTACATTATATACTGTATATGTCCGTGTGACCTCTGACATACGGCTTAGTCAGTAACTTCTCTCTTTCTTCTGTGTGTAAAGACACTTATGGCGGGTGTGGCTAGCCGTTCAAGATATTTTACACCTCTATGGCATCTGGTCTCACCTCTGAATTTTAGAGACAGTGAATTTCTGCTGTGGTATAGTTTTTAGTGCCATAGTTACATGACACCAATTATTGTCGTATTTTGCATTATCAACGGTGTATCAGTTGAGAAAGTCCTGTACTCGTAAATCGGCAAATTAATATTTGATGACACATTTACTGATTAGTATATCCCCTGGGCTTTTTATTCATGTCCTACGACCCGAAAGCAATTTGAAAATGCGGTTTAAGGTTAAAGTGAGATGTAACATCAAGTAGCTATCACCTGATTCTGCTGAACTCTTTATCGTGACTCATGCAATGCCCGTCAATTACAAAAGATCACTAAAATGCATTCTTTACGAAATAGAAAAAAAAAAAAAAACACACGTAAATATACAATGCTTCTACTCTTCTGTAAGGTAAACACTAATTAGTTCTTTTCTAAAAACAATATTTTGTATAGTTCCTCCTCAAGGTGAATGCTAAATCCAGTTAATAATGGAGATTGGATTCGATTCCTCGGAGGAGCGCCTCCTGATTGTATACTCTACCCGTCGCATAATTCCTGTGGAAAATCCTATTAATATTGACGAATTTAGTACTATCATAAAGGTAACAAATGCCAGCTTATATGATCACACTCAATGCAATCGCCAGTGCAAGGGCAATCACGAATTCCTATTAGAACCAGAGGTGATATCAGATACAAGTAGGAATAACCATCCAATGCTGATCTGTAATACCAGCTGTGATGTCATAGTTATACCCAACTATTATAACTAGTAGTTACGTTAAATATTTACGGAATAACCATTATCACCATCAGAAAAGTCATTATTAACACGAAGGAAATAAGACGGTTGACTTAGTTATATAAGGAAAATGCAGATAATAAAAAATAATATTTACGATGTCATAGATAGAAGAATTAAAAATGGACTGAATGTCACGTTCTTTTACGAACTGAGGAAGGGCGAATAACGAAGTATCATGACGATAGACAAAATTTATATTGAGTTCATTTAAATAAATAATACACGGGTAAAACCGACATAGATTAGACGTTAAAGTACTAAAGCCTTGATCATAAAGCGAGAGGGCATTGTATTCGAGTCATACAAATAGCTCATCAATATCCTGGGTTTTTTTAATGAGACAGTTGAAAAAAGACCGTGCATGTTACGTAAAAGATTCATGTGGAATGCATCAGACAGATGCTGTCATTAAATAGTAAAATTACCTTGGCATGAAAATAAACAAGAAAGAATGAAAAAATTAAACACAGAGTTGTTTTCTTCCGATGATGCGTTATACACAATGGACCCATTTTTTCAATTTCAAATTACTAACAAATCGGACAAAAGCCAGCCGGGGACTGCGAATACCTAAAATCGAAGGTTTTTCCCTTTTTCTACAGTATCATAATCTACGACCACCATCCAATTATCGGAAAACAACCAATTGACCATCGCACGAATCTCAGTCGATATTCATCAAGTGAATGGATTTAGGCAGGCGTTTTGACATCAGACGGATATCGGAATAGTCCGTCACGGGAATATTAAACGATGTGATAGTACAAATCATGCTTGTTCAAAAATTTCAACAAGCAGGACTTTTGACAGATTTTCTGAAAAAACATACACTTATGAAAACAGAATGAATATACATACATTTCATTTCTATTAATACAAGGAATATACCATCAATGTGGCATTTTCACCTGACCTGGACACTGAAACCTATTGAAAGTATGTTCGAGCCTTGTGCGATCTTTTTATATCATATTATTAGAATGCTTTTGCGTAGTTTCCCTTATAAAGAGGTAGTTTTATAGATATTAATTGTTTTTTCCATCGACGGATGGGTGTAATAACCGGTTCATAGTTCATTTTAACGGATCATAGTCCATTGAGTTATAATCGGGCTGTCACAGTAATACCTGCCACCATAATACTAAACACTGATAAGAAATATTCAGTGCCATTTCTTACACAATTTGATGTGAATGGCACGTTGCTTATATATCTCATATTTCCTAGTAACAATCATAAATAAATTAACATATTTAAATACAAAAAGCATTTTAATTTTTTGTTTATTTTTTCATAGAACATATACCAAAGTTATAAACACTTTTTATCAATGCTTTAGATGCAAAACTAAATACTTAATATTAATGAATTTCGAAAATGGCGTACTACTCAAATTTTTCCAAGAAACTGTGATTTTTTATACCTATGTACGGAAGTTATCTACCCTTGATATGCTACGTCGAAAATTTAAAATCAGACAAGATGGGGAAAAGATTTATAGAATTAGATGTTTCAGATCCCTCATTGATCCTCGATATTATGGATTATTATGGATCTAATTACAAAAAGTGTCCTAAAATAACAGTTAGCATCTTCGAGTCGTATTTAAAAGAATGTATCATCTATTGAGGATTTTCATGTCTATTTGATTCAATACAAACATGTTAATAGTATATGTGTGGTTTACACCAGTGTAATAATACAATAATAAACTGGGCACTCGTGTTAAAGTTATTTCTTTGTCCCCTCAAGACAAACCATTTTCCCAGGCCTTAGTAATAGTTAAACTTTCTGTTTGTCTTTAAATAAAACATTATTGTCATTTTTACATCAACCATTACAGAAAAATAATTGTGTGTCACTTTGTCCGTTCATCTGTATGTCACACTTAATTATAACAATCATACTAAATCTAAATAATTATATTCAAAACGGTAAAAGCGTAAAAAGTTAGCAGAATTTTCGAAATACAATTATCAGTACATCACTATGTAGGAAATATATATTATATAATCCTATTATAATAATACTTTGAGATGGCCCCTTTATGAAAATACTTTAATTTCTATCTATCTGCATTATCATATCACAGATTAACATTAACAGATATAAACATTTTAAACAAAATATATATCAGTATTCGTGAAATTTTCCTTACGAGTGTTTTTCCTTCTCACGTACTAATCATCAGAGTTTTGTTTTTCAAATCTGCAGACATGAACAGTCTAAACCCCCTAAAAGCGTTATCTGCCAAACACAAAACCAAATTTAAGACACATTTGGAACTTTTCTGAATAAGTAAACTGTTACCGAGCGGTACCTAATAATGAGAATCCAGTCTACTAGACAAAATAGAGATATAGGCTATTACGAACCCATAGAAGGAAGACAGAAAAGTTACTGACTCAGCCGTGTGACAGAAGTCGCCACGGAAATACACAGTATATAAGGTAATGATATGACGAAACACATAATGACATCACATAAATATCCGATTAAAATGTAATTACGATACCGACTTGGGGTGGCCCTTTGATATGACAAACGACAACGGATGAAAAGACAAAACCATAGGGCTCTTCTAATATTTTTTTGATGTCTCTTTATATCCTTATTCTTGTATCCCATGCATTTTGTTTTGCCCTTTCTCATACAATTGAGTCAGATGTCGTCTTCTAGAATGAGTTAAAAATATCTGTACAAATGATATATATATATAAACTATATATGCATTTTATTCTTTTACTCGTAATTACATCTGTTAAAAATGATGTTTGAAGCATCATTATCGTAAATATATGTTATTTAATATGATATCAATTGCTTTGAAATTTAAATGTCGACAAAACTGTGAAAGAATATAAGTAGATCACGAGTCCTATTTCGTATTTCCTGATTTTCATTGAAAGGTGTTTTTTTTCTTTGATGAACGAGTAATTATGCATTATACATGGTCTAACAAATTTTTTCGTTATCATTTAATTTCTTTGATGTTAAATTCCAACCTAGATACATATTAGATTATATGCCTGACTGTTTCGTAAGTATGAACTATATAAAGGATGCCCGGAAATTGAATCTTTATTGTATTACTGATCCTTTAAGAAGGCGTTGGTAATTACAGTAAATGTGTATCCATTAGTAACAAAAAGCTACAATTTAAAATAAGGCATTCATCATTTTAAAAAATCATTACTCTTTAATAACACCATGTATAATGGCTATATGTGTGCTCTTTGGGGAAAATTTCAGATGGAAATTTGTTTGTGTTGCAGGGTAAATCAATAGGTAATTGTTTGAAAGTAGTTTGATCATTAGCAACCCTGTCAATAAGAATTTCTTTTGCTTATTGAAATGTATTGAAATAAAACTGTAGTTAAAATCATTTGGCTCTTACAAATTAACAAGTAGTTCTATTAAGACAAAACGGTTTAGATCTATAAATGTTTACCGGTTACTCCTTAAATCCAATAGGGTCGTCATAAGGTTAACTTCATTATAAGAATAGATTCCACCAGTTTCAATATGTATTGTTTTGTTACTCCTCTCAGCCAACTGTACTCACCTCTGAATTTCAGAGGTCCGTGAATGTCCACTGCCATAGTCACCTGACACAACTTACTTTCGTATTTTGCTTTTATATCGAATCCAGAACAATTGTAGCCCTCTACAATAAAAAATTAATTTCCATCTAGATTTTGGTTTTATTTTTAAGAACTTTGTTCAGTAACTGGTAGACCAATGATATCACTTTGCAAAAAGTAAGTTATAATGGGCAATTTAAGATAGAGGCATGTCGAGATGAAAATATTCTGCCAATTTAAGACAGATTTGATCATATTTAATATCGATGCAAATCGGCTGAGACAAATGAGTTGATATGCCTTTTAACGGATATTCCTTGAGTTGACAATAATTTAAAACAGAGTTGCTCTACTAAACAACTTTTGTTTTCATTTTTGACATTTGGATATTTAACTCTTTATTTGAATTATTCTTGTACATGGTAAATTGAAAATGAAAGGAAGCTAATTATAAAAAAAATGCATACTGTATCTAGCAAAAGTTTAAAGGCACGTAACATCTATCGAAATACTAAAGCATATTGAATGCTAGAAAAATGACCAGACCTCATCCAAAGTGTGAATAAGACTAATGGATTATGAAAATCATAGTTTTGGAGATGAAAATGACAAACTTATTTGCAGAATTGGTGGTGGTATTAAGAAAATTGATATCAATTTGATAAATCATTGGAAAATTTTCATGGTTGGATACAAATTTTCGAGAACTGGGCATTAAAACAGAAAAAGGATCAGGGGATAGACCGCCTCTGGTATATGCCATGGATCCTACAGTCTTCAGAGACCTGCTGCAATGTTGGTGTCATATTTTTCTTGTCCGAATGCATTTTGTCTCGGATATTCACCGAATCCTAAAATCAGATTTCTTGGAATGTAAAAAATCCCCGATCTCGCTCTAGAACTAGTTCAGTTTGCAGTCGTATTTAAAAGCAATCCTACAATCTGCTTTCATTCTCAGTAAATACTCTGTTTAACAGGTTTACGAGTACCCACCTTCTCACTCATCGCTAAATCAGCACAACCAAAGGATACAATTTTAAATTTCAAATTAAAGGCGAAAATACTTCAGTTATTTACATCTTTTGTCACAGTAGATTTTTTCGAGTGTGCGCTTAAAACTGGACTAGCAGTGGTATTGACCTAGTTGTAATAACACAATTTATTCTACTAAACAGTAAATCCATTTATTTAAACAGAGATCGCCATTTATATTTGTTTGCTCTTCCGAAATGAAAGTTTTGTTAAAAATTTAGATAGTTATTTACTCTTTTGAAAACGTAGGAAGAAATAATGCCAATTTCACATTTTTTTTTTTCAAATTGCAAAGTTTGACTGAATTACAAATAATATAAAAGGTGGTGGAATCTTTCTCATTTGTTAAATAGAATGTAAATTAGTTCTAAATCATTGCAAATATCAAATATCTCAGAATAATTCCAGTATGTACTGTATATCTGACTCAACCAAGATCAATAGAAATTATAAATCACAATTTTCACATTATTTTATTACAATTGGTTATTTGTAGATGTGCGATACAAGTCTTTGATAATAAATTGAAGAGCATGTCATATGCATAATTTGAAATATAAGACAGTGATTTCCTATTCCCTATTCAAATACCGATGGCAATATACTTTCTTTCATCTTGTATTAAAGAGTTCTATGTTCGCAAGTAATTATAGACTTGGATTTCACTTTTTCAAACCCTCTTTGCAGCAGTGGTTATTGTTTGAAACATCACTGTTCCCTCTAAAATACAATAGAGATAATCAAATATTATTTAGGGTGTCTTAACTTAATAATCTTTTAACAGAACGTCAATCAGCGCGAATACCTCATTGTGACAGCAATCCGTATCTTAACTCTATGAAGGAATTTGAATGGTAAGTACACCTGCAAAACTTTTTTTATATTAAATGATATAAACCCCTCCCTCATAGTACAGCTTTAGGTGCTATTAGTTGAGTGTAATTTTGAAATAGTATATATTGGATACGTCCTTGATACCTAAATATCATAATAAATTTCAAAACATTCACAACATTATTTACGTTAAATCTTTTACAAATTCATACTTTAACAGTTTTCAGGATTTTTTATAAAAATAGTATGACACAACAACAACAACAACAAAAGTGTATTGCTTCGAGAATTGACGTGAGAGAAATCGACAAAGAAATAAAAGACATGCATTTAACACATCACTCATGTTTACGAGCGGACATTATCCCCTATCTTGATCATGTATGTGCACTTTTATGTCATTTATTGATTTCATTTTCCGCCCAGATCTTTATTATTTTTTTCCCATTTCTTATTTCGGAACTCTTGAGAAGGCATACTCCGGTGATGTTAATGGCAAATTAGTGGATTGTTTGTTGGCTGCCTATGTCTTAGATTTGTTACTTTCCACCAAGAGGCTTTCATATCTAAACATCAATTTCGAGAGCATTTCCACTAATAACTTAGAAATAATATTTTGACTTCAGCTTTTCAATCTCATTATTACTATATTATAGACAACATAAATACCGAGTGATACTTAATTAGGAATCAGTGAGGAACACCCACTATACAAGACGCAATACATATATAGGCTAAAATGAACCCAATAGACGAGTAGATTTCAAGGATTTTTGATAATTATTTTTAATCAACTGGAAATTTCCTGGAGTATCTCTTGCATTTATAGTTCTTTATTAAAACAATTCTTTGTTTCTTTTAGGTCAATTTAACAATTCATTTGCTCTGTTTGTATTTATAATTTCAAAAGTTTCAGTTAATAACATTGCTTTTGAAAGACAAATTCGAATGGACATCTGCACATGCGGTCTAATCAACTTATAAAGTTGAAATATTGCAGGTAAAATCCGCATAGGTGAAAGACCATGATATATCCAGGTCCTGCTTTATAAATGAACCAAATACATATTTCAGTCATTCGACACTTTAACTATATAGTAAAAACTGCAGTTATGTCTCAAGTTGTTTTATGGTCCATCATATTTTGCTTTTTAATTTTAATGGATATGATTCAGAAAAAAAAAACATCTCACGGGATGACCAAATATGCATCTTTGAATTTACAATTTAACTTAGTGTACGAACAATAAAACAACTAGTGAAAAACACTTAGAGGAAAATATAAAATACAAAATATAGTGTATAATTCGAAGAACTTATTATTATAATGATTCATTAATTCATCTTAAATGAATGGTCGCAAATAAGGCAAACCAGTTTTTAAGTACATTGAATACAGATACAATAAAACATACAACACTAAGTATTGCATGAACAAACTATTCTGATCCGCTAAACAGTAGTACAATAGTTTATGTAAAAGAACAGGAAAGCAACGAGATGACACTTGTATCAGGACAAATTCCGAAGTAATTCGAATTTGAAAAAAGAAATGCAGTAATATCATAAATCCATAGTTCATACCTAAAATATGTTTGTTACGGTTATTAAAATATAAAAAAATATATAATATTTGAAATATATATATATACATGAATAGATTTAGTGTACGACAGGTACATTCTGAAACCTTTATGAAAAATCCTTAATTGAAAGGAATTCCTGAAGTGATGTTGATATATCAGCTAAAATTTCAGTCAATTAAATAGAGAGTATTATTTCTTTGGTTTTATTTATGTCACTTTTTCATACAAAGTAATTTCATTGGCTACACAAAGTAAGAGGACTTTTAGGCCCTCATCGGGGTTAGCAGAAAACGGATCATGAAAGGAAATTGTGTGCATTAATCATGTCCTTATATAAGGGTGACCAAATAGAAAGCATTACATTATATTTGATCAGGAGTCCAAGCTTTACGAGTTGTCTGTATTCTTTACAGTAAAACAATCACCTGAACCCTACTATTGCAAGTAGGAGCAGATTTCAGAATTGGAATCTAGATCTGCTACTTTGAATTTTTAAAAATAGAATGTCGTGACATAATGCAAACACTAATGACAAATATTTTATTAGAAATCGCAAAAAAAAAAATATAATAATAATAATGCCAGACACCTTCTAGATTCGAACATAAAGGAAATACGTCGATGAAATTACTTAACTGAAATTTAGTTTAAATCAAACGAATTAAACTTTTCAGAAAGAAAATTTTCGCCATCACTTCTTAATTTGCCTTACGAACACGCACCTTATTAATGTAGTGGTGAAGCCTCAGTGTATTATCTTTGACACTTATGGCGGATGTAACTTATTGCTCGTATGTTTGTATTTTGAGGTTTTCGTGACAGTAAACTGGACTGAAGAATCGTTTTAACTTTTACGTCTACCGCGCGTTTTTTGAAAGCGATTTATTTACTCGCAAAACTTATATGAGATATTAAGCCTGTGTATACTAGTAGTGGAATGAAACATATGGGAATCCTAAAACAATCAGGAAAACAATTTGAAACGCTGATATCCACAATTTTAGGTCAAATTTAAACACCCTATCAAAACATTGATTATTCGACATTTTATCATTTTTTACAACAATTCCTTGTCCAGAAAACTCTTTCCTAAATCACATCTATTAATAACTGATGCAACCGCAGATTCAAATGTCTTTTTGTTTACCATGAAAAAGCTTATTCTCCCTAGAGAAATCCGATTCTAAACATTAAATATATTGAAACTGATGTTGATTTTTAATCGATACGATTTTGTGGTTATTTGTGATAGGTATTCAAACAATTTGTCGTAAGTATACATTTCTAGATTCATATGAAGTTGAATGCATAATGCTCGGTTAAATTTCAGAAACAGATTTATAAATGACGTATTTTCAATTAATTATCTCATATTCACGAATTACCTTGGCGTTATCCGTCCAAGTAACCTGGTGGTTTAGAAAATCAGAAAGATATTTTATTATTATTATTATAAACATCATTATTTGAATAGGAGTATCCCATCATCGCCTACTTATGGCGTATTCATATGTCAGTTACTGAGCGAGTTCAAATTACGATGAAAATTTCCTAAACGGCAAAGTGAAAAACGAAGAAGTACAGAAGACTTAACCACACTAGTAAGTCCATGGAATAAAAGAACAATATTGTGTACAATGTCATATTCAGACAAATGCAAACCCCGATCAAATTCAGGTGAGCCCAGGTACCCGAGAGGAGTAAGCATCCCCTGCTTATATATGTCAAATCAGGCATAGTCAGAAAATTCAAGAAGGTTAGTCCGTTAGAATTGAAGGTTTATTTGGTTAATATCCAACCCCCCCCTTTTTTTTCCAAGCATTTAAAGACTACATTGGTGATAGTTTCGAAATCAGAAAATATCTTATAGATGTCATCATCCTTACATTACATACGTTTAATTTATATGTTATGGGGGATTCTTTTGTTAGTTGTTTTGTTTTGTTTTTTGTTTTTATTGTTTTGGGTTTTTTTTTTTCTTAAAATTATTTCATTTACAAAGCTTGTTTCATCTTCGAATTTCCAAAGTTTTGCTTCAGAGGTAACATTACATAAAATATAAAAATAAGATCGACTTGAACTAGATTATTTTGATAACGAATTAACTTCACGTCATTTGCTTATTCTTATATGTAATATGTGAAAACAGAGGTTTTGATATTTACCTTAGTTATCATAAAACATTTTTCTTGTCTAGTCAACCGCTTCTAAACATTATCTTTAATTTTGCATTTAATTACGAAGATGATTGTATCTATTCACTTTGTATATTAATTATTTAACCTGTCTATATATAGCTTGCCCTTGTGGTATATTAGATACCATCGCCGAAAGTGAGTATCTAGAACATAATGGAATTAATTTTACAGGACAATGCACACATCGATAATTATTTCGTGTTGATTTCAATCACTATGTATTTGTCAATGCGTTATTATACATATCGATCTCACGGCAACAGAAATTCTTAAATCTATTGTATATCATTTCTATGTTCATACATTTATGCTTCCAATCCCATGTTTTTGTTGTTTTGAGAGATTTAAGGATCGATTGTTACCTTTGACTGGAGAAGTTCATGTCAAGCAAAGTATATACCATGCATAGCCCTCGATATTATACCAGTATCATTTTCTAAATAAGTAAAAATTGTGACGTAATTTGAAAACGTGCAATGTAAACGCCAATATTCTTGTCATCCGACAAAATTAATTTTACATGTTAAGTATGATTTTAGAGTGTGAAAACAGAGCGTCAATGATAGGAATCATGTGGTTATTACTCAGCACTGCAAGAATCAGACAATTATATGATGTGCTTGGATGGATGCCGCATGAATACTTTTTAATATCGCCGCAATGTTTTGTTTAAATATAGAATGTACTTCCATTTCCCCAATTTCGGCCATGAGCATCACTGTAAAGAAATGCGCATACTCTGCGGTATTATGTTATTATATTTATATAAATTGCACATACACTTGGTTCTTTATACTGTTAAAAATCACTGTATCTGTGGATTTATATGATTCGAATGTTCACAATCAAGTAAAAAATGAAGAAGTACCGAAGGGTAATCAAGAAAATTAGAATTCAAATTTGCTGTACACACACACGCACAGACCGAATGGTGCTGTTAAACGGTGTTTGTTTCTATACATATAAAGGAATTCATTTGAATGATTGATTATTCTTTTACGACATTCCAAGATTATTTCACGTATATGGTAACAGTATCAGCGTGATGCATCGCATAGAAATTTATACCTTTACAACGGACCCATTCGAAGCAGTGAGGGATCTTTTACGTGCCACGCCTACCGTGACACGGGAACTCGGTTTTTACCGTTTCCTTCGAAAGACAGAACACCGGGGTACCCACGGCGGGATTCAAAGCCGGGACCTTATGGTCAGAAGTCGAGCACTTTATCCACTGGGCCACACCGGCTTAGGAATTCATAAAAGATATTTACATTTAACGTTTTATTGCTTCATGTAGTGTTACTCACCTCTAGAGACTCTATTTTTGAATTTTGATATTCCTTTAGAAAAAGCGCTTGACTTGCACTGCAGGTGATCCGGGTCGTCACAGTGTTTGGTTAATTTCTGTTTCAAGCTGGCGACATGAATTCCAACATACCACTTTAAATGCATATCTGGCGTATCAAATTAATAACGATATAGTATGACTTCTTTAATTCATTACTAGCGGAAACAACAAGATATATCTGTAATGGGAGAAATACAAAAGTAATTGTTGATAATACAAAAATTATTATAAATATTCAGGATTTATGTTACATATCATATAGGTAAATTTTTACTTCTCCACACAGTGAATGCTAATTCGTTAGAAATGTTTTCATTTGTATTTCAAACTTAGAATTAAGGCTTTTGACCTAATGTATTATGTATTCAGATCAACCACCACAAATACAAAAGTACATGGCTCAATGTTTCTATGACGTGTATTTCGTAAACTATTCATTGAGATAAGTTACTCATTTGTCTCAATGTAAAGATGATGGATAAATCCAAACCACAAGTCCAAAAATCATGAAACCATAGGACATACAAAATCAGTGAAAATGAAAAACAAATGGAAAATAACAAAATATGTCTACTTGAAGAATATATGTGAACCCCTGTGATGGAGTGAGATCAGGTGCCCGGGGAGAGTGAGCATCTCAAAACAGACATAAAAATATCCCTAATATTCAACATAAATATTTCTATCCCATTAGAAAAAAGGTTGTTAAGAGTAGAAAAATCTGCAATCTGTAAATTAATTTATTGTTCCCACCACCTGCTTAAGATAACTGCACATGAGAAGGGGATAGATATATAAAGTCCAATACTGAATCTTCGGTTAATGGAAATACATTTAACACCAAATTAGACAAAGACAGATTGAAATACTGCCAATGTTATATATGTCATCACTTGAGAAGCTAGAGGATGTGGGGCTCAATATTTCGGGGAAACTTCTCAAACTTTGAAAGAAAAAAGAGGAGTTACTGGCTCAGTTATGTGGCAGAAGTCACCATAGAGCTATACAGTACATGAATATAAATAATATACTAGAACATATATCACATTACAAAAATATTTGATTGTAGTGCAATTACGATACCGACTTAGGACGGTCATTTAATTTGACAAAAGCCAAACAAATGGTGTGGTTAACCGGTTTGAAACAACGTTTTCGGAATCATTCCTATAAAATTCGTAATAATTCACGACGTAAATACCAGAATTTTTTTTATAACCACTTTAATAAATACCAACATAATATTAACAATGTAAAAATAACTCCAGTAGAAAATATCTCTAAATTACCAGGTGATACGAAATCAGATGTTAAAAAACGACTTTTGGAAACCGAACTCTACTGGATTAAACAACTACAAACCCCATACCCTCTCGGTCTCAACGACCAAATATATCGACAAGGTAATATTTCTTCTCGTCAGAATAAGATCAATATTTTTACATTAAGACATAAAACTATTATAAAACGTAGGTCACATGGTCGTCGCCGTAATCGTAACATCAGAAAACGTAATCGTTTAAATAGGTCATTAAACGATCTTCTATTTATCGCAAAAAATAATGGCCGTCATGAACTTTTGCATGCACTATCATCTATTCCGGTAAATAAATTGAAACCTATCCTGGACGAAGCTGATCTTCGAAGTTTACGCAATTCTGATTGATATAAACTCAATTTGATTATTTTATTTTCATATAGTAAACTCTTTCCTCGTTTTCCGTCTCTTCCACCCAAGCAGCAATTTCTCAAAATTAAATTTATTAATAAAGGCTTCGATCTACTTAACATTTCTAATATTTTCCGTGATCATAGAGTCACATCTAAAATCCCCCAATATTTTGAGAATTTAGAACCTCCACTTATTTCTTACCAGTACAAAAAGCCTATAAGAAATCTTATTATAAATTATAATAAAGTTACATCTAACCCCGATGTTTCAGACTCTATTCCTTCATCGTGTTCTTGTGAAAAATCTAAATATGTTTATAAACCGGCAGGTCATGTTATTACTGGTGATCCTAAACTGTATTTCGGTCAAGAAATTGCGCACACTTTTTGGAAAAGGACCTAAATATAGGTTACCGTCCAGGTTAGATTTCAATAAATGCCGTGACGTTATAGAAGATGCTTTAACTACATATTGTAAACGTTGGTGTAAAAAAGAACAGGTAAAGGTTTATGCTCTTAATGATGGGAAATACGAGATTTTAAGAATTGTCGATATCCGTATTAAGAACTTTACGGAAAATCCGCATTTATTTCAACAGCCTAATACATTGACGGCAAATTCTATTAAAAAGAAGATAGCTGACTTACATGCTAAATATGTCTTTGTTCCTGCTGATAAAACAGGTAATAACATAATAGTTGTTTGAAAACTATATTATATTGAAGTACTTAAAAACGAATTAAACTCCACTCATACATATGTAGAAAGTCCTACCTCAAAAGACAACACCTTGCACGATCACCTCATGACCATGTCCGACTTCAAAATTAAAACTGATAAATCTGATCTACCAACCATTTATTGGCTCCCAAAACTACATAAAAGTCCATATAAATCACGTTTCATTTCTAATTCTACCCACTGCTCTACTACGGTACTATCGAAGCATATTACTTCTGCTCTAACTGCTATAAAAGATCATATTATCAAATATTGTGATGTCGCATTTCATAATAATAACATCAATTACTTTTGGTCGATTAAAAATTCTCATGAAGTTATAGACAAACTTCTTTCGCTAAATGTCAAAGCGACTCAAATTTCTACATTTGATTTTTCTACACTTTATACATCTTTGCCTGATGATTTGATTAAAAGCAAGTTGCTGTCTCTTATACAATGGTGTTTTCACAGAGAATCTAAAACGTACATATGTACTTCCAATAACTCCGGATTCTTTTCCAACAAACAATATACTTCATATAAATACTGGACTTGCAAGGAATTATGTAAAGCACTAGATTTTCTCATGAATAATATTTTTGTGCAATTTGATGGCAAGATATATCAACAATAGTTGGGATTCCTATGGGTACTAACTGCGCGCCTCTGATAACAGATTTATTTCTTTATTGTTATGAGAGGGATTTTATGGTTTCTATTCAAAAATCAAAACGTTTTGACCTCATTTACAAATTCAATAATACTTGCAGATATCTGGATGACATTTTGGTTATCGACAACCCTGAATTCGAACAATTTATATCAGAAATTTATCCACCAGAGCTCACATTGAATAAAGCTAATACTTGAGATAAATCTACACCTTTCTTAGATTTAAACATCAAAATTATCAACCACCTAATATATACTAATATTTATGATAAACGTGAGGATTTTGGATTTCCTATTGTAAATTTCCCTTACTTGGATGGCGATGTCCCTCGACTCCCATCATATGGTATCTATATATCTCATTTAGTTCGATTTGTCAGAGGCTGCACCGATGTTTTGGACTTTCATAAACAAAATTTACAAATTACTACTAAACTTTTAACTCAGGGTTACAGATATCACAAGCTAAGAAAAACATTCGGCAAATTCTTCAGATCTTATTCAAATTTGGAAATATTTCTTTTCAACAGTATGTATCCAATGAAATTTCCCATCCTTATTTTTACGGTGATCTCGTATATACACTAAGGAAAGTAAAAGGTTCCTATAACGTTATTTTATCATGTAATAAAATAATCAAACGTCTTCTAAATAGACAATATGACATTGAGATCATCAAAAAGACTATAGGTCTTGTATTTGGCCCCTCTACAGCCTTATACAGACTTTTACTTGAACGTTGCACGCTGACTAACAGGGCGGTGGGGACTATATGACGGGCCTTGTCCAAACCTCTTTCAGAGGAGACTGGTCCTGAACCTCGTCCCCTCTGACTGTTAGTCGGGACTCCTACAGATCTAGGGTCTTAGCTCGCTTTCAGACTGGCAGAGCACGGTTTATCATGTTGATGTCGCATATATTTTTATACCATTATGTATTTTACAATACCTTACGTGTTTATATTTTTATGACCTCTCAATATGCGATACCTGTTGACCCTTGTTCTTTACATGGAGGATTATTTATAAATTTTTAAATGTACGTTCTTTGATTGTTCTGCTGTTACGGTGAGTGGGAAGGTGGGCCCCTTAAGCCGGTTAACCACATCATTTGTTTGGCTTTTGTCAAATTAAATGACCGTCCTAAGTCGGTATCGTAATTGCACTACAATCAAATATTTTTGTAATGTGATATATGTTCTAGCATATTATTTATATTCATGTATTGTATAGCTCTATGGTGACTTCTGCCACATAACTGAGCCAGTAACTCCTCTTTTTTCTTTTATTTGAAAGTCTGCGAGTACACGTTCAATACAATTCTTAATTATTCGATTTTAGCTTAGTTCAAAGATGTACGATAAATTGTGTAGCCTAGCATAATTTATACAAAGGACGGAATATACGATGAACCATTCACCTTGATTTTATTTACAGATACAGAATACAAGCAGCGTAACACCAGAAAGGGATAAATAAGACTTCATTTCCAACCCTCTGCCAACAATTATACGAGTCCTGCATTACAAAGCAATTATATGTATGTTTGCCTTATAGTACTGCGACTACCAAAGAAATGAAATGGTATAATGGATCTCGAAACAATGCATCTCAAGCATTATAAAGCCATGAAAATGAAGAAATTCATGAATAAGCGTTATCTCTTTTGAAGTCGTATCTACCACGTTCATTTTCGATAATTACTTCACAAATTGAAAGACAGTGGTAATACCTTGCATTTATGGTATTTTTTATTATCAAAGACTAAAAGATATAACCGAAAAGTGAGAATACTTTTTAAAAATAATTGACATATTTCTATCATGGCGTAACATTTAAGGCATTGTATTAAAACTTTGACGATTTCTCACAATAAGTCAAATGTCAAAGACAATACATTTCAAAATAACCCTAGCGGATTCAATTTTCCAATCAATACTTTCACATTAGTATAAACGCAGTTTCCAGTTTTATAAGTCTCACTAATGAAACAAAATACAAGGACCGTGGTGTAAGACCAAGGATTCATGGAACACAACTCTGATCACCTGGTTCTGGAAGACAGTAACCAGAAGATCGAATTATACCACAAAATTACCTCATATTGAAATTCTCCAAATTAATTGAATGATCACCTGGTCCTGGAAAGGGAAAGGGGGCAGTAACCAGATAACCAAGTTAAGTTACTTGAGAAGGAAAAACAAATTAATTTAATGCCAAGTCCAATTGCAACGTACGAAGTAAGAAGGACACAAGCCATGATGACATTTGGATTAGGATCAGCTGCAAATAAATTTCCGGAAACCTGAAATTTAAACTAATCACAGCATCAATTGTTGCAAAAGAGTTTTACAATAACCACAAAGAACAGATTCGAGCACTTTTATACTCTACATTTATGAAAATACTTTCTGATATCACACTGACAGGGAAAGGGTGGGAGGGATTTTTATTACTTGAATTGTTGATCTTGCATTGCAGCCTGTGACAAAATTGATCAGAAAATGAAGTGGGATTCGAGCTTGAAACAGAAATATCACAGAACCCGAACAAAATATTTTTCACATTTGTAAAGGAAATTTAAATATTTTGTTCGAACAGATTTCTAAAGTAGAATCTAGTGCTGATAAACTGAATTATTTCGCTCAGTTACACTGCCTTGAAATAAATCTTCTTATTGGAGAATAGAAACATTTTAATTACATTCGATTCATATATGCAACATTTTCTAATTACCTAGTTAAATATACCTGGAAACATGTACATTTGTAAATCGTAGTGCTTGACACAAAATAATTGTGTATATTACTGAAGCTCTTATCAGTTACTCTGGCTTCTGATGAAATTCCCAATCTTTTGAAGCTCAAATGTAAACATGTCTAATAAAGTGTCCCTTCTCAAGTTATAGTTTGCTTCAGGTTTACAGTCGTATGTGTAGATATTAAATATATTGAGTTCCCTTATGTCTGCAGAATCGCAGCAGATGTATCCATCAGACAGGAGATTTACCCTTTAAAGGGCCCCTTAATATAATACAATGTTCCTTTGAACTTCACAGTGCATTTATGAAGACACATTCAGTATTACTTCGGTTATTTTGCAGGGCTCAAACTGATGATTTAATGTATCGAGCATGCGTTAACAGTTGTGTCGTATATCATCCTTCATCTCAGATGCATTATATATGTTTCTTACTTCTGCCACATAACTGAGCCAGTAACTCCTCTTTTTTCTTTCTTACTTTATATAACCGCACACCAAAGTTTATCAGGACAATAGTTTAAACTATCATGCTTTGATGTTATATGGATACTTGGGCATGAAAAGTGCAAAGTCCAAAATCAGAAAATATTTTATTAGCTAATACGTAATTTTCGTGTTTTTAGCCTACATTTGATATTATTAAGTTATCAAAGAAAATAGTATCGTAGCTGCAAGTGAAATTTACACACATCAAACCGCCAATAAAAGTCAATCATGCATCTTAATCCCCGTCATAGTGTTTATATTGGGAATATTCAGTACAGGTAAATAATTGTAGAATAAACTCATGTCATGGTGATGGAATGACTATTGTTTCGTGAAATCAGTTATATTAAGGCAATTCAATAATTAATACCTGATTCAAATAAAATTGTTATTTTGCAATGCTACATATCGTAAACGCCTTCTTCGCGCAATGTGTAATACCTGAGGGTTTTATTGGAGGCGGTATCCACAAATATATCAAGTGCCCACGAACATGCTTGTTTGTATTTGTTGTTTGTTTGTTTGTTTGTTTTTTATTTGTTTGATTTTATTATTATTATTATTATTATTATTATTATTATTATTATTATTATTATTATTATTGTTGTTGTTGTTATTATTGTTATTATTATTATTATTATTATTATTATTATTATTATTATTATTTGATTGCATTGCTGTTATGGCACATAATTAAAACAGTCAGCGGCAGGGAGAGTTGTCACAGGTAGTAATTAGTTTCACCTTCCCATTCACCAAACAACAGGACGAAAAAGAATCGTAACTATAAGTTAAAGAAAAGGATCAACGTTGAGAGATCATTGAGATATATTAAGGGATAGAATCATGGAACTAAATGTTCACAAAGTCCGTATATGGTCCATGGTGAGTCACAATTTTGATTTTATAGATGGGACAAAATTCTGGACATTTTTCCCGTCAAGACTAAAACAGAAAATCTCCGTGTTGCCAAGAATATATCGAGATAAGTAAATATTTAACGTCACATCTAGAATATTGTGGATATATATTAACATCACATCTCGTACTGCTTGTCCTATTTAGCAGAGTCAGCTTAAGCAAAAAAATCCCTTGTTTTTCATATTGAGTTTTATAGCAATACAAGCTCTAAATATTTGAAACAGTATCATTTAAAAGTCACATCTTTATCTAAACACCTTTCTTTCTAACCTTATTTTCGAAACAGCATTATTTACGAGACAATGTCCTCAGATGTAAATCAAACATAGTTTTGAATTATATGCAAACGATGCATAGTAACGATGATCAAAAAGTGTAAAATTGCGTAGGATGTAATGCGTATTACACGTAAGCACTTGCTCTCAGAGATACATAACATCCATTCTTAGGCTTGCATTTTGCATTAACATGTTACATTTAACATTGCTGACAGAAAATTTGATTAGCTTGTAGTACATAATCATTTTTAACTGCTGATGTTTATTGTACCCACTGACATCCTAGGCAGTTCACTGCACCAGATATGACCATCGTTTCTATTGGAATCGAACACACCTCTTTCTGATTAGACATTTGAGTTTTCTCTTCTCTCTCTCTCTCTCTTCAAACATAAATCAATATATGTGTTTAATTTTAAGAACGTATAACAGACTTGCATTTTGATTTTATTCAGATTAGACAATTGCCTAGACACTGCGTTAATGCATGACGTTCAATATCATATTTATCGTCACTTTCCGCCATGAATTTTTAAACTTGGTGGTTCTGCTCGTTGGTCATAGTACTCAAATTTAAGGATTAGTTATTTTCTTACTTGCATCTGTATTTCACATCCTTATGTATCCATCTACTCCTAACACGCTTCAAAAATCTGTAAATAAGATAAAATATAAAACGCAGTATGATAAACATCTTGAAAATATTTAATCTGTGAGTGTGAGTGTGTATGTGTGTTTTAAAGAAAATGTGTTATGTAATCAAATATGGAGGCTGCCTTGATATTTTGATAGAGCCTTGCTTTTATACTCTTATCTACATTATCCCCATTAAATAAAAAAGAAAATATATTCAGCTGTTTGACAAAACCCTACACGGTAGTTTATGTAGCAAGCGGTAAATGAATAAATATGATATGGACGTGTTGTTACATAATCCCTTGTGACTATATGTATTTTACATTACCATGTTTTCCCCTTCATGTTTTATCGATTATTATAGTTATTACATAGCTACCTTGGGAACAGCCAGAGTCCCGAGGTATTGCAGAAAACCTTGGAAACGGTTACCCGATGGTTTGACGACGTAGTCATCAAAAATGTTTCGTTAACTTATTGTTGGTATAACTCATAACAGTTAATACCGAAGATGTAAAGATTGTTCGAAGCCGGAATTAAAAAATGAGACGACCTTTTCGAGACGACTCTGGGTCAAAAAATAGCTATCGGGGGGGGGGGGGGGAGTTAGTGCGTCACGCGATTAAAATATTTAACCTTTGCAGCCTAGCACAAAACATCAGAAGGTTATTGTGAAAATGCGAAAAATGTCCAATTGTAATTCATATCAGGTAATGAAATGTTTAACTTAATTAAAATCACACCAAGACTATCCGAGTTGTATGACGGAGTACCTACTTGGTGAATGACTTCATAATGCATGCTCAGCAACGGACATGCAGGGAGCTGCTCGTCTAAAACTTAATAGAAATCCCGATATACAGAGGAGATAAGGGACTACTTTCAACAGTGCTGAGATGCTTCTATACTTTATGCAACATCCTATCTACCGGGGATCAACGTAGTGCCCATGTTGTCATTTGTTTGCTGATAAAGGACGAACATCATTTGCCAAAATTAGGCCAACCCTATATATATATATATGTATATTATATGTATATATATATATATATATACATATAATATACATATATATATATGTATATATATATATATATATATATATATATATATATATTTATATATATATATATATATATATATATATATATATATATATAATATATATATATATATATATATATATATATGTATATTATATGTATATATATATATATATATATTAAGATAATTTTGTTCATTAGTGCTAACATCATAACAACACTGAATCATATCCACCTGAGTACATAGGGAAACCTGTCCCAGTTGTAATAATAGATATAATACATATATAAGTGCATTAATTTGATGCACCATAAGCGATGAATAGAATAATTTACATAATGATAATAGTAGTTTTCACACAAAAAGTAGACAGAAATGAAGTACATATTTGACTTTGATGAAACTTACTTCACATTATGTAGCACATTGATATAAATGAACCATAATAAAAATATAACCAACAAAGATTCAATCACTGATTCAGAAATCGATGATTTTTAAAAAAGAAAATGAGATTGTTCAATGACTTCACATATATAGCTTTACTATATCAAAAGTAGTGAAGTTGTATTTATTACTGTGATTGGTGAAATCATATCACATAAGGGAAAATAAGTAGACCACACTTGGTATTAGTTTGGCACTCTGCATATAATGAATTTAGCAATATTTCTTGGGCCCCTTAACCGATTAACCACACCAATTTTTACATCAATTAGCCGTCGTAAGTCGGTATCGCAACTGCACTTTAATCGAAAATTTTTATTATTTTTTCCTCCATTTATTACATTATTAACGGTGCATTTCCGTGGTGACTTCTATCATATGGCTGAGCTAAATGCTTTATCTTTTCCGTAGAATATAAAATATTAAAGAAGAAATCCATCGAGGTACATCTTTGTTTATGTAATTATTTAATTCCATATCGGTTATGTGGGTCTCGTGTTAATTTGGGACGATTACAAAAATCATATAGAGAAGTTAATTTGAATGGCGTAACTTGATTTGAAATGGAATTACTCTATTGCGCTCTACCATACACACTCCTTCCTTAACATGACAATTAATTTCAGAGTATCGTGATTTCGCTCTATACATTACTGGATGTGTGAAATGAGTTGTAGCTCTGGTCATAGTGCCGTTCAACAGAATTGTCAGTTCAGGTGTATATGAGTATTCATGCTATAGATCGGCAATCGAATCAATTAACACATTAATGACATTGCTTTATTCTGTTCAAACAAATTTAACTAATGACAGTATATTTAATATTTGCCAAAGAAAAGTTCATCGTTTGTACAGTTCTGGAATTTTCCGATTTTATTCAATGGACTTACAGTCAACATTTTCACAATATTCTACTCGGAGCTTTTTGTGTTAATTCAGGAGAAATGGTATGTATGCAACTGAATATATCACCGTTGGATCTATATTATCATGGTCATAATGAGGTGATTATTTATTTTAAATCCGTGATACTTCATGTCTTGGAATACATTATCATGTAAGTAAAAATATTATATATATCTTTACTCATCTCATAAGTAGCATAGATTTCTCAACCACCGTTAGAATTCTTTTCACTTTTATTTCAATCTTTTTTTTTTTTTTTTCATTTATTTATGTAATATGTACTTCTACTTATTCAAAGATAAACGAATGTACAAAAATAAGTAGCTAATAATGAAGACAAACAACTCAAAAGTCCCCCAGTTCCAATTAGGATTTATCTGTCCATTGAGCATACCTAATCGTAACGTAGTGTCAGGATCACTACTCATATGTCTAATGCAACTAGTGCAAAATTATATATATATATATATATATATATATATATATATATATATATATATATATATATATATGTATATATATATATATATATATATATATATATATATATATATATATATATATATATTATATTAATTATATATATATATATATATATATATTTATATATATATATATATATATATATAGTATATATATATATATATATATATATATATATATATATATATATATATATATATGTATATATATATATATATATATATATATATATATATATATATATATATATATATTATATATATATATATATATATATATATATATATATATATATATATATATATATATATATATATATATATATATATATATATATATATATATATATATATATATATATATATATATCAAGGCGCTACAGCCAGAATTAAGTACCATGGGATATTGGATGCGACACAAAATCACACAAAGGGAAGATACTCTTGTTGGGCTAGGCATACGTATTATGAATGACACATACCATCGTCACAGTACATCTGAGATGAATATAGATTTAAAGTGATAACTATAGAATCGTGATATATATTACTTATGTTCTATAAATATTCATAGTTTGGATTTCTACAATTTCGGCCTTGAGCACCACCATGATACAAAAATAATCAAAATAAGTCAATGGTGCACTAAATTTATAAGCCGGCGTGGCCTAGTGGTGTCGCGCTCGCCTCCTGATCGGGAGGCCGGGGTACGAGTCCCGCACTGGTCATGCTGGTGTCATGTCTTTCGGATGAGACAGTAAAAACCGAGACCCCGTGTCGTGGTATGCATGGCACGTTAAAGATCACTCACTGCTTCGGATGGGTCAAAATTTGTATGTCCCGCATCGGGCAGATGCCGTCACCATATACGTGAAATATCCGTGGTGTGACCTAAAACAAATCAATCAATCACTAAATTTATACACGTATGTTCTGATATTTAATGTATATTTTTTATTTCTAGCTCATACCACCCAAACGTCATGAACACTTGATTTTGACATCAAAATATTCTAAAATGTCGTCTTGTTTACAGGAAAATTTAAAATTAGATATATTTTCATAAATCATTTTTAAAATGTCAATTTTTCTATATGTATTAAGGTATTATTTTTCTGATTTGTGATATTGTAGTGATGCTGATATCGATAAAATACGCTACATCATATATACCTAATTAAAACTTTTGTTGCTGCTTCTACATTCTCAAACATATGCGTAGATGAAACTGTCATACCATGCTTTAACTTTGGACATCATGGGAACGATAAATCTTATTTCTGTCTTTGGTTATAGGCGTTTATGACTTTACTGCAGCCGATGGAAAATAATCTATGTTTTAATGTGTCCTAACGAGTACTCTCTTTTCTCGATAAGTAGGAAAGTATAGTTCCTTAAGCCCATTATCCACACCTGTTATGTCACAATATTATGTCAATTGACCATTGGAAATTGGCGTCTATCCCTACGTGTTATGTAGAATACCGTTATTCGTAATCTCTGCTTTATTTTTAGTTCTTTTTAATTTTTGTTCTACAATAACTAACATCGTCGAAAAGTATTTACTTTACGACGATGCTTTCAATTAATAATCCTTCATTCGCGGATTACCTTAACATCATCTATCGAAGTGAACTGGAGGTCAAAGAAACCACAGAAAGAAGTAATTCTACTTCGTATTTAGATATTATGTTGTCTTTCGACATTAATGGTTAATTGAACACCTCACTCTATGACAAACGTGACGATTTCAATTTCGCTATCACAAACTTTCCTTCCATAAGTAGCAACATTCCATCATCGCCCGCATACGGCGTATTCATATCTCAGTTAATACGTTATTTTAGAGCATGTTTTAATTACAATGACTTTGTTCTGAGGGCTAGGCGACTTTCAGTTAAGCTGCTCAACCAGGGTTATATATGTGCTAGACTAGCAACGTCACTGAGGAAGTTCTACGGTCGTTACGAGATTCTTATTACTCCATGTGATATCTCGTTATCCCGACTTTTAAATGATATTCTGGACTGAGACCGATTCCGATTATTTTACACAGATTTGACACCTTCTATACTAGATGGTTGCCTACTTTGACTTTGATACATATGGAATTTACACGATTTCACTCTTTCTACTGGGTATATCTGACTGGTGTTGCTAGCAAGCAGGAGATGCTCACTCTCCCCGGGCACCTGATCTCACTCCATCACAGGGGTTCACATATGCTCTTCAAGTATACATATTTCGCTATTTTCCATTTGTTTTTCATTTTCACTGATTTTGTATGTCCTCTGGTTTCATGATTTTTAGACTTATGGTTTGGATTTATCCATCATCTTTACATTTGAATAGTATTGATAGCATTTTTGAAAACAATGATTTGGTAAAATATAGTCTAAATATTTCATTTGAAAGGAGATATATGCATTATATACATGTATAGTACAACTTATATTTACAATAATATAATAATGAGTATTACGTTCAATACAAAAGGAATTGGTATTGTGTCCATCAGCAATACATCACGGCGGATAATCATTTCTTCGACCATGAGAAACCAGACGTAAATGCAGATGCATGGGGGAGTACTCATGTCTTGCTTTTCGGGGATTATGGTCATAAATGTTTAAAATTACAAGAGATATAAGCTATATCTATGCTGCATATAGTAGATGATTACCTAATGATTATTTGATGTCATAGTAACATATACGTCCGTCTCGATAAGCTTTTAAAGGTGATTGAATTAATAATCCTTAGCATCATCTATCGAAGATGAGGTCAAAGAAACCACAGAAAGTAGTAATTCTACTTCGTATTTAGATATTATATTGTCTTTCGACATAAATGGTCAATTGAACACCTCACTCTATGACAAACGTGACGATTTCAATTTCGCTATCACAAACTTTCCTTTCATAAGTAGCAATATTCCATCATCGCCCGCATACGGCGTATTCATATCTCAGTTAATACGTTATTCCAGAGCATGTTCAAATTACAATGACTTTGTTCTGAGGGCTAGGAGACTTTCAGTAAGCTGCTCAACCAGGGTTATATATGTGCTAGACTAGCAACGTCACTGAGGAAGTTCTACGGTCGTTACGAGACTCTTATTACTCCATATGATATCTCGTTATCCAGACTTTTAAATGATATTCTGGACTGAGACCGATTCCGATCATTTTACTCAGATTTGACACCTTCTATACTAGAAGGTTGGCTTCTTTGACTTCTCCATATATAAATACATATGGAATTTACACGATTTCATTCTTTCTACTGGGTATATGTGACGGGTGTTTCTAGCAAGCAGGAGATGCTCACTCTGCCCGGGCACCTGATCTCACTCCATCACAGGGGTTCACATATGCTCTTCAAGTAGACATATTTTGTTATTTTCCATTTGTTTTTCATTTTCACTGATTTTGTATGTCCTCTGGTTTCATGATTTTTGGACTTGTGGTTTGGATTTATCCATCATCTTTACATAGGTATAAAACAACGAAAAGTATTACATAGTTTTCAAAATAAAACACCTAAAACGTTTGTATTAGATATGCGAAAATGGATTATTTATTATCTTGGGTCAGAGCATTGACAATAAAATTGGGGTAAAATTAAGATAAATGAGAGAAGAACACTTAAATGTATACAACAACTACATCGCTATTGATCAGACCTGAGATGGCTTTGTGTCTGCTAATTTTATGCACGTCCATGATTAATTTTACCACACAGTTGAGACAGACGTATGAATGATTTATATCAGTGTCGTGATGCTACTTTCAAGACTTAATTCACTTCGCCTGGGACAATATATCTAGTGCATTTTATAATATTTATCATAGAATGTTTCGTCTAGGTTGCCAGAAATGCCATTCTATTCTCACACTGATTATGTCTGAATTATATACGATTGACTGTAGTGGTAATGTTTAATTGTAATGGTTGAATTAAAATATAGTTATCATCTACTCATGTCAGGTACATATACCTTGTTCACTTCAGTTTTAGATTTTTTTCGATAATCATCAATGGACCTGTGTTGAACTGTGTAATATCGTCTAGAATACATAGATGAAAAGAATAGAAATCACACTAAGCTGCACATAAACAACTATTCCTTTGTCCGATCATAATAACACATGAAAATGAATCAAACATGCTATTAAAAAGTCGATGCTGGGAGAGCACGACCAATTTAAGAGATAAAGGTCGCTCATGTCCTTAACTATACAAATATGTAATATATACTAGATAAACTACATTTTATAACATTTCTCCGAAGTGCTTATACATGTTAAGTATCAAATCGACAAATATTATATGAAATTACATAAAAGTACAAAAGATCAGCGAATAAGCAAATAACTTTTGAAATATAATAAATTAATAAATGTTTGTTTAATATGATTCCAACCCCCCCCCCCCTTTCACACACACATACACCAAAAAATAAAAATAAAAACTTTTTGGTGGCACCATAACACTCAGCTATGACTTTTTCTACTGATTATGTGACGGGTGTTTTCGGCAAGCAGGAGATGCTCATTCTCCCTGGGTACCTGATCTCACTCCATCAAGGGGGTTCACATATGCTCTTCAAGTAGACATTTTGGTTGTTTCTATTTGGTTTTCATTTTTATTGATTTTGTATGTTCTTTGGTTTCATGATTTTCGAACTTATTGTTGGATTTATCCATTATCTTTACATTTAAACTTCTTCCTTCGTTCAGAGCTAATCTACATTTCAAAATTGCCTGACCAAAACCATTCTTTCCAGGTATAGAACGTATAAGAGGACGGGGGAAAGGGGGAGGGGCACTTTTTGGAAATAAATATTCTGACCCTGAAAATACTGGAAATAAAAAATCTGGCTTTGACTGAAATGAAAATAAATTCTGGCTACTTGCATGTACATATACCAGATCAAGCAAATATAAAGCTCAATGTTCTATAGCAAATATGTTTTTCTCGCTTCGCTCGCCAGATTGCTCCCTATACTATAATATGTAAGAGTTTAACAGTATAACTCATATTTCAGCGGGATTTATAGCACTGGGCAAATTGTGCTACTATAGTTTTCAATATATTCAACAAAACTTCATATAATTGTTGCTTTAAAAATATATATTTGTATGTCCATACTCTGTGGGGCAGTCAGGGGATACGAGCTTTACAATCTGCTTTCTTAAGAGATTTTCTCTTCAGATTCTTGTTTTGAATAGTGTCATTCGCGTCCCCTAGCCGCCAATTTCCAATCCTTTTCCCCAACTTCCCATTTGTGTTGTCTGTGTTGTCCCTCAGTTATATGCTAGATACATCCATATTTTTTACGTTAAAACGAGTGGCCACAAAGGGCCTAAATTGACTTTGTCTCATATCTCATCAGAACACACATACAAAGCTGATGTTTAAATTAAATCATGTGCATTTCAAAATTTATGGTGGCCATATTTGTTGACAGTATATAATGAGCCTTAATTAACAAAATAAGATATCAACCTACATACTTTGCATTATGGTTCTATGTCATAGTGATATCTATGTTGTCTTAGACAGTATTGATGTCAGTGACTGTAATATTAGGGCTTGTAAAATATGAATGCCCGTATAAGAATTATCTCCCCTTGTTGAAAATATGAAAAACTGAAAATGCAGAAATGGTGATGGGTGAACTTTTCTTTTATTCATGAGTCTTGATGAATAAAGATATTACTGAGCTTTTCACCATTTGGTATTTATAAATTTTGTTCTTTTTGAAAAAATATAAGCAAAACATACGTACTTCCCATAGGGTTCAATAAAAACTTTAACTACCCCTATGTCAGTGGAATAATGTAATTTTTTAAAATCCTTCGGTAAAAGGCTTTCTTTTATAGAATGCTTCAGAATGATATACTAACATTAAAGTTCAACGTTATATCTATATGGAGATCTAAAAAGGGTTCATTATACATCTAAAACCTTAAGTTTCATTCAAATCAATGCAACAGGACATTCGTCAAATGATTTTAACACATTCATTCAAATGAAAAATAAACACAAACATAACTTTAAAATGAGAAAAAAAGTATAAGCAACAAAAATGTGTATCTTCACTTAACATACATGATCATAAAAGTAAAAAGAGTGCCAAATGGTTTGTTCACCTTAGACATCGTAAAAATTACACAGTGGTATTGAACAATGACTATAGATGGCAATAAGACTTTAGTGTCTTTAAAACTTTTCAAACATGTAAAATTGTACATGAGGAACATCTTTCCTTAATATCTACCAAGCTTTCTCAAAATGAATCTAGAAGTAGTGAAGACAAAGTTATAAATGTGAAAAATCAATATATCAAATGCATCAAAAATACGAGTTAGCTGAAGTCGTCCCAAGGTTAATTCATCCCAAAGGAAATCGCCCAATATCGGCCAAGTCGCCCACGATGTCAAGTCAAGTCACCCCAATTTTAAAACACTATCTAAGTTAATTATCTCTCCTAATTGTATTTACATTTTTGTTAGTGCCATAGTCATGTGACACCAGTTACTTTCGTATTTTATTAACATTTGGTTAAAAGATTTTGGAAATAGTGGAGGTACATGTACTGATAGACTTAGAAAAGAAGATAATGAAAGAACAGATTAGATTGAATACCATACATCGAATAAATTTTGTTGACCAAAATCCAGCAATCATAACGTCAAAGAAATATTTTTCAATAACATATAAGACAATATATAGATTTATTTATAATACTTATTGTTATCAATATTAATCATACAAATTTTTCTATTCATTTGTACATAAAACATATCACAGATAGGGTGACTTAACCGTAATAGGGCGACTTTTCTTTGAGGCGACTTAACCGTAGACCTTTAAAATATTTATGAAATGCTTTTTGGATTGAAATAACATAGTTCAAAGGAAGTCAAAACGAATAAAATATTTGCATTCGGTCACGAAGCCGAAACAGCAATATTTCCTCACACATCCTTCTATAGTGATAAATGGAAATTCTCCCGCAAGATGCCAAAGACTGAGAGAGACTATACACTTCACTATGGAAACTAGTAGTATAAAGACCTGTGTATTTAAAGTCGTATTTGCATATTATTTATTGAGTTAACTTTATATAAGCATGTGTTTTTAAAGACATATATTACAATGCAATTCCGACTTCAAAATTAAAACTGATAAATCTGATCTACCAACCATGTATTGGCTCCCAAAACTACATAAAAGTCCATATAAATCACGTTTCATATCTAATTCTACCCACTGCTCTACTACGGTACTATCGAAACATATTGCGTCTGCTCTAACTGCTATAAAAGATCATATTATCAAATATTGTGATGTCGCATTTCATAATAGTAACATCAAATACTTTTGGTCAATTAAAAATTCTCATGAAGTTATAGAGAAAATTCTTTCACTTAATTTCAAAGCGACTCAAATTTCTACATTTGATTTTTCTACACTTTATACATCTCTGCCTCGTGATTTGATTAAAAGCAAGTTGCTGTCTCTTAAACAATGGGGTTTTCACAGAGAATCTAAAACTTACATATGTACTTCCAATAACTCCGGATTCTTTTCCAACAAACAATATACTTCATATAAATACTGGACTTGCAAGGAATTATGTAAAGCACTAGATTTTCTCATAAATAATATTTTTGTGCAATTTGATCGCAAGATATATCAACAAATAGTTGGGATTTCTATGGATACTAACTGCGCGCCTCTGATAGGAGATTTATTTCTTTATTATTATGAGAGGGATTTTATAGTTTCTATTACAAAAATCAAAACGTTTTGACCTCATTGACAGATTTAATAATACTTGCAGATATCTGGATGACATTTTGGTTATCGACAACCCTGAATTCGAACAATTTATATCAGAAATATATCCACCAGAGCTCAAATTGAATAAAGCTAATACTTGAGATAAATCTACACCTTTCTTAGATTTGAACATCAAAAATATGAACCACTTAATATATACTAATATTTATGATAAACATGAGGATTTTGGATTTCCTATTTCCTAAGGAATTTTCCTTACTTTGATGGCGATGTCCCTCGACTTCCATCATATGGTATTTATATATCTCAATTAGTTCGATTTTTCAGAGGCTGCACCGATGTTTTGGACTTTCTTAAACGAAACTTACAAATTACTACTTAACTTTTAACTCATGGTTACAGATATCACAAGCTTTAAAAAAACAGTCGGCCAATTCTTTAGATCTTATTCAGAACTTCTATCTAAATTTGGAAAATTTTCTTTTCAACGCTAATTTTCCAATGGAATTTCCCATCCTCATTTTTACGGTGATCTCGTATATAAACCAAGGAAAGTAAAGGGCTCTGATAACGTTATTTTATTATGTAATAAAATATTCAAACGTCTTCGAATTAGACATTATGACATTGATATCATCAAAAAGACTATAGGTCTTGTATTTGGCCCCTCTACAGCCGTATGCAGACTTTAACTTGAACGTTGCACGCTGACTAACAGGGCGGTGGGGACTATGACGGGCCTTGTCTATCCTCTTTTGGAGGAGACATGGTCCTGAACCTCGTCCCCTCTGACTGTTGGTCGGAACTCCTACAGATCTAGGGCCTTAGCTCGCTTTCAGACTGGCAGAGCACGGTTTATCATGTTGATGTCGCATATATTTTTATACCATTATGTGTTTTACAATACCTTACGTGTTTATATTTTTATGACCTCTCAATATGCGATACCTGTTGACCCTTGTTTTTTACATGGAGAATTATTTATAAATTTTTAAATGTACGTCTTTTGATTGTTCTGCTGTTACGGTGAGTGGGAAGGTGGGCCCGCAAACCGGTTAACCACACCATTTGTTTGGCATTTGTCAAATTAAATGACCGTCCTGATTCGGTATCGTAATTGCACTACAATCAAATATTTTTGTAATGTGTTATATGTGTTAGTATGTTATTGATATTTATGTATTGTATAGCTCCATGGTGACTTCTACCACATAACTGAGGCAGTAACTCCTCTTTTTTCTAACAAATATTTATTGGCGACAAAAAAAAGTCAGAAAAATAAGAAAAAAATCTGTCCCAGGATATTGAGAAAAAATTATTCTATCCTTCAAAGATCTGAAAATAAATAATCTGACTCGACCAAATTCAAGCCCCCCCCCCCCCCTTTCCCCCCTTTTTTCAGAATCAAATGGTCGTCCCATAATGGAAACGACCGTGTATATAGTAATTGAAGAAACATTCGGAGGATATGTACTTTCTAACACGAGTCAAAACTGACTGTACTCCATGTTTTGGATACATGAGTGCAGACTAATATTACAAGTGGCAAAACGATGACTATTTGTAGGAAATACAAATAACATTGTTATCCATTCATACAAACAAGGAACATTTACAATTTTTGATACCCTATATTTGATTATTTTAATTTGCTACAAGAAGTATATCTGTGTGCATTTAAAGTTGATTTATAGGTATTAGGTGTAAATGTGAAGAAATATTTATCTCAAGAAATCAGACAACTTAAACTAGTCATAATCAATAAGATCAAGCATCAAAGAACGGGAATATGGAATGTCTATTAATGATGTAATTGCATTTGAGTATTTCCATTAAAGAATGCAATTACGTAATTCTAACTTCCATTCAACGTAAAGAAGCAGTGTAAACAATGCTTCTACATTTTCTCTTTACTCTGAAAGTAAGATACTACAGTTGTTTGTATGACTTTCTTTTAAAAATTGAACTGAAATTAGAAGAACAGATTGAAAACAATACAAAACCGCGGTCTACGATTTGTATGCCGTTGCAAGCCTTCTCAATGCATCTACATATTTCTCGAAACTCTGTTGTTTGTGACCGAGCGTTTATTGGGAAAATCTTAATATGAATACACAGAAAACTGCACCCTGCTTTATTCACTTTAAAACACAAGTTACATGTTTCATGTTTCAAAAGCTACTAAGACACATATCTTTGACCCCTTTTTAAATTTTGAACAGTTCTAATGAGCACATACATATGCCGCAGTAAAGATATAGAAGTTTGTTCATGTGTAAAATGTGATCTTTACCATTGCAATAGGAGCAGACGTGGTGTAGTTGTTAAGCGCTTGGCTTGCGGCGCCGACGATTCATGATTCACCAATAGAAAACAAGAAATAAGACCAGGCTTCTATAAGGAATTGTGATATTTCACATGTTACTTCGTTGATGGATTTCGTTACATCACATGCTTTTAGCCACAGTAAGAAAAAAACATCCACGATACATGCGTTCTCTGAAAAACCTAATCTTTTGAGTACTGCAATTGGTATCTGAACTATTTTTTCATTAATAGTTTACATGATGATCACATTGTCTAATCAGAAGATGTGGATAACTCGGTTTAAACAAGTTTATTCAATAAGTAAACACCTGATGCGTATAACATATTATCGTTACCATTCATGATATCGTACAATCGAATGGGCGATGACTCAAATAATGTGTCAGTTACAGCTAGGGTAGTATCTAATAGCATAATGTTATCTATATGGTTTTATATCTATAATATGGTTTTATACATTCTTACTTACATGTCTAATGTGTGGTTTTAGTCGATGTAAATTTTACATGTACATAATAAATTTCCATATCATAGATATGATGCAATGTTTTAAAGGACTCTATACTCCAAAATGGCAATAACATTGAAAATCAATGTAATTAAATGACACCTTTATGTATTGCAATCGAACCCCAAAAGTAATTTGTTTGTCAATTTATGAGAAAATACGGTTCTTAAGTAAGCTTCGATAGTATTCATTCTCTTAATCCATAATTAAAACATTCTTTTTTATAACATCTTCCGAATTTTTGTATATGTATAGCATTATAACAAGTGGAGTGGCAGTCACATGACTTACAGACAAATATTAATCATATACGGTTATACAGGAGGAGGTGTCAATACAAGGACACTCGGAATCAAACAAATCAATGTTTCATATTAATTGTATACACTTTATATAGATTGAATTAAAACACGCAAAAAGCCCATTAGGAAATATACAATTATGAATAATAGAAAATAGATTCAATCAGTCAAAGGAAGCAAACACTTGTTTTATTGGAAATCTGAGAGCTCAAAGAATTCAAAAATTGGAATAAATTTATACATACAATAGACTGGAACAGTATAACTTCAAAGTTACGCAGGTAAAGTTATATGGACAATGTAACTGGAACAGTATGATATTGCAGGATTATAAACAAATATTTTTGAACTGACTGAACAGTATTACATAAAATCTCAAAGATATACGGACAAAAATACTGCAACAAATCTATATTAAAGCTTAGTTGACTAATATATTTAGGCAATAGATAGGAGGAGTATTACCAGCCAGCTTAGTAATAAAAAATTGAAGGACAACAGAGTGTATCAGTATCGCATCATGGCTAAATCTACAAATCTATAGAGACAACAGTCTGAAACAGTATGACATCAAAGGTAGGTAAAAATATCTATTTTGCCAGCAGACTGGAACATTGTGACATCTAGGTTTAGTAAACAAATACATAGAAACCGCAGCAGGAACAGGCTGACATCACAGCTGAGTAAGCAATTCTCTATGGACAACAGACATATGGACTGGAATAGTATTAGATCAACACATCGTAAGCAATTCTATACAGTGAACTTACTACAATACTATGACATGATGGATAAATAAGCCAATCTATACGGTCAAACAGACTGGAACAGTTTGGTATCGAAGTTTTTAAAACAAATCTTAACGTACAACAGACTGGAACAGTATGGCATCAAACCGTAGTTAGCGGTAAGACTGGGGTTGTCAAAAGTGGTAACTGGAAATATATTGATTATCAAACGATTAGGAGCCTAGGATGAGTACATGCAAACAACTTCTCTATAATGTAAAGAATGATATTATCGATGTACATGTTATGCGTCAGTTTTAATCAATACCCAGAATCAATGACAATGAGAGTTTTTGTTTTGGTATTTCTTTTTCCCTCTGTCTGTTTGCTTATTTGTGTTATTATAATTATAATTATTATTATTACTGTTATTATTTTGGTTTTATCAGGCAGTTTTCAGTGCTCATTACTTCAATATTACTGTAATAAAATTTCGTACATTATTTAAACAATGGGATTTCTACCTCAGGAATAGTTCTGTCCTTAGATGGTTTCTTTGGGTTTTTCTTCGAAGTCAGTTCGTACTTAGATATTATTTTCTCGACATTCGACATTAATGGTCAATTGAACACCTCACTCTATGACAAACGTGACGATTTCAATTTCGCTATCACAAACTTTCCTTTCATAAGTAGCAACATTCCATCATCGCCCGCATACGGCGTATTCATATCTCAGTTAATACGTTATTCCAGAGCATGTTCAAATTACAGTGACTTTGTTCTGAGGGCTAGGCGACTTTCAGTTAAGCTGCTCAACCAGGGTTATATATGTGCTAGACTAGCAACGTCACTGAGGAAATTCTATGGTCGTTAAGAGACTCTTATTACTCCATATGATATCTCGTTATCCCGACTTTTAAATGATATTCTGGACTGAGACCGATTCCGATCATTTAACACAGATTTGACACCTTCTATACTAGAAGGTTACCTACTTCGACTTCTCCATATATAAATACATATGGAATTTACACGATCTGACTCTTTCTACTGGGTATATGTGACGGGTGTTGCTAGCAAGCAGGAGATGCTCACTCTGCCCGGGCACCTGATCTCACTCCATCACAGGGGTTCACATATGCTCTTCAAGTAGACATATTTTGTTATTTTCCATTTGTTTTTCATTTTCACTGATTTTGTATGTCCTCTGGTTTTATGATTTTTGGACTTGTGCTTTGGATTTATCCATCATCTTTACATTGCTCATTAGCTTGGTCTATGACTACTTATGCGTTGGTTTCCACAGTTTCAACCTTGACATAAACTGTCAAGATACGAATAGGATGCACCACATTATTCTACACGTATATAATGTCTTAAATCTCTTCTTTTTCTCAATATTTACAGTAGTGAGTAAATTAATTTTGAGGCAATAAGAATATTATCGAAACTTCTTTTATTAATAATTAATCTTGAATGTGTGCCAGTTAGATAATAGTAAGACGATTAACTTTTTATTTTCTCACAAGCAATGTGCTCGTCAGATATATGTTTATCTTAGGAAATCAGACCATTTAATGAAAAATTGAGAAAATAAACTAAAAACAAACATTATATAAAAACAATTAAATTTCTTTTTATGAATCAATATATGTATATCATCACATGAACATGTTTGTATGAACGAAGTAAATAATTATGTGGATGAAGGTATGTATGAAATTATTCAGTTTATCAAGTATATACAAATGTAATTAATTTAACAAACTATTTACAAGTCTGCGGTGATCTATTTTGCCAGATTCCTTTACTGAAAGCAATATTGGTCTTTATTGTTTACCTCATGTTTCGTTAGAAATGTTGAATACCAAAAGATTCGTGTCAAGTAGTATTGTTAAACGAATTATAAGTTAAATGTTGTGTGTATTGTCTGTCTGTGTACTACGGTGGCCATGTTACTCACTCATATTAAAGAGAAAACTGAAGACATCTGACAAAGCTGTATGACGAAAATCACCAAGGACATGCACATAAAACATGATAAAAGTAGAATATACACGGAAAACGACATTATAAAACTATTCCACTGTGCTTCGGTTACGAGACCGACTTAGGACGGTCAGTTGAAGTAACAAACGTCACTCAATTGAGGGATTGCCAGATTAACTTTAACCACGCCCATTAGGTAGGTTCATTGTAACGTCACAGTTAAAATCATGCTTGACGGGCCATTTATTTATGACGCCATAATGAAAAAAGGTGCCAAAAGGTGGGATGTCGGGCATATGATGATCAGTCAATTGGTGTGGTTAACGGTTTACGATTAATGTGCAAGAAATATTGTATATAAAAGTTATGCAATGTGCAAGAAATATTGTATATAAAAGTTATGCAGTCAATATCTTATACTTTTCCTTTATGGTTTCTTGTATGACCCAAAGAAGATGTATTTCTTTGTTTTTCTAAAGTTTATTTTATATCATTATATACATTTATTTATTAATTATTTATTTATCATTTATTTATTATCATTATTGAGGAGGGGCTATATTTTTCTGTGTATTATTCATTATTATTATTATTGTTGTTGTTGTTATCAATATTATTATTATTATTATTATCATTAATATTAATATTATTATTATTATTATTATTATTATTATTATTATTATTACTGAGGAAGGGGTATATGTTTTCTGTATATATATTTTTTTCTTTTTTGTTCTTTTTTATTGTTTTGATTATTGCATTATTCACGTCTGTTTATGATTTATGTGGCAAATTTTGTCTCCTGTTAGTCGACCCCTTTTGACAGTAATGAGATGTAATATTTACATTAGATTTTTAATCGGTAAAAGTTGCTACATTCTGTGACTTTGGAATAATCAGACTGTTTTGTCACTATTTTCAGGTTCTAAAGTTTTGTAAACATCAATATGTACCGTAATTTAATTAGCTGATAAATTTGCTTGACTTCTATCATTGCAAGGTATTTTTGTGCATCACCTTATTTCTATCTCTTTTTTCCTTTATGTTTCCTTTCGTTGGGATCATTATAATGCTATAGTCAATGTTTTTATACCATTTGTCACGGTTATCCATTATATGTCATTTATCTTCATAATAAATGACATAACTGTTTTTGATATTTTTTTCATCTATCTTACAATGTGTAGGCAGCAACTAGTCTCCAGCATAGAATTTATAATAAAAGTCCGAGCTGCAGATTATCCTCAGTAACTGCATTCGTAAATATCAGTCGTGCGAACATTTGTGGATTGCTTAAAAACTTATTCTTGTGTCAAAAGGTACGTATATAAATATTTTCAGTAAACACGAATAAATGCACAAGTATCTTTTTAAAAGTATCTACAATCAGTATAAGATATTTATGGTTGTCAGAGAATCTACAACCAGTGTAAGATATTTAGGGTTGTCAGAGAATCTACAACCAGTGTAAGATATTTAGGATTGTCAGAGCTAAGTTCTAACGTAGAATCAAAGAATTAATGCACAACGACAGAACTGGAACATGTAATTCTTCGTTATATGTATCGTAATATCTATTGAAAATCAGCGATCACTCACGTCGATTATATTGGCTTTTCCGATGAAGTTAATTTGGTCATCATTTTTCTCTTCAAATATTAACAATTTGAATTTCTATAGCATTACTGAAAAAAACATCATTTGTCGAATTACGCATATGGTGCTCTTAATTGATATTTATTACTATTGGCTTGATTCCACTGCTGATAGTATCCAAGGTAATTATAAACCCAGTTGTAGTGTTTCTGTACCGACCCGAAAATTTACTCATGTTTGCAGCTCTGTCTATGGCTTTGGTAAATTGTGTGAATTTGGTATCTAGTTTGCTCTTCAAATATTTACACTTTGGATTTGTACAGTTTTGGCTTTGATCATCAGTGAAGAGACTGAAGTTGTGAAAATGTGCATATGGTGTATTAAATCAATACACGTATTATATATTTGAACATTTGAGGAAATGCATATATAAAAATATGCAAATACGAAAATCACCCTTTTGTAAGTCATAAATAGAAAGTTTACAAAAAAACTGAGTGTATTATGTTTATACTTTCATTATTTAGCTAGAAGTGTAGTGGCTAAAATTAATTACCTGTAAATGTGAAATGAATACGATTAACACACCATGTTCCTTTATTGATGAGTGAAATATAGGAAGGTCTTTATATTTATATACTAAATAATAAATAATCGTACAACAACCAAATAATTATTATAAGTATAAAATAAACTATATGGATTTTAACGAAGTCCTCTTAGATGTCTGGTTGAAAATATTACGACGTTTTGAGTCGTTAAGTGGGTCAAGTGTTCACCATATCTTACATATTTTATAAGTAATAATTCTAAATTGTTTTAAAACGTGTGAGTCAACATCACATTCTCAATATTACATGTATTCAAAGACGATGATTTGATAAAAGAAAACTAACCTTGCTCCAAACAGAGCATATTATTTCAGCATTAGATATCTATACTCTCTCAATATTCAGAATGTTAAATGACACTTCATTGAAGTCTATTCCGACCATTGTAAACACCTTTCATATTTTGAATTTCCCTGATTTGACATTTCTACTGGGTGAATGTGATGGATGTTGCTACCTTGTATGAGATGCTAACTTATTGTGCGCTCACTTTTAGTGTGCTCAGATATGATACTTTACCAGACGCTCTTCTCCATTTGATTTTACTTTTTACTGACCTAGTTAGAGCTTTGGTTTTTTGATTTGGTATTTCTATCGTCTAATAATTGGAATCCCTATACTATTTAGGGATTTTAAAATTATTTTATTTATTGATCTTTTAAATTGTTAATTTGTGTCGGTGAAGTACAAAGTATTCCATGGATGTACTATTAGATGACATTTAATCTTTATCGTTTACAGTTAACATGCTTACTAATTCATACATGTATTTTACGTATCACTTATATTCAGGTATGCATGCGTATATCCTGTCTGTTATGTTTCATATAGATTTTAAGATAGGATGACTTTAAGTTATTCTTTTGCATATAGTTTAAATAATGTGTAAAGAAAGCAGTTCAACTACTGATATGTGTATAATGTATAGATTCTGATATGGCAAATTTAATGTTCCAGCGATTGGATGAGATTAGGCTATTTTGAGACACCTAGCCTATAAATAGTTTTTTCATTCACTTATCTATTTAACTACATCATTTACTTGAGAATGAGTTGAAACAGTGAATTGTAGTTTACACAACATATGATGTCAGACTATACTATTATATATTATATAAAAAATAGTTTGTAGAATGGGAATAAAATCTTGTGTATGTTTGCTATTTTTACTGCTATAAAGATATTTTTCTGTTTTAAACAGAGGAAAACTGGGTATCTTTTGTGTTTTCCTTTCCAAGATTTCATAAGTTACTTTACGGTATATATCTAGAATATATATAAAAAGTTAGTAATGTATATATAAACGTCGATATACATTTTCGCACTTTTCAACACAGAACTAGTTCGTATGACGAAATGATGCCTCGTAATGTAAAATACAACAACTGGTGTCACATGACTATGGTACCAACAACAATGTACCACAGTGGACCTTCACAGACCCCTGAAATTCAGATATGAGACCAGGTGATTTCCCTTAAAATCAGGCAAAGCAAATATAATTCAGCACTGTATATATACATGAATGTGAACAAACACTGTGTAGAAGGTACCACAGCCAGACAATATCAGGACAAAAGGTATAATCCCAAGTATGAGGAACTTAGAATTCATTACACACACTACTTCTAAGTACCACTTAGCATTTTATTCATATATGATTTGTAGTACATTTTAGCTATAAAAGAATATATTCTTTTTGATGTCAATGTTTCATTTAAGATTAAGGAGACGATTTAGAATTATCGATAAGACATCGTAAAGGACATTTTGGAACTGCTGTCATAAATATTCTTAACTCGACAGAAAGTATTTGTTTACATATAAATGCGATTTGGAGAACAGTGTATTTCGGGAAGGGGATTTGAAGATACTATACGAAGAACCGGACCATGGATGTAAATTCGCATAAATGTATTCTCTCCATCAGACAACACACTGTCATTTTGAAGGAGACTATATATGCAGCAACATGCCTTATGTTACGCATTGCATTGAGTGAATAGAAGTATTTAACAAAGTTAATGAAAAAGATTGCAATCAATACACTGTATATAAATGCAAAATTTACCTGCATTAAAGTTACATACAATGCTTTGAGTCTATGATGCACAGATACACGGTTTACAGATTGGGTGGGTTGATTTTGGTTGCTTTTTTGGGGGGGAGGGATGTTATATTGTTTGTATTGTTTTGTTCATTTTTTATTTATTTTTTATCTTGTATTTATTATAGTATTATTTTTGTTTGTTTTCTTTGTTAGTTTTTTTAGGTTTGGTTTTGTTTTTTGTTTTCGTCTTTTTTGGGGGGGGGGGGGAGGGGGCTGAAGGGGTGGGGTGGGTTAGGTTTGGAGTTCATATAACTGGAATCTTCTAGTTGTAGGACTATGCCTTTGAAATTGTTATTGGGGAGACTTGCATTATCGACCACAACTGTCTATATTTAACACACGGCCTATTACTTTATACAGATACTGACTTATAATTAACTAGCGATATAACTCTAAATGATTTCATTTTTTTGTAGATGGAGACGTATCACGTTGATCCTAAAGGTTAAGGGATACACCATCGTCATTTATGATCTTGATACAGAAGAAAATGAATACTACTAGTGGAATATCTATGATTCAGTTCAATCATATGCCTGGACTTCTGACATATTTCTGTAATATCGTCATGGCAGTAACGGTCATTATAGGTATTATTGCTAATGTATCTGTAGGCATTTGTATCTTGCAAAGTAAATCTTTGAGGACCTACATAAATGCCAACCTTGTAAGTTCCTCTGTTGTTAACGTGTTCGGATGTGTGGTCCTTGTACCGTTACGGATATATGTATACAGTGTTCCAAGAGTGTATAATGATGTAAGGACTATATGCGACGTAGCTATATTTTTTCGAACTTTATGCGATTCTGTTCAATTTTTCATGCTATGCAGCGCTAGTTTTGAAAGATATCAGTGTGTTGCAAATCCCTTTAAAAAATCCGGTCGTGCTCGCAGGACAGCCGTATTCATAACGGTGTCCTGGGTGGTTGCTTTTATTCTGAGCACCGTATCCGTTTTAGCATTTGAGGATAGCACCTTATATGATACATGCTACGATAGCCTGAGTGTTTTTCAGATATCTTGGGGTTATCACGATGTTCTTCTGATCTTTCCCCTTGGTATGACATCACTCATTATTATATTCGTTTTTTATGGCTTAATTATCCAAACACTGTACAAACATTCTATCAAGATGCATAGTCACACGAGAAGGAAGGGTAACAAGACTGCTCCATTGCCCAAGGATATTGAGAAATCTATAAATACAGAGTGTAGCGCTACAATATTGGTAAGCAATCAAATGAATTCACAAAAACATGACTTGTCTAAAGCTGAACAGGACATCAGGACACAAAACTCAAATAAAAAGGCATCCGTAAAAATAGATAACTATTTACAAGCGAATCAAACTTCTCTTGAGAATGAAAGTCATATAGATCAACATACAAATACACTGTCAATAAATTACACAGCAGAACAGCATGATTTATGTGTATTAACACAGCCAAGTTCAATCTCACAGCCTTCAACATCAGGGTCACATTCAATGGAAGTCCTACAAGTGACAGACAACGTTTCGTCAAAAGTCATCAATGATGGCGATTATACGGATAGCAAAATCACAAGGCAGTCGAAATCAAATAGTAGTAACATAGTAAATCTGTCTATATCCAAGCAGCATGTAATACCGGAAGTCAAAGCATATGATATAGACGGCAGTGTGCACACAATAAAAATCGAAGGCAAAACACACATCGCCGGAGCTGTCTGTGTTATGAATTCCAAAAATCGCGAGCAGGGAAAACGAAGAGTTGAAGTGAGAGCAGCTAAACGAATCGCCATTACCATCGGTGTGTTTCTGGTCTGCTGGCTTCCACTTCCCTTGGCTGTTATATGTACATTTTCTTATGAAATGCATTCTAATTCCATTTACAATCTTGTGATGATATGCAGTGTTATCGGCACGACAGCAGTGGCAATCAATCCTATTTTGCATACCCTTCTCAACAAACAGCTTAAAGGTGCCCTAAAAGCCATGCTTAAATGTAAGAAGTGCACTCATTACTGGAAGAAATCATGATGAAATTTGAATTCATAAATTAGGATGGCGATATATGATTTATGATTTTAAATGACTGAAATCAAAAGAAAATTAACGGTTGAACTTGGACAAGTGTTATTAATCGCCAATATACAGTGCAAAGTATACGGAAAAATTATCCTTGCATTTTGATATAAGGAAACAATGATATTTGTTTAAAATTTCCATAATTTTGTATAAATAATGTGTATATAAAAGTATATATTTTTTAAAGTGAAACAATTTAATGTATTTGTTTAACGTATAGTGATATCTTAACACATTACAAATCGTTAATTGTAGTATCACTAAATATATATATCAATTTCGGCAGTAGCTCATATTCAAATATATGCAACATATATTCATCACGGTAAGTCAGGCGATATTACATTTAAGTTGTCTTGTTTTATGTATATAATACCAATAAGGTTTGAAGTTTATGCTTTTCCCTCACTGAATATTCTTTTGAGCTTGTCCATACTACACAGGACACGTGTTTGCATCGTCGATTCATTATAGCTCTGTTAAGATTATGTTTGTCATTATACAATAATTATCGATTGGTGCAATGTACATTGTTCTCTGTGTCTTATTGTTTCTGACACATTTTAGGGGCAGGCTTAGTGTAGTGGTTAAGCGCTTGGTCCGGTTTCGATTCTCGGTTTGCACCACTATGCTTAAGATGTTGTTGACCTCCTGCTTCCATGTCGCGGTATAACTGAAATATTCTTGAAAGCGACGTAAAGCACCGACCAAACATCAAATTAACCGATACATTTTTCTTATATGGTATCATAATTTAATTGCAGACTGCAAACACATTGGTCAAATAATTATTATTATTTTGTTCCTAGTAGAATGTTATTAAAATTAAATCGTTTGCTTAATAATTCCATTCCATTCAAATGACATTAAGGGAGCAACCATTTGATTTTTATGGAAGGGGGGGGGGGCAGGAAGACTTTCACCGGCCTGAATAAGTTTTTTTGCCAAATTTCAGAGCAGGAATACTTTTTATTTATTTATTATTATTCTGTTTTGCCCAAAATTTGAGCCTGACTTTTTTTTTGCAAAGTCCCTTGCATTTATACACATCCACCATGATTTAAGTTTTATTTACATTGCCATCATACATGTATATGCTACTTTTTGTTGTTCAAGTTTCTCAAATCTCAGCGTTTTAATTTTCTCGTTTATTCATTTTGATTGTAATATGTGAAATCAGCATGTACTTCTCAATAAAACCATCAGACGAATTCTGAAAAAGTGTCTTTACACCTACCTATTTTTGAACTACATACAAAGAAAGAGAAAAATACACAGTATATTCAAACTGCTAAATATCATGTTGTAGTAGTTTGATACTAAATGTTTTTTGTATTATCTTTTTTTTTCTTAGTTCTTAATGTTATATTAATACTGAAATGTATCTTCTGATGAAATATGAAGAAAGTAACAGTGGCGAAAATGTAACAAGATCAATATTTAGCTTTTTGAATATTCAGTATTAGCTCTCGTTTGCTATTGAGCATTTTATTTTAAGTCAGTTATCAAGGCAGTAATTTCCCACAGGATATGAAATCGTAAAGGTAGTTTCTCTTTTATATATAAAATATACTTTCAAAATTGTAACCTTGCAGCAATCCATTCCAAGACAATGAAGATTGTACTACAGCATGATGGAAAATTCAACTGGGAATAACTAACTTTATAAATTTGTTACATCTAGTTTGAACGAAGCTCTGAAACCTTTCGCATCATGTATGTGCAATGTCACGTTCGATCTGACGCAATTCGGATGTACCATTCGACAAAATGTGTTTTGTCGTCATAATAACGTCGTCTGAGGCCTGAGAAACCTCTGACAAAGGACATATACAATTACGACATCATAAATATATCGAATGGAACATATTCAATATGCATTTTTTACATACAATCGACAATTCGTTACGTTGCAAATAGCAAAAGCAACACCAGTATAAGTATTTTATACGTTTATAATGACAAAAGCGTTCTAAGTATAATATGATATAATAGATTTAGAAGGCATTTTTTTCGACTCAATGACTCGTCAGTATTTTGTTTTTCAAATGGAATAGTTAAAACCCCAAGAGCCTGTGCATTTCACTTTAAATATTCCTGTGTAATGCATCAAACAGATGCTGTCTCCGTTTGAAAAAAAACCCCAAAACAAAACAAAACAAATAAAATAAAATTACAAACAAATAATAGTGAACTGATAATATTTCTACCGGTCAAGGAATGAATGCTCTAGCGATTATGTAACGGATACTTTTTTAACTGCAGGGAGTTCCGTTTAAAATATTATGCGATCATCTGAGTAAATATTCTTTCAGTGTGTTGATCACAACAGCCCCATCTGTTCACTGGGACATCAGGTGGTCAACGATGATATTTTTAAGATCAATTTACGAAATCATACACCTACGACCACCATTTGATCGGAGAAAACTCATCGATCATCGCACAGATCTAATTATCAGGCGCTTACATGCGGTCTGGTATTTTGTCAATGAAGACAGAAACGGATTCGGTATAGACAGATAAAGCGATGTGACTGTATTCATCTTGCTCAGTAAAGCATTTTAAGAAGCAGAGGGTTTTGTTTGGTGTTCTTAAAATCTGCGGATATTTATACTCTGCTACAAATAGAATATGAATACACAAGTATATTTATCAATACACATCCGATGAATACACGATCGACGTGGCACATTTTGATCTGACCTTGACATAGAACGTTGTGAGTAGGTTCGAGCGCTGTGCGTAATGTGTTCATGTGAATTTTCGCCGATGACCTTCCATTACCCGGTCGAAAAAACCATTACAACCGAATGTCCTCCGATCACCGCCGGGGCCCTGAAACTACAACCGATTTTTCCCGAGGTTTTGTTTTGCAGATTTTCACCGATGTCCAAACATTGGTGAAACTCTCTAAGTTTTGTCAATCGGTCGACGATATTTCGAAATTTTACCAAGACACAATTGATCAATGAAAACTTGTTCGGCTCATGAATTTTATTTATGGTAAAGCACTGTATAAACATACAATGTATAATTTTACGTCATAAGTTATTTTCATTTTCATCATATGATATCTATATATCTCACTTAGTTCGATTTGTCAGAGGCTGCCCCGATGTTTTGGACTTTCATAAACGAAATTTACAAATTACTTCTAAACTTTTAACTCAGGGTTACAGATATCACAAGCTAAGAAAAACATTCGGCAAATTCTTCAAATCTTATTCAGAGTTTCTATCTAAATTTGGAAATATTTCTTTTCAACAGTATGTATCCAATGGAATTTCCCATCCTAATTTTTACGGTGATCTCGTATATAAACTAAGGAAAGTAAGAGGCTCAGATAACGTTATTTTATCATGTAATAAAATAGTCAAACGTCTTCTAAATAGACAATATGATATTGAGATCATCAAAAAGACTATATGTCTTGTATTTGGCCCCTCTACAGCCTTATGCAGACTTTTACTTGAACATTGCACGCTGACTAACAGGGCGGTGGGGACTATATGGCGGGCCTTGTCCAAATCTCTTTCAGAGGAGACACAGTCCTGAACCTCGTCCCCTCTGACTGTTAGTCGGGACTCCTACAGATCTAGGGTCTTAGCTCGCTTTCAGACTGGCAAAGCACGGTTTATCTTGTTGATGTCGCATATATTTTTATACCATTATGTGTTTTACAATACCTTACGTGTTTATATTTTTATGACCTCTCAATATGTGATACCTGTTGACCCTTGTTCTTTACATGGAGGATTATTTATAAATTTTCAAATGTACGTCCTTTGATTGTTCTGCCGTTACGGTGAGTGGGAAGGTGGGCCCGTAAACCGGTTAACCACACCATTTGTTTGGCTTTTGTCAAATTAAATGACCGTCCTAAGTCGGTATCGTAATTGCACTACAATCAAATATTTTTGTAATGTGTTATATGTTCTAGTATATTATTTATATTCATGTATTGTATAGCTCCATGGTGACTTCTGCCACATAACTGAGCCAGTAACTCCTCTTTTTTCTTTCATACGGTACATAATCAAAAATGATGCGAATACAGATTTCGAATACGAAATGGCGTTACATTTCATCATAATTAAACAATACAACATATGGTGGTATCTTTGGGCATTCACTTACACAAACTTCAGACATGGTCAACAATTGTGTGAAGAGACAGGTCCATATTATAATATGGATTTATGTACTTATGGACAGGAAACATGTGAATTAAGTTTTAAGCAAATCTATGCAACAGCTTCTATTGTTCACCATGCTTGTCATTGACTCTTTATACAAGCATCTGCTAAACATTTTCACCATTATTCTTGTCACTGACTCCTGGTACGTGCTAAAGTTGTGAGTGTTACCAATTTTCCGGTCATTGTTTCTTAACATCTTTATACTTTCATCATTTTCTCCTCGTTGACTTTTGACACCAAGTTCTGCTTTACAATCCACCAGAATGTGCTTTACAGTGTCACCATTCCTCTATTCATTGAACTAGAGCAGATCATCTGTTCTTTCTGCCTTTTATTTCTGACTCGGGCACGTGCTTAACAGTTTCACCATTGTCTCGTACGTCCTTTGATTGTTCTGCCGATAAGGTGAGTGGGAAGGTGGGCCCGTAAACCGGTTAACCACACCATTTGTTTGGTTTTTTTTTTCAAATTAAATGACCGTCCTAAGTCGATATCGTAATTGCACTACAATCAAATATTTTTGTAATGTGTTATATGTGCTAGTATATTATTGATATTCATGTATTGTATAGCTCCATGTGACTTCTGCCACGTAACTGAGCCAGTAACTCCTCTTTTTTTTTTTTGTCTTTTATTTCTGACTTGGGCATGGCATCTGCTTAACAGTTTCACCAGTCTTTCTGTTTTTTTTTTTTTTTTTTTTTGACTCGGTTACCTGTTTTACAGGTCATCATACTACTAGTCTTTGCCTCCTGACATTGACATTTTCTTATTGATATCTGACACCAACACCAACTTTACAGTTTAACTATTATGGCATATGGAAATTGATGTCCATATTTTAAGTGTTCTAACGGTATTTTTTATGTATGTTCTATATCGAGTTTTTCCTCTACTGCCAAAAGGGATAAAACACCACACTAAGACTTCATAACAAAGTAAAAGTGTTCAGAAGTTGGACGCTGCTTTTGTTTATTCCACTGCTTGAAGCTCGCCTTCATGTCACTAAATAAATGAATATATAATTCAAATAATTAAACTGTGGTAGCAGGTAAGTTATTGATTAATGTTTTTGTTTGCCAACAACCTTGCCATGAATACCTAATCATACGTAAAAATGTTTCATTATTACACGAATGAGATACATTTAAACTACCAACACTGTATGGTATCTGTCAAAGACTTGCTCATTAGCGTCTATGGCAAGTTGATTATTTTTAGGTAAAAAAATTCCTAGAATTATTTAAGTGGAATTGTTGCATTAACATCCAAGCACCAAATGAACAAACAACTATGATGATGATGGTAATGATAAAAATAAATATGATAAACAAGAAAACATAATAAAGGAAGAAAGAAACAATAATTAAAAACAAAACTGTTTCGATCGATGTACACGATAACTTAGATGTATTGTGCCATTTTAACGTTTAAACAAGTGTAACTATTTACGAAGATTTACAAGATTTATATTTTAAATGATTACCTTGACATATATATATATATATATATATATATATATATATATATATATTATATATATATATATATATATATATATATATATATATATATATATATATATATATATATATATATATATATATATATATATATATATATATATATATATATATATATATATATATATATATATATATATATATATTTCGAATGTATATGAGTGAACGGTTTGTTTTGCAAACAAGGGAATTGACGCACTAAATTTAAGTACTTTTTTAAATCACAAGTCTGTTAAAGATAATACTCCTCCATACTTCAAGATGAGGGAATCGCCCTGTATTTCCTATAAATATACACCAACAGTTGCTTCCAAAATCCATAACTATATACAGAATTTGAAATGTGTAGATCTGAACAACTTTCATAACCCTATACCATGTTTTCCTCCTCGTTGGAGTTTAAATATAATCCATGTGGTCATGATGTGACAGGATATTTCCGTATTATTCATAATAAAAAAAACCTTAGAGATCTTTTAAGTAAAGGCCCAAAATTTAGATAGCAAATGTCATTTACATGGCGTCAAACCTTTGATATTATTATGGGCTCATGTGAAGAGTATGCCAGACGTTGGGCTAAGAGAGTTGAATTACACACTCTTTCTGAATTTTGCTAATGAAAAGAATTTGAAGACTCTGTCATTTCTTTAAGAAGAAACATAAGTCAATTTTTTGGGTCCTCCAGAGTCGTAAGAGAACTTTCTCGACTTCACGAAAATTTCATTAGTGTTCCTGCTGACAAGGCAACTAACGATTACACGTTCGTATAAGGTCAAAAACGAAGAAGTACCGAATGGTAAACCATATCTCATAGTACATTAAATAAAGGGGACAATCTCGTGATTAGTGTCATATTCAGACAAATGCGAACCCCAATAAAATCGAGGTGAGAGCAGGTGCCCGGGAGGAGTAAGCAGGAGATGTAAGGCATATCATATTAAATGTCTTACAGAAGAACTTGGTCTTCATTCAACACCTGGTAACCCCACTTACACAGTTACAAATTTGTTTCTGTCTGAGGTAGTGGATAACCACAAGTCTTTTCTCAGTTCATTTGGCATTACTACAAATGAATCTGATCTGGAACTAGCATATCTTTTTTGGATTCCAAAGATGCATAAACCACCATAAAAGCATCGATTTATAGCTGGATCTTCCAAGTATTCCACCAAGTCATTTTCCATATTACTGACTAAAAGTCTAACAGAAATCAAACATGGTCTTCAAATACTGCTCGACTGCTTACTCTTGAAAAGCGGAATCAATCTCATTTGGATCCTAAAGATTTCAGAGGAACTTCTAGAGCAATAAAATCTCCTATTTTAATAATGTTACTAGCATTAAATCTTTTAACTTTTTAACTCTTTATACAACCATTCCTCATCTAAAACCGAAGAACAGAATTACATCAATTATTCAAAACGCCTTCTTTAACAAAAAAAAAAAAACAAAAAAAAAAAAACCAAATCGCACAGATAAGTATCTCGTTTTAGGCCACGACGACATATATTTTGTAAAGGAACAGTCAGATTCCAGCAGAAAGTGTACAGAGTAAAAGAGCATCCAAATGTTAGAATTTCTTATACATTTATATTTTTGAGATCTTTGGTGGAGAATTGTTCCAACAGATTGTTGGCATTCCGATGGTTACACATTTCGCGCCACTTCTCGCCGACATATTTTTGTACTCTTCACAATTTCCCAACTTATACGCTATGTCAGGGCATCCTCTAAATACGAAGATTTTGTCCCAAGAGCGAGGCTTTTTGCCACAAAACTACTCTCACAGGGATATATTGAGGGCTGTTTTAAAATGTCACCGAGGAAGTTCTATGGTTGATATATGGACTTGACGTAATTTGAGATCCCCTTTCAAGAATATTAACCGACATTTTGTGATCTGATCCTGCAAACTAACCGATTTCACTTTTTGACTATAATTGATAAGTAGCAACATTCCATCATCGCCCGCATACGGCGTATTCATATCTCAGTTAATACGTTATTCCAGAGCATGTTCAAATTACAATGACTTTGTTCTGAGGGCTAGGCGACTTTCAGTTAAGCTGCTCAGCCAGAGTTATATATGTGCCAGACTATCAACGTCACTGAGGAAATTGGTCGTTACGAGACTCTTATTACTCCATATGATATCTCGTTATCCAGACTTTTAAATGATATTCTGGACTGAGACCGATTCCGATCATTTTACATAGATTTGACACCTTCTATTCTAGAGGGTTACCCACTTCGACTTCTCCATATATAAATACATATGGAATTTACACGAATTGACTCTTTCTACTGGGTATATGTGACGGGTGTTGCTAGCAAGCAGGAGATGCTCACTCTGCCCGGGCACCTGATCTCACTCCATCACAGGGGTTCACATATGCTCTTCAAGTCGACATATTTTGTTATTCTCCATTTGTTTTTCATTTTCACTGATTTTGTATGTCCTCTGGTTTTATGATTTTTGGACTTGTGGTTTGGATTTATCCATCATCTTTACATTGACATAATACGTATATATATTCAGATATTTGTTGACGTGGTTTTCCGATGCCAAAATTTCGGATTTACAGTATTTCATACCATGAATAGGATAATTTGACTGAGTGTTGTTGTCTCCTGCATGTGCTTATATGTATATATTTATGTATTTACTTTCTCGACTTGAAAAGCCGGCGTGGCCTAGTGGTATAGCGCCGGACTCCTAATCGGGAGTCCTTTGACATTTCGACTCCTTACACAACGGTCCCTCATCAGAAACTAAAAGACAGTTTAGCGGAAATTATCCAAAATGCATTTACTAGTAAAAACGGAAGCCCAGTTCTAGGCCATGATAAAACTTAATTTGTCAGGGAAAATTCTGAATCCAAAAATAAATATACTGAAACAGATGTCATCCAAATGTTGAACTTTCTTATCTATAACATTTTTATGGTGTTTGGAGAAAAGGATTTTCAACAAATTGTCGGCATTCCAATGGGTATTAACTATTCCCCTCTTCTGGCTGACATACTTCTCTACTCATACGAAGCTGAATTCATTAAGTCTTTGCTTTCGCAATGAAAAAGAAACCAGAAGACATCTGACAATGCTGTATGACACAAATCACCAAGGACCGGTACACAAACAATTGACAACAGCAGAATATACACGGAACGACATTACAAAAATATTCTATTGTGCTGCGGTTACGATACCGACTTAGGACGGTGAATTGAAGTAACAAACGTCACTCAATTGGTGTGGTAAACCGGTCTACGGGCGCCCACCTTAACACTCACCGCAAAAGCAGCACAATCAAAGGAAAGAAACAAATGGCTCTTGGTTTCAGTTTCACTTACAGATATATAGATGACTTCCTTTCCGTTAATAATCCTTCATTCTCGGATTACCTTAGCATCATCTATCCAAGCGACTTACAGATCAGCTATTCAACCAGGGTTATCAATGTGCTAGACTAACAATGTCACTGAGGAAGTGCTATGGTCGTTACGATACTCTTATTACTCAATATGATATCTCTTTATCCAGACTTTTAAATCATATTCTGGACTGATACCGATACCGATCATTTTACACAGATTTGACATCTTCTATACCAGAAGGTTATTTATTTTGACTTCTCTATATATAAGTATATATGGAATTTACAAAATATGACTCTTTCTATGTATGTGACGGTGTTGCTAGCACGCAGGAAATGCTTACTCTCCTCGGGCACCTGATCTCACTCCATCAAGGGGGTTCACATATGCTCTTTAAGCAGACATTTTCCGTTGTTTTTTATTTAGTTTTCATTTTACCTGATTTTATATGTCCTTTGGTTTCATGATTTTCGGACTTACGGTTTGATTTATCCATCATCTTTACGACTCAAAGAGTTAGAAATGTAGAATATCAAAGAAAGCATGCAAATATAATGTTTCATTGACATGAAGCTGTGAGAAAATGCTGTTCCTGTTGTTTAGGAGTGTCATTTCGGTCAATGGAATTCCCAGGACAGGAGAATCTAATTAGCATGAAAGGGGTGATTGCAAAGAAAAATTGGCAAATCTACAAGACCCCCGCGGATTATTGCAGCTGCATAGATACACATTATGTTGAGTCTTTCAATAATGCATGCCTTATTTATAATGACAAAATAATAGTGTATAGTGACAAGGAATACAAAAGGAGGGCAGCAATGGAAATTTTACATTGGAATGAAAACATCAATAGACAATACACATCGATTACATACATAGAGGACGCGAGAAAGCTACGTCGTAGTACGGGGGAAACAATTAAAACCGAAAACTGGAAATTATTGTACAAATCTTTTGATCAAGTCCGGGATATTTTATATGCAAGTCAATAAATACGAATACAGTAAGTTTCAATTAATCTTTTCCTTTACCCTTTAGCATACGATAAACACGTGGTTATCTATAAATATCACACACTGAACGATCTGCATTACGTTTAGTACAACATTAACAGGGATACGCTCCGCCCACAAAATGGACGGTAGGTCCTAACGCAAGCGGCGGTGTAACCCTTCGGTACTTCTTCGTTGTTTACTGGCTAAATGACACATGATAATTCATTTTGTTAGTTATACACATCCGGCTACATGATGCCTTATTTCTCCCTCGTATAATATAGAAAATTATTAACCTCCTGTTGATTTTGTTTATGAGTGTACATACCTAATTACCCTAGAGATCTGCTGATATATTATACCCGTAATAGTATAGCAATGAAATTTATGAATTATTTATACATGAAAGGTTCGATATCAAACTCTTATTTTTAATTCTAAAGGCAAAGTATTAATCCGATTGTTTAAGACAAAAAACGATACTTTTTTGTAAGGAAAATATGTGAAATGATGTATCAACGCAGAATTCAACAAATCTCTTTCAGTTTGTTTCTTTTGTTTTTGTCGTTCCAGGGTGGATTATATCACACTTTTCACAATATCATTTGTCATCTGTATTAGGCTAGTACGTTTTCTCCTATTTCATTTATATGCAACGATTTAGTCATTATTTTTCAATGTGAACACTTGCTTTTTAGAAATGCAAATGGGGAAATATGTTTACTTTCTTTTCTGAATTTATTTTGCGTGGATATGAATAATAATACTATTCATCTTTTGTTATGTGTGCATTTGCAGAGAGAAATATGTAGAATTTCATCCGTTAACTATTTTATCCAATGTAACAAGCCGGCAGGAAATGCTTACAATTTTCACGGGGCTTGATACCGACTAAATTGTTATTACTGGTTTTTAAACGGTAATTATTGATTTTGAGACGATTTCACAAGTACAAATGTGTTTCAGATGTGAAAATATGAAACATATTTCACATTTAGCCATTTAATGAAGCCGGTTCTAAGACGAATGCTCATCACATCTATACAATGTGACGCTCGACTCATGGTGAGTTCAATCTGACGTAATTCGAATACATTTTTCCATAACTTATTTTATCATGCTGTCTTACCTATACAACCAAGAGTTCCTTTAAACGCAAACGCCGGTTTACAGCGACATACATCAGCTCCATTCACTGACTCGCACGAAGATGTCGTAAGATCACATTGATGTCCTCCTGTCAGGCAGCTACACGTGTCTCCCTCATACCCAGGATTACATACACATGAACCAGTATCCGGATGACATCGTTGTGTGTTTCTTTTCTTACATTTACATTTTGAACATGTTGGTCCATATGTAAATGGAGGACATGCTTAAATATGAAGAATATTCTTGTATTGATGATTGATGAATGACTGTACTAGAATATGTGTCATACCACATTTACCATTCATATGGTCAACATGTAATGTATATAGTTAAACTTTAACAATCACAGTCCACCGACGAATGACTTATCCGTTTATGACGTAATAAATATTACAATTGATATATGATAATTATAAATGTTGGACTTGTACTGAGTTGTGTAATGTCATCACATTATTGATGGATAATATTTATGTACAATTTAATGGCAAGACTTATCAACAGATTATTTGGGATTCCTATGGGCACTAACTGCGCTCCCCTTATAGCAGATATATGTTTATACTGTTATGAGAGAGACTTTATGCATTCTACTCAAACTTCTAAACGTTTCGACCTTATTGATAAGTTCAATGACACCTCTAGATATCTTGATGATATTTTAGTATCGATAACCCTGAGTTTGAAAACTATATATCTGACATTTATCCATCTGAACTTCAATTAAACAAAGCCAATACCTCCGACCAGGAAACACCTTTTTATGGACTTAAATATTAAAATTATTAACAACAATATTCATACCAATATATATGATAAAGCTTGACTTTAGATTTCCTATTGTAAATTTCCCTTATCTAGATAGTTATGTCCCCAGACTCCCATCATATGGTATTTATATTAGTCAATTGGTTAAGTTTGCTAGAGCCTGCACTAACGTTTTGGATTTTCACGGAAAAAAATTCTCAGTTTACTTTTAAACTTCTTACTCAGTGTTATAGATATAATAAACTTCGAAAAACTTCAGACATTTTATCTAAATTCCGAAATGTTACTTTTCAACAATATGTATTTAGAGGAATTTCCCATCCCAATTTCTACGGTGATCTAGTGTACAAACTTAGGAGGGTAAAATATTCCGATAATTTCATATCGGCTGGTTCTAAAATTATTAAACGCCTTCGACATCGACAGTATGACCCCGAGATCATTGCTAAGACCATAGGTCTTTATCGAGTCCCTCTACAACCCAATGCAGACTTTTACTTGAGCGTTGCACGCTGACTAACAGGACGGTGGGGACTCTATGACGGGCCTTGTCCAAACCTTTTCAGAGGAGACAAGGTCCTGATCCTTGTCCCCTCTGACAGTTAGTCAGGACTCTTATTGAGCAAGGATCTGAGCTCGCTTACGAAGGGTTACGGTAGAGCATCGTTTACTTAAGTTGATGTCTCCTATTATGTCATATTTTTGATAGCAACATATTATTCTATAATTTTTTCCTGTGTAATAAAATCTTATGACCTCTCTTCTTGAGAAACCTGTTGATCCCTGTTCTCTATATGGGGGATTATTTATATATCCTTTCATTGTGCTGCTTTTGCGGTTAAAGGAAGGTGGGCGCACGTAAACCGGTTTGTTTGTTACTTCAATTGACCGTCCTAAATCGGTATCGTAACCGCAGCACAATCGAATATTTTTGTAATGTCGTTCCGTGTATATTCTGCTGTTGCCATTTTTTGTGTGCGGGTCCTTTGTGATTTGTGTCATACAGCTTTGTCAGATGTCTTCTGTTTTTTCTTTGAAAGTCTTCAAAATGCACGTTCCTTTACAAACAATGGAAAGGGGATTTTTTACGTTACAATGACGAAAGCAACCTTAGTATCATGACGACAGGAAAAAATTATATTGAGCTAATGAACTGGTTAACCCGGCGTAGAAGAGACGGTAATGTACTTGGCCATACACCGAGAAGACATTGTGTTCGAGTCACACCGATGGCTCATCATGATCCTGTTTTCCTAAATAGTTAAAACCGAGAACCCGTACATGTATGTGTTACGTAAAACATATCTTTGCATTGCATCAGACAGATGTGTCACCATGTAAATGAAATTATCTTTGCGTGAAAATAAACAAAAAAAGTAACACAAACAAATATCGAGTCATGTTCTTCCGATGCGTTGTACACAAGAATCCCATCTTTTCAATTTCAAATCACTAAGACATCAAGCAAATGTTAACGTGGGACTATGGGCAGTTCAGACATGGGAAGATCATCAATGATTTTATTTTTTAAAAAGGAAGGGGAAAGGCATCTGACTAAGCTGTAGGCAGAAGTCACCAAGGAGATGTACAATAAATGTAATATATACACAATATAAACAAATAAAGAAATGCATGCAATGACATTACAAAAATATTGATTGTAAGACAGATGCGATACTGACTTAGGACGGTCAATTGACAAAACATTCTCCGTTGGTGTGATAAACCGGTTTACGGGCCCATCTTCCCATTCATTGCTAATGCAGTATAATCAAACGACACACGTTAAAGATCAATTTCATAACTGACTATAATTCTACGACAACCATCCGTTCATCGGAAGACAACCCATCGGCCATCGCCTAGATTTCAGTCGATATTCATCAAATAAGAATATGGATTCAGGCAGGTGTTTTCCCATCAGACGGATATCGGAATGCTCCGAAATGGGAGTATAAAGCGATGTGACTACTAACCATGCTTGTTCCAAAATTTCAACAAACATTTCACTTATACAAATAGAATGAGTACATAAGTATTTTTATTGATACATGTTCAAGGAATATACGATCAACGTGGCGTATTGACGAGGTCCGGGATCCAAAAACCCGTTGAGAGTCGGTTCGAGTCCTGTGCAATGTTTAAATATCATACTGTGTCAATGCAGATGCTTGCGGATGATTGAAGTCATATACTACCTTTGCTCATGCCGATGCCATTCCAACACAAGGTTTGTTGCCTGTCAGTTGCAGATTTTACCGATGCTTAAGCATCTGATGTCCTTAAACTCGTAAGAAAGTTTTCTATAGTGCATGATCATAAATGATGAAAATTTGGATTTCAGATACGAAATTTATTTACATGAAATGTTATTATATTATGTATTTTAGCATTCAATGTGTGTAAACTACAAATAAGTTTATTGTTGAAATAAAGTGGTTTGTTAGATGAAATCGAAATAAAGTCAGTAGCGAATGTTTGTTGACATTACTTCACCTTTTCTTCCTGAAAACCAGGATATTGCACTATATCTATAAATCTACATATTAGAAATAAACTATACATGTTTATGTTGGCAAATTTTGGCACCCAGTTGTCAAATCAATAAATCAGCATTATACCTGTCTAGTCGACATTGCCAGACTACATAACATAATTGTAACTTTGAAACTGGAAGTATGACCTTGGTTCAAGGTTATGATACATCTTTTGAGTCATTGGCAATAATTGTGTGAGTTATGAAGCAGATCCACTTTATAACTCTGATTTTGATAATTAGTTCACTGTGACCTTGACCATGAAGATATGACCTTGGGCCAAAAACATAACACACCAAAACGTCGTAGGTAACAAGATCGTGAAGTATGAAGCAGATATATACAACAGCTACTGTTGTATAAAATAGCCACTAAATTCAACATCTTAAACTCAATGCGAACTTGAAACTAAAAATATGACTTTGGTCATAGCATACCCTTATGTCAGGGGTAACGATAGTCACATGAATTGTTTCACTGTATATAAAGCAGTAGTATTTATATAACTAAGAATCTTTAAAATATATTTATCCCGCAGACAATTTACACAGACCTTCCCTATATAACTATTCCCTTATATCCTAATCAATTTCACTCTTGGGGGTATGATGTCGTAATTGTCTATTGTTGAATAAACATATGATTTACCTTTATAGGATCTTGATGATAAATTCACTGTTTGGAGTAAAGTACTATGAAAATCTTTTTTTTTTTCCTTTTTTTTTTATAAATTTTCAGATTTGTAATGACCCCTTTTCTTTATTGCCATTGATGCGCCCTATTTTCAGATTTGTAATGACCCCTTTTCATTGTTGCCATGGATACGCCCTATCATAGTTAGAAGTATCTTTCTAAGGTCGGTATTCCTTCAGATTAATATCAAAATTTTATTTTCTTGGTTTCTCCTATTACTTTCAACGTAAGATCAAAAGAAACTTATTTTTTTAATTTTCAAAAATATTCTTATAGGTATTAAAGAAAAAGAAAAGAAAATCGGTCGTTTAATAAGTGGCAACTTTTATTTCCTTCCATATTGAAGGCTACAAGTAAACATTTTCATTATTTAAGTAGACGAACAAACGACACTATTTGTTCCGGGTACCATAATTCTGCAGTTTGTAAAAACCTTCGAAGTATATTGTGGGTTCAGAGTGACGTAACACTGTATACCTCCGTACTTTCATAGTTTAACTACTAAAAATAATAGTTATCTATCATATTTAATAAGGTGCTGAACAATATCATGTCGAGAGACTTTATCCTCAGAGGTAAAATTTCGCATCAACGTTTCATGATATTTATCTTTGTCTGGTGCTTTAGGCTTAGGCTGTTACTTTTCAGAAATAATGGATAGTTCTGAGTGTTGTTTGTTTAGAAATCTTGTTTTTCTTTGAATTTTAATATCAGTTAACAGTATAAGACCTTTTAGCCGGTGCATGCCAATATTTTCAATGAAATATGCATCTTCGATTGTTATTATTTAAATATCGCACCGGCATATCTCAGTTTTAATGTAAATATAGAAAATATATACGTTTAAATTTTGTGTGCCAGATGCGCATTTCGACAATTTATGTCTCAACAGTGATGATCGTGGCCGAATGACTGGAATTCTCATAATATATAAATATTTGAAGAGCAGTGTTAAAACCAAAATGACCGAAAAGTTAACCAAAGAATCAGTCTAAGGACAGAGCTGTGCATGATGTAGATACCCCTTAGTTTTAGAGTGATTTACATTATTTCATGACTGGAAATTTGAAGTATTTATTTCATGTCAGTACAAAAGCACCGAAAAGAAGACCGTCAGTACAAACGCACTGAAAACTAGACACGAAACCCTCGGGAACTATAAGTCCACCAGCAATAACAACGACCTAGTGGTTATAATAAATATAGAACATATATACCATTTAAATTTGTGCACCAGATGTGCATTTCGACAACTTATGTCTCTTCGGTGATGCTCGTGGCCGAATGATTGGAATTCTCATAATATATAGATATTTGAAGAGCAGTGTTGAAACTAAAATGATCGAAAAGTGAACCAAAGTACCAATCTAAGGACTAGGCTATGCATGAGGGAGATGCGTCAGTTGAAGAAGTCAAAATAGTAGACCTCAACAGGCATACGGGCGCAGACTTTCACTGATCATACCTTAGAATCGAATTTGGCAGACAATCTATGTTACTTTTTCCAAATCCTGTAGCCTAAATGATCATCAAAACCTTAAGACACTACAAAATGTATGCCTATTTGATTTGGGTTTTTTTTTGTTTTTTTTTTTTGTTTTTGTTTTTGTTTTATTGTTTTGTTTTGGGTTTTTTTTTTCTTTTTTTTTCTTTTTGCAAATGCTCGATTACACTGTGGCTGTGGTCTGTACTCTTCTCAAAGTCCCATTTAAGGATGTTTTAAGTTTTGTAAATGTATTTGTATGAGTATATTTATCAGTCTGTAAATAATCATGTTTCATATCATTATAAGTATTCCGAAAAAGACTGTAACATAAAACCGCTAATTTCCTAACGTAATTTAGTGTTCTGTGTGTATATTTATAAAAGCCATTCATCTTCGTAGATATTCATATCCGAAATGATGAAAACCCAGTATTTCATTAGCGATCACTAATTACCACAACAGGTCAACAGTAAGAGCTATATCTAACGACTGAGATATGTACGAGCGTGATATACATTCGTTATGAAATAATTTTCATTTTCTTTATGTCTCCGCTGGGTAAAATTATACACACGTATTTATTGATATGTGCTAACAGAAAAGCTCTGTTTGTTGGGTTTTTGTTTTGCGCTACTCCAGAATTATTTCACTTATATTGTGGAAGCACCTGTTTGATCTATTGCTTCATTATCTTGTCCTATACTACGAACTCGCCTAAAGCAGTGAGAGATCATGACATTATGTGACACAGGACCTCGGATTGAGAGATCATGACATTATGTGACACAGGACCTCGGATTGAGAGATCATGACATTATGTGACACAGGACCTCGGATTGAGAGATCATGACATTATGTGACACAGGACCTCGGATTGAGAGATCATGATATTATGTGACACAGGACCTCGAATTGAGAGATCATGACATTATGTGACACAGGACCTCGGATTTTACTGTCTCTTTCGAAGGACAGATAGGGAGGAAGAAGATGCCAATGGCCGAAATCGAACCCGAATGATCAGATTGAAATCCAGATACCTCTGAATCAACCTGCCGTCAAACAGAAGAGAAGATATTTTACAGTATCCCTCTCATCGTCCATCTTCACATTCGAACCAAGGCGAAAGATAACAAAAGATAACGTTAGCCTTAGTCAGTCCTTCCAAAATTATGAATACAGAAATCAATACCAATCCCCTGCCATCCATGGAAAAGATCCTTTAAACCTCTCTCTCCCTAACTTGACTTGTTGTGATACTAATCTACGAATTTATTCCAGCATACAGAAGTGTCAAAGAAAGGTTTGATGTAAAGCCATGTGAATTTCAAGTAAGGACTGCTTACTTAGATATTACATTATTTGCATCACTGCAATGGACACGCCGAATGCATTGGGAAATTTTGGGATCTTTTACGTGGCATATTCATGTGTGATCTCAATTTGTACCGAAACCATAAAAACAAATTGTTTCTATTTTTTCAGGCACAAAAATGTATTTAGACCTCCTAAACACAAGTTTTATGTATTCAATTACTTGTCTAACTACTTGACCTTGTCACTAAGAAAAAGTAATCTTTTTGTTGTTTCCAATACTCTCATATCCAACCCAAAGTTATATATAACATGTAATATATATTCCTGCGTATACTATTCTTTATATTTAATACTTACCTATTATTACCATCTGCTTACTATTTTGTAACATTTTCTTGTGATAAAGTTGATGTTCTGGATATTTTTTTCTAATCATTTATCACATTTTGAAATATTTGATTGCACTTCTTTTACAGCGAACTGAAAGGTTTGGCAAATTATGGTAAATCATATTAATTAATTGGATGGTTATGAGTGAATAATCATCATCATTAATCTTGTTGTCTTCTAGAAGTAGATTATGTTATGTAACAGTCAAACCTATTCTACCTACACCACTGTCTTATGGAAAAAAAATAGTTTATCGTGGACTGGTCAGTTTTATATTGTGAGATGAATATGGATTTCACAAGTGAAATGTGAATTTGTCGCTGATTGTATGATAAAACCCCTTTTGAATATCATTTTATACATAGCTTCTATCGTGACCTCAATGAAAGATAAAATAGTAAGATGAGAATATGCAAACACAATAAGATCGCCATTCCCCTATTAGGTGACGACCTGTTGATGATATTTTGGACGCAAGATTCGTTTTACTTGATCCCGAATTAGGACACAGATTTCTTTTGGTAACATATTGCAAAACAATAAGTTTACCGAAGCTTTTATAAGCTCTGAATTTTAGAAAAGTATTTCTAGTTTCATAGCATTTGCAACCCTGAGTCAAAAGTGATTTAAAGATCTTTTTATATTAATGTAGGTTCTAGCAAATCGAACCAACTGCGAAATATATAAGCCGTATTATTAGAATCTAGGGGCATCATTGTCTAAGTATAAGATATTCGAAGTCTTTATTTCAATCATAAATGATCGTAGGTATATTATTCTCCATGCTTTTAGTGTCAATTTCTTTTCATCAGACAGGAGTTAAATTTCTATAATACTATAAATTCCATTAACGGGAACATGTTCCCTAAATGGTAAATTTATATTTATTATACTTAGTTTACGTACTCTTTTATTTGATAAATTATTAGGTAGTTTAATAAATTCCGTGATATTTTAACAAATAGATCTAGGTAATTATTCCTGGATATCTGTAATTTGTAGTTACGGAGCAGTGTGTGTGTGTGTGTGTGTGTGTGTGTGTGTGTGTGTGTGTGTGTTTAGATAAACTATATCTATTTAATTTTAGGCTGCTTTCTGTATCTTCATGACGAAGAGTAGTAAGAACAAAACTGTTAATAAAATATCGACATTTGTATGATGTTTTAAATTGCATACATGTACTAGCGGACAAAGTTCGGTTTTTCCATTAAACCGTTAGACATGTGGACGAAATTTGATTAAATTTGACACTCGGCTACCTCTGTACGCTTTGAAATGTTCTTCAATTAAAATTCCGCCGACTGTAAACCCATTGGACGTTGCATATTTTTAGACGAATTTTAAAGTAAAAAACGAAGAAGTACCGAGGCGTAAACCATATCTCATTGATTCCGCTTCTCGAGTAGGTAGCAGAGGAGACCTCGTTTGATTTCTCTTAGAATTTTGGTTAGTAACATGGTAAGAGGCTTGGTAGAACACTTGGAAGATCCAGCTTTGAATCGATGCTTATATGGAGTTTTATGCATCTTTGGAATCCAATAGGGGTATGGTACCTCAAGATCAGATTCATTTGTAGTAATACGAAATGAACTGAGAACTGACTTGTGATTATCCAATATCTATGAATGAGACAAATTTGCAACCGCGTAAGTTGGATTACCATGCGTTGAATAAAGACAAAGCTCTTCTATAAGACTTTTAATATAATATGCCTTACATACCAACGTGTAATTGTTAGCTGCCTTGTCAGCAGGAACACCAATGAAATTTTCGTCGAGAAAGTTCTCTAACGACGCTGGAGTCACGAAATATAGAATTGTGTTTGTTCTTAAAAGAAAAAAGAGGAGTTACTGTTTCAGTTATGTGACAGAAGTCACCATGGAGCTATACAATACATGAATATAAATAATATACTAGCACATATAACACGTTACAAAAATATTTGATTGTAGTGCAATTACGATACCGACTTAGGACGGTCTTATAATTTGACAAAAGCCAAACAAATGGTGTGGTTAACCGGTTTACGGGGCCACCTTCCCACTCACCGTAACAACAGAACAATCAAAGGACGTACATTTAAAAATTTATAAATAATCCTCCATGTAAAGAACAAGGGTCAACAGGTGACATGAAAAAGTCTTCGAATTCTTTTCAGCAGACCTCTGATCGACTTCAGCCATTCAGAAAGAGTGTCTAATTCAACCTCTTCTCTCCCAGTCCAACGTCTGATGTACTCTCCACATGAGTTCATAATAATATCAAAATTTTGACAACATTTAAATGACTGTGGTTCTCTCTATTTTGGGCCTTTACTTAAAAGATCTCTAAGTTTTTCATTGCGACAATATGGGGATGGATTGTATTTAAACTCAGACAAGGAACATGGAAACTTTATAGGGTTATGAAAATTGTTCAGATCTACACATTTCAAATTTTGCTTATAGTTTAAAATTCTGAAAGCAACTGTTCGTGTATATTTATAGGAAATACAAGGCGACTCCTTCATTTTGAAGTATGGCGGAATATATCTTTAAAAGAAAGCCTTATCCGGAGTACTCCTGCACTATATGTGCTGGTAAATTATTACAAATCGAACATCAGAACAGTAAAGATTAACTACACAGCATTTCTTTTCGATTGTAGAGCGAGATGCCGCGATTAAAGAAAAAAGAGGAGTTACCGGCTTAGTTATGTGGCAGAAGTCACCATAGAGCTATACAATACATGAATATAAATAATATAATAGAACATTTAACACATTACAAAAATATTTGATTGTAGTGCAATTACGATACCGACTTAGGACGGTCATTTAATTTGACAAAAGCCAAACAAATGGTGTGGTTAACCAGTTTACGGGCCCACCTTCCCACTCACCGTAACAGCAGAACAATCAAAAGACGTACATTTAAAAATTTATAAATAATCCTCCATGTTAAGATTAAGTAAAGTTGATGGGGGTAGTGTCATTGCTCTAGTAATGCAGGGGACATTCTACCCAGCAATATGGAGTACATGAGACAACAATATCCCGTATAGTTGCGCATCTCGGAGCTACAGGTGGGCTGAGGTTGGGTGACAGTCCCGGGAGCAGATGCGTTACATTACAAACAATGATAATATCATCAACCTCTCTATTGGCAGATATAATCGTTATAAACTACTTTTCGAAAACAATGAAAAGCGAAGATTTTAAACGCATAGGTGGGCACATTCTGGTAGTTATTAAAGTGCCGAGTGATTCAAGCATACATCATGACGGCAACAGGAAATCAATCACAACAGCTTTTATCATATTATCAGGTTCAATGATTAAATATAAAAGTAAGATTTATAAGCGAAATCGAAAAGAAAGTTGACGGTAATAACTAAGTGACGTATGTTTACGAAAGTTCATCTAAATAGAAAAGAATGTAATGCTGGGTAATCTGACTAGAATATTGCGTAATGATGTTAATTTTCTTGTAATATCCACCAGTTTCCATTGAAATTTCAAGCTGAGATACAAATAAGTTTGTGATAATGTAACAGAAAAATCTTGTGATAAACAGGTTAGCCGTGACAGTTTATCTCACAATTTCAAAGAATTAGTGCTGATCTAACATTTTATGTAAATCATACTACATTATACAATATTCCACTGGATTGAACTGAAAGTGTAATGTTCATATACATAAGTATAATTGTCATTATTCATGAGGAATATTCCAGGAAATGATGACTGTAGATTTCTTATGTACATATATTTCAATATCTTATTGATGTGCATTACATACAATACATTAGAACAACTACGTGAATGTTTCCTTCATCTCTGAATAATGTGCAGATGATGATATTTAATGCTTATCATGCCAGAGTGACATTGCAATAATGTTTTGTTAAAACTTTTCAGGAAATTTTCAATAATTTACTGATTTTTTTTTTCAATTCTGTTCTGCTGTCATTGACCTATTGTTTGTCTACCTTAGTCGCTTTGGCTATTATATAACAGAATCGGAACTATCCATATCTTTTTAAAGAATGATATATCAAATACTAGACTTTATAAGCCAAATGCATTACATCAATAGACGCTTTCAGATAATATGTGTAAGCATTCACGCTCAATATCATTCTGGTATGCATGTATTAGACTTGCAATACTGCTAGGTTTGGAGCCTGATTGTGTCTGGGAGGTTTGTTCGCCTAGCGGAATGTTAAATATTACTTCCACTGGGACGAATTGTCCCTTGGTTTTGGCAACTGGCAAGTATATAAATTGGCACCTGTCTACTGTGACAAGGCCATGACGTATCTTACCTGAGCGTCTAATGTGTGTTGCGATGGCCTGATTTAGGTTTACAAGGGTGCTTGAGCTAAGGGACTGTTTATGTCTTGAGGAGCATCCGACTAGCGAACCCGACACGTTTCTCCTCCAGGCATGCATATACCTTAGGTAAAAGAGAGCTATATATCTGTAAAAGTTTGTATGTGACATACACATCAATATCTGGGGGGATCATGCTATTATATAGACAAAAGAGAAATTAAACAATTTTCATCTCTCTCTCTTCATAAATTTACTTTTGCAACTACAAGTACACAGACAGGTATATTTTATGAGACGTAAGACAGGCAAAGAGACAGAAGTTGTGGAAATGTGTATCTGGTGCACAAATTTATAACACATATATATTCTAATATTTATTATAACCACTAGGTAGGTATCACTGCTGGTGGACTGATAATTTCCGAGGGCAACCTAAGTCAAGTTTTCAGTGCTTTTGTACTGACCAGAAATATATACTTAAAATTTTCAGTCATGAAATTTTGTAAGTCACTCTAAACTTAAGGAGTTTCTTCCTATGTTCTAACATCTAGTATGTATATGTACATCCTGTTTTCTGCCTTTATTTTTATTAACATGAATTCATTGATTGTTTATCTGGATATCATCATATTTATCATATATGTATCTAAAAATACAGTAGAGAGACTTTTGTTTGAATGTCATAGCGAATTTCAAAACATGGTATTAAGCATGAATAATATTTACTTGTTTGTAAGGATATTTTTCTATTCATACAGGTTTAATATGATTGATTTCGGTTTATCTGAGAGCATATATGACATTCAAAATTAAATGGATAGATTGCCCAAATTATTTTACGAAATGGTCAACAGAGCATGACCCCTTTCGGGGTTTCACCTGATCATTATTCGCCATGGGACAAATAGAGAAGCGGAATAAAGATATGGTTCTAATCAGATTGTGGATGTGCATATACCCCAAATATCCAGATGTTACGAAGTCAATCTTTGTGCCTTTACCTTTTTTTCTTTGAATTTTGTAGATTGTATCAAAGTGGTATACATAACTCAAACCTACCTTGTACAAAGCAGCGACTTCAATTACCACGTAAATTAACGCAGGGCTCACTTTATAAGGGTCTGTCTTATAGCGATAATGAAGATCTTTTTATCATATGTTTTGCTGTTTATGCAGTGAATTATTTCATGGTGCATTTCACAATCACCTTCAATAACTTTGTTTTATGCAATTTGACAGGGCAAATGATAAAATTGATGTATTATCCATATAGCGTTTTTCTAGATCTTTCACTACGTGAATAAGTTAGTTGCAATATGGTATGTATACCTATCTAATAAAACTTTAAGTTTAAATATGTTGAGACTCATTCGTGGTGAATTGGTGCAGCTCAGGTTTCGATTCCTACTGTTTGTCGGTGTTATGGCTTAAAGATAATACAGGAAAAAACAAAGTTCCGACCGTTACGGTAAAGATCCGTACAGAAATAGATTCCTCGGTGCTTCGGATGGGTCCGTTGTATAGGTCTAAATGTATATGCTTTGCGAAAACCAGATGTCGCCATTGAAGCGAATTCATCTTGTCGTGTTAACAAATAAAGGAGATCTTCAATGTAGGTGCATTTGTAAGTATGCAGGTCTGTGAAATATAGTTCCAAGTCAGTCCAAGATATATCTGCAAATGTTTAAAAAAAAAACAACTAGTCTTTTACAACTGTTATATTATAACAGATGATAAATATATTATTGGTACAAACATCAAAGATACACAGAATATGCCAAATTTTTTATCTTGACATCCGTGCTATGCGATAACTAACAGTATTGGTTTAGATTTGATGACTTGAATGTATCACTTTATCAGAGATGAATTACACATAGATAACATCATCGTCAATATGAAGTACATTGCTTTGTATATACCATTAATGACATTTGATTCATTTGGCCGAGGTGATAATTCAGTGCCGTCACAAAAGACTTCTTCTGAAAAAAATATTTCTATATGTTTTCACCACACTCTCTTAATATTTATGTTATCAAAGTCGAGCACACTTGTTATGTCCGTCTCGGGTTAATTACATTTACAATTCATTCCAATAGAGAGGTAAATAAAACAAATTACAATTGATAAGGAACAATATATATGATATTACAAAACATCACGTCATTATTAACATCTGACCTGAAATGTCATTCTCTATAACTGAATTTAATTTACTCCTATCAATATATTCTAAATGTAAAAATGACAAAATATACAAACATGAAGAGTTTTTATTATATATTTATATCAATTGCTGTTAGGTTTTGTGTCAAGATAAAAACAAATGAATAAGAATTCAAAATGTATACAAGGGACTAGACATGATGTACATATAGCTGCCGTAAGGCTATCGATTGTTATTGAATTCCTTGCTGGGATTTCTATCTGTGATTGTATGGAATGATAACAAGTTTAATTTAATATTTATAGCGTCTGCAGTCTCAAAAGGGTTTCCTTCGACGAGCTCTGTTGCCTGAAACATAAATATGTTTCCAATGTAAGAAACCAAATGAAAGCAAAAGTACAACAGTCAGTTCATTTAATTTAGACATAGACAGGAATAAACTTGTGCAAAAGATAACAAGACACATAGGCAGGCCTATATCGCTCACCTGAGAACAATTTGCTCATTCACAAAGGAGAAAATAGAAGACATCTGACCAAACTGTATGACAAATTACCAAGGACATGCACATAAACATAATAATAGTTAAAAACACAGAAAACGACATAATAAAACTATTCGACTGTACTGCAGTTACGATACATCTGTTTTTGTTAAATAATATTTAAATGGTATCTGCATCCATTGAGCTTGTCAAACCTAGCCTATATCTACATAAGAGAAAATCATTTAAAAGAATCCAAGAAATGTTGACAAGACTCTCTGATATATCCTTTCAAATAGATATTTTGAAATAAAAGTTGACAAAATAATGTTTTATGGTTTCGATGTTGAATAAATCACGAAAATGATAGAAATATGGGCGAAAATCACTAAATCAATTTTTTTTAAAACATGGCATATAGTGTATTGCAAAAGGAAAAGGAAAGGACCTAAATATAGGTTACCGTCCAGGATAGATTTCAATAAATGCCGTGACGTTATAGAAGATGCTTTAACTACATATTGTAAACGTTGGTGTAAAAAAGAACAGGTAAAGGTTCATGCTCTTAATGATTGGAAATACGAGATTTTAAGAATTGTCGATATCCGTATTAAGAACTTTACGGAAAATCCGCATTTATTTCAACAGCCTAATACATTGACGGCAAATTCTATTAAAAAGAAGATAGCTGACTTACATGCTAAATATGTCTTTGTTCCTGCTGATAAAGCAGGTAATAACATAATAGTTGTTTGAAAACTATATTATATTGAAGTACTTAAAAACGAATTAAACTCCACTCATACATATGTGGAAAGCCCTACCTCAAAAGACAGCACCTTGCACGATCACCTCATGACCATGTCCGACTTCAAAATTAAAACCGATAAATCTGATCTACCAACCATATATTGGCTCCCAAAACTACATAAAAGTCCATATAAATCACGTTTCATATCTAATTCTAGCCACTGCTCTACTACGGTACTATCGAAGCATATTACGTCTGCTCTAACTGCTATAAAAGATCATATTATCAAATATTGTGATGTCGCATTTCATAATAGTAACATCAATTACTTTTGGTCGATTAAAAATTCTCATGAAGTTATAGACAAACTTCTTTCGCTAAATTTCAAAGCGACTCAAATTTCTACATTTGATTTTTCTACACTTTATACATCTCTGCCTCATGATTTGATTAAAAGCAAGTTGCTGTCTCTTATACAATGGTGTTTTCACAGAGAATCTAAAACGTACATATGTACTTCCAATAACTCCGGATTCTTTTCCAACAAACAATATACTTCATATAAATACTGGACTTGCAAGGAATTATGTAAAGCACTAGATTTTCTCATGAATAATATTTTTGTGCAATTTGATGGCAAGATATATCAACAAATAGTTGGGATTCCTATGGGTACTAACTGCGCGCCTCTGATAGCAGATTTATTTCTTTATTGTTATGAGAGGGATTTTATAGTTTCTCTTCAAAAATCAAAACGTTTTGACCTCATTGACAAATTCAATAATACTTGTAGATATCTGGATGATATTTTGGTTATCGACAACCCTGAATTCGAACAATTTATATCAGAAATTTATCCACCAGAGCTCACATTGAATAAAGCTAATACTTGAGATAAATCTACACCTTTCTTAGATTTAAACATCAAAATTATCAACAACCTAATATATACTAATATTTATGATAAACGTGAGGATTTTGGATTTCCTATTGTAAATTTCCCTTACTTGGATGGCGATGTCCCTCGACTCCCATCATATGGTATCTATATATCTCAATTAGTTCGATTTGTCAGAGGCTGCACCGATGTTTTGGACTTTCATAAACGAAATTTACAAATTACTACTAAACTTTTAACTCAGGGTTACAGATATCACAAGCTAAGAAAAACATTCGGCAAATTCTTCAGATCTTATTCAGAACTTCTATCTAAATTTGGAAATATTTCCTTTCAACAGTATGTATCCAATGGAATTTCCCATCCTTATTTTTACGGTGATCTCGTATATAAACTAAGGAAAGTAAAAGGCTCCGATAACGTTATTTTATCATGTAATAAAATAATCAAACGTCTTATAAATAGACAATATGATATTGAGATCATCAAAAAGACTATAGGTCTTGTATTTGGCCCCTCTACAGCCTTATGCAGACTTTTACTTGAACGTTGCACGCTGACTAACAGGGCGGTGGGGACTATATGACGGGCCTTGTCCAAACCTCTTTCAGAGGAGACATGGTCCTGAACCTCGTCCCCTCTGACTGTTAGTCGGGACTCCTACAGATCTAGGGTCTTAGCTCGCTTTCAGACTGGCAGAGCACGGTTTATCATGTTGATGTCGCATATATTTTTATACCATTATGTATTTTACAATACCTTACGTGTTTATATTTTTATGACCTCTCAATATGCGATACCTGTTGACCCTTGTTCTTTACATGGAGGATTATTTATAAATTTTTAAATGTAAGTCCTTTGATTGTTCTGCTGTTACGGTGAGTGGGAAGGTGGGCCCGTAAACCGGTTAACCACACCATTTGTTTGGCTTTTGTCAAATTAAATGACCGTCCTAAGTCGGTATCGTAATTGCACTACAATCAAATATTTTTGTAATGTTATATATGTTCTAGTATATTATTTATATTCATGTACTGTATAGCTCTATGGTGACTTCTGCCACATAACTGAGCCAGTAACTCCTCTTTTTTCTTGCAAAACACTTCAGAACTTGTTCTGTTGTAAAGCAACACGCAAAAGTTTTCCTCCAGTGGGGTTTGAACCGCTAACTCCCAGCATGCCAGAATTGACCTATAGGAAAATAAAACAAAAATCATCATTAATCCAGAAAACAGAATTTCATCATATCTCATGGCATGCTAATAGAATATCCCCGCTCTTTTATGATAAAAAATGTAAAAACTTCCTACAAATTATTGTATTCCATTTCTCTCCAATTTCATTTATTTAAATCAAATCAGATTAAATACGCCAAACCAATGCATTATACGCAGTCTGCGTGGAGAAAATCTAAGGAATACATAAGAATAAGTCGAAAATGACAGTAAAAAAAACCCCAAAAACCAAAAACAAAGACAAAGAAAGCCACAAAAAAGCGTCAAAACTTTGATGTAGAAATAAACTCTAAATCACCTAACCTTCTCAAGAAACCCATTTAGGTCAATTTTATGCACTCGTTTTGAAGATTTATTATGCTTGTAAGAAGAAAACGTTTGTCAAAGAAGGGTACCTTCATGAAACTATGTTTCCCCGCCCTGGATCCACCCCGAGATAGATTACGTCAATATAAGTAAGAGACCTTGAGTACTTTATGCCTACCGAGTTTGATGGAAATCTTTCTATTACTTGAAGAAAAATTTCATCAAAGCTTATTATTACAAACTAAAATTTACATCTTTATAGATCACTCAGATGCTATTAGTTTTTAATATATGCATCTCTTCTAAAGAAGAAGATTGTGATTGGAAAGTATTATTTTGGGTATTTTTTTTTTATGGTGGCGTCACTTGTCCACAGATTTGCATGAAAATTACACAATGTGTAGAAGTCCGTTATTACTACAAGCATACAAATATTGACCAAACTCTCACAAGCGGTTAAGGAGAAAAAATCGAATATGTAAAAAGGATACCTCACATGAGCCTTTGTCTCAGATGAATTAAAAAAAAATAGGAAAGTAACTGGCGTCACATGACTATTGCACTTACAACAATGCACCACAGTGGACATTCACTGACCACTGAAATTCTGAGGTAAGACCAGGTGCCCGGGAGGAGTGAGCGTCTGTTGTACAAACAGAACCCAGCACTGTATATATACATGAATGTGAACAAACACTGTGTAGAAATTACCACAGCTACACAACATCATGAAAAGGGGTATAATAACATTTAAGTCAAACCTTCCATGGGGAACTTTTTACGAGCTCCACACTGGAAAAGGAATAAGTGTGACGTTAATGTAAAAATACTAAAGTAACTGGTGTCACATGACTATGGCACTATAAATGTACCACAGTGAACATTCACGGACCCTTGAAATTCAGAGGTAAGACCAGGTGTCCGGGAGAAGTGAGCGTCTCCTGTTTGGTAAGACACACCCTTCGTGAATGCCATTAAATACAGAAAAAAAACACAACCCAGCACTGTAAATACACATGAATGTGAACAAACACAGTATAGAAAATGCCACAGCTACACAACATCAGGGAAAATGGTATAATAGCACTTAAGTCAAATCCTCCGTACATTATTGTGCTAAAATTTTTTGGGGTGATCTTTGTTCAATACTAAGGGCGATCTTGTACTTGGCATGCTTCGCTTCATTTGATAACAGATAACGTTAGAAATTCATTTTATTACACTGGCTAGTTACGGGGGCATAGAAGAAAGTTAAAAAGGGACCATATGTGACAACTTGATAATACCATAAAGGTGTCAATTTGAAGAACAGTCATCTCCACCATGATGGTTTAAGTTTATTCGAACTAAGAACTCGTAGACAATTAAATGCTTATTGTGTACTACAGAACTGACTTCTTAGTTTACTTCTAAACTAGATTTCGAGTTTACTTCAAGCGCACATTTCGTCTGGTTTCCTTTATTGACCGTTTAACTTTACTTGTCCTCTCCACGACAAGAACATAACACTATAAATCGATTATATGTTCATAATACTTGCTGCTATATCACGTCCGTGGTGGCTTCTCATATAAACCTGAGTCAGATGCAGTCTTTCTTTCTTGTATTCAACGACTAAAATTCATATTAAAGAGTGTTGTAAAACTGCACCCACATAGAATAAACCTGTTAAATATAAAAGCAAAACAGCTCCGCAGAATATATTAATTTTCCGGGTCAAAAGAATTTGTCCTTCCCTAAATTTCTTTTTTTTTTCTTTTGTGTATTTATTTATCTATCTGTCTATTCATAGATTAATTATAAATATATATTTCTTCGAATTCGTTTCCTGCATTTCTTTTTTTTTTCTCATATATTCACCCACTAGGTGTTGATTTTTTTTTTTTTTTTTTTTTTTTTTTTGCTTCTTGTATATTTTCTTCTTTCTTTGTTACGGTTCACACATATTTTGTAAAGGAAGAGCCTGATTCCGGCAGCAAGTATACAGAAAAAGAGATCAACCAAATGTTGGAATTTCTTGTAGATAATATTTTTATAATATTTGGTGGGAAAGTGTCTCAACAGATCGTTGGCATTCCGATGGTTACTAATTACGCGCTTCTTCTGGCCGACATATTTTTGTACTCTTACGAAGCAGAATTCATAGTCTTTGCTCTCCAAAGGCAATAAACAATAAGCATCTCAGTTCAACTTTACATAAAGATACATCGATGACGTATTGTCATCTTATGCTTCATACCTCAATATGCTCCTATCAATTAGTGACGATGGTTCACTAGTAATCTCTCTCTATGACAAACATAACGATTTCAATTTGGTTATTACCAGCTTCCTTTTTCTGAGTAGCAACATACCTTCCTCTCCCGCATATGGCGTCTTCATTTCACAACTTATACGCTATATTAGGGCATGCTCTAAATACGAAAATTTCGTCCTGATTTGATTTGACAAAATACGTATATATTCAGGCATTTGTTCCCGTGCATTTCCGATGCCGGAATGTCAGTTAAACAACATTTCATGCCTTGAATAGCAAAATTTGACCTCGTGTTCCTGTCACCTTCATGTGTTCATGTGTGTATATTTATGTATTTACATCCTAGACTTGAAAAGTTGTTGCAGGACTTTTGCGACAGGTGTTTTATGCAACCAGGAGACACTTACTCCTCCCGGGCACCTGGTCTCACCTCGATTTTATTAGGGTTCGCATTTGTCTGAATATGACACTATACACGATATTGTCCTTTTTTTCCATGGACTATGAGATAAGGTTTATCCTTCGGTACTTCTTCGTGTTTTACTTTACGTCAGCGTTGTTTGATGAAAATTCCGTTGCCCTAGACAGAGCAACATATGAAAAGCACAAGTTATAGAAATGAGAAATTAATCATATGCGTTATATTAGCCTCTTAATTTCATTTCTGTGACAATGAACTTCGACACTTACAACACAGGTTTGTAGTGTTATACTTAACTGCGTGTTCGTAATAAATATTAAGGAACACTAAAACGCAGTTTCACCGTTTATTGCAGTATTAATAACCCTTTTTAAGATTTGCAAAGCACTATGCAACTATCCTGCATCCTAATGAAAACATTTAATACAAAAAAGTGTTCGATATGACTGACATATTGCAACGTTTCCTTATAACAATTAGTTCAGTCGATCTATTTGTATGTACTTGAAATACTATAATTTAAATCAATTTAAAGAGGACAGCCTTATATTTAAGTAACTTCAAATTTATATTCACCAAGTTTAAAATACTAAATACAAAAAACTTCAAGTAGATAAGTAAAATTATAAATGTATATAAACTTTTATAGATTTCTCATGGATAAATATCAGTATATAAATGGTCAATTAACTTACGTATGGTAACCATACAGCTGCCATATAATCAATCAAAGAAAATGATGCAAAATTTGAAGATTTTTAGAATGAAAATCTGCTGAACTCGACCCACAACATAAGTGATATTATGAAGTATTGAAGGTATTTTAATGACTTGATAAGTACAATCAAAAAAATACTATAATCATGAACACTATGAAATTCAGAACACTATGACTTACAACACTGACAGTGTCTAACTTACAAAATTGTTTGAGGTGTTGTTTGCCAGTGTAAGATAGAATTTGGTCACCCCCCCCCCTTATTGAATATTGAGCCCGGGTCCATATTCATTGATTTTGTTTTGTTGTATTATGACCCGTCCTCACCGCTGAATTTTCATCACGCTGTTGAATTTTGACACCAATTTGAGTCAAAATTCAACAGATAAAATATCCGCAGACAGGTAAATAATAACCCATGTCATAATTCAATGTGGAATAATGACCCTACTTAGCCGTCCTATTAAAGAGGTCATTATGTGCTTTAACCGACAGAAATAATGTTCGATCAAAGACAATTAGGTTAGAGTTCAAATCTTGCGAAGAATATTAACCTAGATATGACTCGGGTTCAATGTTGAATATTGACTCCGTGTCATAATTTAACGTAGAAAATAGATCCAGGGTCATAATTGAACGTTGAATTATGACCCGGGTCGGAATTCAACCTTAAAATGTGACTCTGTCTATATGTAGATGTTAATATTAAAGTACATGTACTACAATTAGAAAACGGAATTGGCATACCGTTTATTATAGAGAATGACACGTGATATATATTTTTGCCAATTGCGTAAGATTTAAAAAATGAAGAAATTAACATTTTAAAATGACATCACAAGTGAAAATTCATACATAATTTAATTTTTCATGGCCGTATTTAAAAAATTTTTGCACAACAAAACTATTGTGACAAAGGGAGTAATTGATGTCCATTGTGGTACTCTTTTGCGATTACCACAGCGACATAGTATAAATTCCTTCGTGTTGTCCATTTAAAGGAGGAAACGGATAGATTGGTATTTATATCCACACAGTGAGCTGAAACTGTGGAGGTGGAGTCATAATTCAATGGCGGGTCAAAATTTTACCCGTGGGTAGGGTCGTAATACAATGAACCACCCCCCCCCCCACCCCCTCGTCTCTAGGGTCACATTTCAACATGAAAAATCTGTTGAATTTGATCACATCCCATTGAATTTAGACCCGGTGAGTCTAAATTCAATAGAGATAAAATTCAATTCTACACCGGCAGCAATACTTAATTGTCTTTTCTATTTTAGGCTAATTCCGACCGGACGTCTTGGTCATCGATTTGATTCCTAAATTCTATGGAACATCTTATTATATTAAAGTTTTTCGTCCATAAAATGAACTGGGTTCTCTACATTGTGGGCAGCTTGTACATTAACTGAGTTTCAATATTTACAATCCCAATATCGCCAGTAATGACACATCCAACAGGACTTTTATATGGACTCAGTTGAAGAGCAGGAAGTGATATAGTGTTTGTAAACGATGATGGGTATCCAGAAAATGTCAAGCCCGTTTATATTTCAAAAGTTTTGAGGTCATTTATTTTATTTTTATTTTATTTTATTTTATTTTATTTTATTTTATTTTATTTTTTTATTATCATTATATTTTTTTTGGCCCGGGGGGGGGGGGGGGGGGGGTTTTTCAGAATGAGAAAATGATTGGCTTATTACATACCTCGACCAGAATATGCATTTCATAGAGTTTACGTTTCATGTCTTTTACGATTTCTGTACAATCTTTATTCTACTGCCCTGAAACTATTCTTTCGACTTTCGATGACAACGCGCACCCATATTAGCCATATAGAATAAGGCGTTGTTTTATAACGTTGCCGATTTTCCATATGTCAAACAAGTACGTTTTCGAAATAATTCTTATTTTGATCAGTCAATCTTGTTTGATGAATTCCAATTATTTGTCCACGAGCATCACTAAAGAGACATAAGTTATCGAAATGCGCATATGGTGCACTAAATTAAATGGAAAAAGAGTCTGACCTGGCTGCACGGACATGCAGAGCAAACGATAAACACATAAAAAGATAGCACAAAAATATTGTAATGCAGTTGTTCACCGACTTAGGACTGTCAGGTGAAATAACAATCGCAATTTGTGTGGTTAACAGGTGTATAGGCCCACTGTCCCACTCACCATAATCAAAATCAAAGAGTAGAGTTACTGAACTCAGAGAAGGAGATTCTGAAACCAAATAGAAATATCAAGCATCATAAGTGAATCTGTAGAAAAAAAAATTCATGAAATGGTTTAAATATGAAGATGCAAAATACATTGTCTTTGTCAGTGAAATCCTTTAATGCAAGATAGAATTTATGAATTATGTTTATAGAATATGAACGAAAATATAAAAGATATAGAACATATATACCAAGCTAGATATCTATAAAGCTCGTAAAACTGCATGTTCTTAAAAACTATTATCTCTTACTTGCAAAAGACACTGTTTAAAAAGATGTTACATTCATTTAATGATTTGATGGATTGTTTTATTTATTGTTGTTTGTTTTACGTCACTCCACGATCATTCCACGCTTATGGTGAGGAAATCTACCTGGTGCTTTTCGTAGAAATTTATACCTTTGCTATAAACACACTCGAAGCAGTGATTGATGTTTTACCTACCATGCCTATCGTGACATGGGATCTCGGTTTTTACTGTCTCATCGTAAGCAGGCCAACGGTGTTCCAATGGCAGGAGTCGAACCCTTAACTTCTCGGTCAGGATCCAAGCACCTCGTCCACTGAGATACAACGGTTCTATGTTTTGGAAATAAATAAACTGGGAAAATCCCATTCAATGGAATAAATAAATGACTTACTTTGAGTACCAAATGTAAAAGTCTTTCTATTAGAGGTTAATAGATGTTTAAAATGTATAATACCATTAAATGGGATTTTTCCCAGCTTTACAAGAATCTTGTAAAACAGCTCCGAGCCGATAACAGAGGGGAAACGCTGAGAGTAGGGTAGAATAGAATAGGATTGGTACTTACTGCTTATTCTCGTGAGCACGATATCTGCTGTAAAAAAAAAACATAAACAATCAAACAATCATCGAATGAAACAATCGTCCTTTTATGTAGTTTTGTATTTCGAATACTAGTAAAAGAGAATTGGTACTTGCTGCTAATTCTCTTGAGCACGATATCTGTTGTATAAAAACAAATACAATCGAACAATCCTCGAATAAAACAATCCTCCTTTTATGCATGTATTGTATTTTGTTGTTATTTCTATTGCTTCAAAACATATGAAAGACCCGGAAATGAAAACCAGTCTGGCAAAGGCGAATGAAAATTGGACTATTATTTGAAGTGCTACATTGTTTTATAACCTTTTTGAATAATTCACACAATCGTCTAATATATGAAATATATATATATGTGTGTGTGTGTGTGTGTGTGTGTGTGTGTGTGTGTGTGTGTGTAACTCGTGTAAAGGTATATGGAGTTTATTGATTTATTGACTTATTGATTGATTGAAATTATAATTCATGTAATTATCATCAACCTTTGATTAGATGTATACATGTATATAGGGTAGCATCATTTGTTACAATTGATTTCAAACGCTCTTGATTCAAATTTACTTTAGTTAATATGTCATGTTCCTTTGACTATATTATCTTACCAAACTTGAGAGATGAGACACATTTAATGACACAACTATGAGTAAAGTATTCTCGTATATAACGTGGCGTGTCCCACTCGTGATTGGACCAAATGTGAAAGCGGTATAAAATGAGTGTATTCCACGTGGTGCTTTTATTCAACTGAAATCCGTCATTTCTATGTATGACAATTGATAATCTTCAGTCAATTTTATAAGGTCGTAATATTGATGTTTCATTGCAAAACGAAAGTTGTCTTCAAAGCGTTACTTGAAATGTTCCAATGAAGATCAATTTGCGTTTATCACCCATAACAATAAATACAGGAAAAGCCCTTCAAGGTGCATTTAAACCCCTGAATGCAGGCAAAGATGATGTGCCTACACTGAACACGGCGTTTTATGCTCTGTGTCATTATTGAAGTCATATTATGGAAGTAAATTTTTATTATAATAGGTAATTCCTTATGGCTTGAAATTATTATTAACATCAGTTTATGTATTTGTAGTTTTGTAATACATACAAATACATTAGTCCGAATAAATCTAAATCGCCGTGCTTCTATCCCTTGCATTACATAAAGGTAGAAGTCTTTAATAATGCCAATGGTGCTATTATTGTTTCTATTATGTTTAAAAACAACAAGATCGAAAGCAAATCCAATCATATCAACTACCTGGGGTCTACCGAATCAGTATGGAGGTCTTCCATTTGGGTAAAAGAAAGAAAGAAAGAAAGACTAATATAAAGAATTTTACACTCATATACTGAGACACTATGTTATATACACGCAACTGATGGGGACTAGACAAAGTGTGATGTAAAAAATTCAACTCCGAGCGAGTAAGGCAGAATCCATCAAAATCCTTACGTAAATTAGTAAAACGTACCAAAAGACTAGTAAACTTGGTGTATCTATATCTTTAATTGATATAAACAATGGTAAAAAATCAATTTATTGATTCGCTCATTGACTCCGACTATAGGCTCAGAATTTAAGACGCTAGACCACAGAGCCTATGCGATGTTGTTCGTCATGCCGTCAAGTTGAAAGACATTATATTACACGTATGGCTGAGAATGAAACCATACAATCTCATGATGTATTTTATGAAGGTATGAACAACAAGCATAATTATATGGAAATAATTAAAATCATTGCATAAAGAATGAGAGAATCAATGGAAGCTGAACACTGAAATAGCTACCTTCAAAGAGAAGGTAATAGTTACGCTCTTTTCTAACAGAAAATGGGATAAGATTGGGGTAATTGGGCTAAAGAATGGAATATTACAAGTGTGATCGTCAAGGGAACATTTTACGTGAATGTAGAAGCAAACATAGGGATGATAAAAAAAATAGACAATAAGATAACAATAACAGAACAGAAAAATATAGGTTTGAAAAAAGAAGAAAAAATGATGCGAGCGCTTGTTCCGCTTTACGCACTACGTGTACGGTAAAACAGAGTGAGATACATTCACTGAGCAAGACAGAGTAGAGAGTCCGATTTAGCCGAGTTACCTGGTACCCGAGGCCTTCGCCAATGTGCCAAAGCAAGAGCCCTTCCTATGTGCCAAAGCACGAAGCCTATATATATATATATATATATATATATATATATATATATATATATATATATATATATATATATATATATATATATATATATATATATATATATATATAGGAAATCTAGCCGAAAGTATATCATAAGGGTTTTGTCTTATCCATGTTAGTGCATTTGGTTGGAGAAGTTTGGAGCAACAAAGAACGCATGCCATGTTTGCACTTACGTATAGAATTGCCAATAAACTAAAGACCATTCCCTCTTTTCAACTTCCTCATTCCACGGCCAGGCGTTTCATTGGTTCAGCCTAGCTCTATTCCTTTGGCACATCCAACTTACTATGTAAATTTACACGCATGTATATCATTCTTTTACCGGTACCATCATTCAATGTAGTAGATTACGCAATTAGTCTTATCTCACTGTCGAGCACTGACTTGTTTAAACTGGCAATGCGCAGTATCTATTATCTAAAAACCATAACCACTTATCTTAGGAGCTTTATTCTTTTGAAGGGCATAATTTATTTCTCAATGTTCTTTAAAGAAGCTTTATTCTGACTGAATTCCACTAATTCTATTCAACTACTCGTAACTTTTGAAAACCCCCACAACCAACAAATCCTCTATCTTGTAAAGTAACATGCTGTGTGTCTGTTCAATGTATTAATAAACAAGAAGATGAACGACTCTGCGAGGTAAATGGATGAATATACTTGATTACCAAGGCACATATAGTTTGTAATTTTTAAACTGGGTGCGTTGCTCCACAATAAATGCTTCTAAGTATTCAGTGATTTAGGTCGTTAACCTTGAGATGGAATACAATTTAAGTCCATTCGGGTCATCCATAAAAGTGTTTGAACATTTTTAAAACTACGACATCATTGCCATTTTGTTGACTATATATATATATCTATATAAAGCACAAAGACACTACAGTTAACAAGGCACCCTATATTTCACTTACATTCGTTCCCCGTCTGGGACTCGAACCCACGACCTATGGTACCGAATCACCTAGCTGTCATGCATCCGACCCTCTAACCGACTGAGCTACCCGAGCTCCACAAAAATGGAGCTTTAATAGCCAATCATTAGCTAATCGCATGCATGACAACACGGCCGCGGAAAGTGAAGGAATTTACCCGACGTAAACGCAGGCGGATCCCCTGAGAGGATACATCACTGAAAGAGAAATAAACATATAAAGCACAAATAGAATCAGTGAAACACCTGGGAGTACTATGGACCTTGGATCTCCGAAGAAATACCTGTAGAAAATAAAGACAAATTAGACAAACATATAAAGCACAAAGACACTGCAGTTAACAAGGCACCCTATATTTCACTTATATTCGTTCCCCGTCTGGGACTCGAACCCACGACCTATGGTACCGAATCACCTAGCTGTCATGCATCCGACCCTCTAACCGACTGAGCTACCCGAGCTCCACAAAAATGGAGCTTTAATAGCCAATCATTAGCTAATCGCATGCATGACAACACGGCCGCGGAAAGTGAAGGAATTTACCCGACGTAAACGCAGGCGGATCCCCTGAGAGGATACATCACTGAAAGAGAAATAAACATATAAAGCACAAATAGAATCAGTGAAACACCTGGGAGTACTATGGACCTTGGATCTCCGAAGAAATACCTGTAGAAAATAAAGACAAATTAGACAAACATATAAAGCACAAAGACACTGCAGTTAACAAGGCACCCTATATTTCACTTATATTCGTTCCCCGTCTGGGACTCGAACCCACGACCTATGGTACCGAATCACCTAGCTGTCATGCATCCGACCCTCTAACCGACTGAGCTACCCGAGCTCCACAAAAATGGAGCTTTAATAGCCAAACATTAGCTAATCGCATGCATGACAACACGGCCGCGGAAAGTGAAGGAATTTACCCGACGTAAACGCAGGCGGATCCCCTGAGAGGATACATCACTGAAAGAGAAATAAACATATAAAGCACAAATAGAATCAGTGAAACACCTGGGAGTACTATGGACCTTGGATCTCCGAAGAAATATCTGTAGAAAATAAAGACAAATTAGACAAACATATAAAGCACAAAGACACTACAGTTAACAAGGCACCCTATATTTCACTTATATTCGTTCCCCGTCTGGGACTCGAACCCACGACCTATGGTACCGAATCACCTAGCTGTCATGCATCCGACCCTCTAACCGACTGAGCTACCCGAGCTCCACAAAAATGGAGCTTTAATAGCCAATCATTAGCTAATCGCATGCATGACAACACGGCCGCGGAAAGTGAAGGAATTTACCCGACGTAAACGCAGGCGGATCCCCTGAGAGGATACATCACTGAAAGAGAAATAAACATATAAAGCACAAATAGAATCAGTGAAACACCTGGGAGTACTATGGACCTTGGATCTCCGAAGAAATACCTGTAGAAAATAAAGACAAATTAGACAAACATATAAAGCACAAAGACACTACAGTTAACAAGGCACCCTATATTTCACTTATATTCGTTCCCCGTCTGGGACTCGAACCCACGACCTATGGTACCGAATCACCTAGCTGTCATGCATCCGACCCTCTAACCGACTGAGCTACCCGAGCTCCACAAAAATGGAGCTTTAATAGCCAATCATTAGCTAATCGCATGCATGACAACACGGCAGCGGAAAGTGAAGGAATTTACCCGACGTAAACGCAGGCGGATCCCCCAGTCGGTTAGAGGGTCGGATGCATGACAGCTAGGTGATTCGGTACCATAGGTCGTGGGTTCGAGTCCCAGACGGGGAACGAATATAAGTGAAATATAGGGTGCCTTGTTAACTGTAGTGTCTTTGTGCTTTATATGTTTGTCTAATTTGTCTTTATTTTCTACAGGTATTTCTTCGGAGATCCAAGGTCCATAGTACTCCCAGGTGTTTCACTGATTCTATTTGTGCTATATATGTATATATATATATATATATATATATATATATATATATATATATATATATATATATATATATATATGTATGTATAATTTTTGTTGACATATATATGTAGCCAATTCAAGAAACCAGTTTTTATTAGACTAGTGCTTTGGACTAGTGCTTAGTATATATTTTCTATCTTTCTTTTCGTGTTTTTATATTTATGTAAGTGTTTGTATGTGTGGGTCCTGAAGAAGAAGTAGATTGCTTCGAAAATTTGGCAATTTTCTAATTGTTTTAGTATCGTTATCGCTTACCTGTGCTTTTATATTGACCCCTTTTTCTCGAGCGATTTGCATTAACCTTCATTGAGGTTGATCCGACATTCATGAATAGTGAATGGTTTTTTTTTTTTTTTTTTTTTATTCACATTGAAACATACATACATACATACATACATACATACATACATATATAGGATTACAAAGAATACAATACCATTATATCACTTCTCGACAAGAAGCATTTAACAATAATAGCATACAAGAGCAACACATTACAGCTAACATAAACACATGCATACACACATACAAAAACATGTAGAATACAATCACAAGACAAAAAGCATTCAATGAAATGAAACATACACAAATATCTATAACACAGTAAAGCTACATTATGAACACATGATGAACACATTCACAAAATAAAAAGATTCACATATACAGAGAAAAAGAAAAATCAGAAAAAAGCACACAAAATCACACAGTCAAAAGTAATAATTCAGAGAAATTTATCTGAGTAATAAGTTTTGAAACCTACCCCATTTCCTTGAAAACTTTTCATTTTGAGCATTCTTTTTAAATATGTATTTTTCTGATTTTATATAGTCAATAATATTGCCTTTAGCACCTGTAAAATAGGGAATGCAATTTGTCAACTTCTGATTGAAAATATAGTGTTTTACTTAATGCAGATAATAATATTTAATCTATTGTTCCTTCTCTCTGTTAATCCAAATATAATATTTTGGACATTTAAACAAATATCAATTTCAAAGGTATCTTGAAGCCATTTCTCAAATTCTCTCCATAATTTAAGAGAAAAGTCACAATAAAATAGAAGATGGCAAATTGTTTCTGGAAAAATATGACAAAAGGAACACATGTTTGTATCTTTGATACCTATTTTTTGTAAAATGACATTTGTTCCTAAGATTCTGTGGATGACACGATATTGAAACCATTTTAAATTACAATCATTAGTGTTGGTATGTACTGATAGGTTAACATTTTCCCAATAAGATAAGCCAAAAGGTAACTGAAGTTCAACTTCCCATTTTCTCTCACTTTTTGGTCTGATATACTTATTTCTAACAAAGATGTCATAAAAATCTCTGGAACCTTTTTTGTTTCTATTAAGGATTTGTATATAATAAGGGTATCTTATTTGATAATCAACCAAAGGGAACACATCTATATTTAACTTCCTTTTCTCGATACATGATTTTAAGCCATAATATATTGTAAATGGTGGATGGAAGCTGAATCTAGCACAAAACAATTCATAAGACAGCAAATTCCCATGTTCATCCATTAAATCACTGATAAAAAATATTCTTTGTTAATCCAATTCGTATAACACAGTGTTTTGTTGTTAATTTTCAGCATATTATTGTACCACAATGGTTCATACAAATATTCTTCACAGTCAACAAGATTTCTAAACTGATAAAATGATATAAACACATCTTTCCAAAAAGCATTATCAACTGAGTTTGAAATAAATCTTAAATATTCAGTACCAAAGTTTAGAAAAAATCCCAAGTTAAGAGGAAGTGAATTAGATGAAAGTTTCAGCCATGATAGATGCTCATCTCCATTTATTAATCTTCTTACCCATGTTATCTTTAAACTTTTCATAAATGATTTAATACATATCATTCTTAACCCACCAAATTTGTAATCCTGTATTATGCCTTTTCCAGAAATTCTCTCTGTTTTTTGGTTCCATATGTATTTAAAAAATAATTGTTCAATAACTTTTATAGTTGATTCACATGGGTTTGGAAGAGCAATAAGCAGGTGTGTCAATTTTGGTAATAGAATAGTTTTAACCACAGTTATTCTTCCATTAGTACTTAAGAGTCTTCGAGACCATGACTGAAGTATCTTTTTTATTTCTTGTAATGTTTGAGGGAAATTCAAATCTTCTATCCTAGACAAATCTGTAGAGAAATTTATGCCTAAAAATTTGAAGGGATCTTGTGACCAGTTTAAGTTATATTCTTCACATAATCGGAGTTTGGAATTTTTTAATGAACCAATTCTAATAATAAGCGTTTTACTGTAATTAGGCTTCAGACCTGAAAATTTAGCAAATTGACCGATTAGAGTAAGGGAGTTTTGTAAAGAATATTCTGTACCATCCAGAAGTAAGGCGGTATCGTCAGCATATTGTAGAACTTTGTATTCATTGTTAAAGATGCTAATTCCCTTTATATCTTTATTTGACCTGAGTAAAATTGCTAAAATTTCCACACATAATAAATTATTATGTGTGGAATAGTGAATGTTGTTACAATTTCCTTTTTTGTGCTTATATATATATATATATATATATATATATATATATATATATATATATATATATATATATATATATATATATATATATATATATATATATATATATATATATATTAGGTAGGTTTGCCAACGCGTGTGTACACGTAACGATTTTAAAACAAGAGACCCATGGACCTTATCGGTCATCTGAATCTACACTCAGACTACAGCAGCTACATGTTCCATACAAGGTTTTTAAAGTTAATATTTTGACTCCCCCAGGTGCAGACCCACTGCCCCAGAAGTACTGAATTTCACAAAATATCATTGTGAAAGGGCTTCATTCTCAGTGCTACGAATTCAGTTTTTCTTCAAAATGCGACAAAGTAGAGATTATTTAAATCAACATAAAGACAAATTACATTGATAACTCTACAGTCCTTTTCACCCTTAAAGACTGATATTTTATAGCAAGGGTCATTAATTTCACAATTTTGGTAGAGGGGTCGTAATCTTCAGTATCTCGCCTTTCTCCATACGTGTTTACTATTTGGTCATTCGTTATGTGTGGGGAGGGCTTCAGTTCCTTCCCATACGGTCCTGTGGCGCCGATTGGCCGATTGTGATACATTATTGCACATTTTAGTCTGACATTTTGAAAAACAACGTCACGAAATCATAAATCCTCCCGAAACTATAAATCCTCCTTATATTCAATGATTTTTATTGAATAGTGACTAGATTTTTTTTTTACAAAGTATCTTTTAAAGATTATCCAGGGACGTACATATATATATATATATATATATATATATATATATATATATATATATATATATATATATATATATATATATATATATATATATATATATATATATAACACATGTGTTACTATACGTCCCTGATTATCCAAAGATATAAAAGCTTTCACCTGCCCCCATTTTCCATAAAGTCGTAAGTTTTCAGAACGCTTTCAATTACAATCGCCTATATAGATAAAAAATCAAACTACGATCGAAAATTTTAGTTAGATTCAAACAAAATTATCTATTGTTGGCTAGATCTACATAGATTTTGAAGTTTAATATTCCCTGTATAGAATACAGAAAAGTGGGATTGTGTATCACAATCGGCCTTCGCCACAGGACCGTATGGGAAGGAACTATAAAGCCCTCCCCACACATAACGAATGACCAAATAGTAAACAAAGGTGGGGAAAGGCGAAATACTGAAGCTAAGAGTTCGTATTCACACCGTCAGTGCTTACGAATAGAGTTAGAGATATATATTTCATATATATCTACATGTATATTGTAATATCTTTAATACCTTCATATTCCATTTTTGGTAAAGAATGAGCTTTGAATAATTAATGTTATTCTGTTCTTCGGTTTTTGATGAGGAATAGTACTCTTCTTCTTCTTCTTCTTCTTCCAATACGAAGTGTACTCAAAAGTTGAGCGTTATACTTCATGATACTGTACTGTAGTATAAAGAGTTGAAAATTCACTTTTTAGTGCAAATGGAATTTTCGAGATCGTAATACAGATTTAAACCCTCATGATCATGTGATAGGGTGGACTGTCAAGATGGCGTCCACAGAAGGCGACTGGGAGTTTGATAAGTTCGACGACGGATCGACAAGTAAGTAATGTTGACTGCATTTAGCATTTACAATATTTTTATCATATATAAACATGTAAGATTTAGAGTTGAATATTTTTGGTTGTTATTAATCAAAAGATATTATTAACGGTTTGTGGGGGAAAGGGGGGGGGACTTCGTGTGACATCTACATCTAGGCTACATCTACGTTGATAATCCGTAAGGAGTCGGTTGACACATCACACGAATGAATAAAACTGGTGGACGTCATCCATGGCATATGTGCTCTTTAAAAACATATTTACATGTGAAGATAAAAACACATTCATGGCTTATGGAATCATGATGAATATGAGGCAGGTCTTGAAGACCTCATAGTCGTCTAGGTCTAGAATGTCAGATGGTAGATCATTCCATTCCTTGACAGCCCACACATAGAAACAGTTCCTCTGTTGTTCTCCCTGGAATCCTAGTCGGACAAAACGTCGTTGATGGTATACAGACGAGTCCTCCTGGTAGGTTGTATTTAAAAATAGTCAGGAAGTAGTATAGCTACCTTCTGGTGGATGACCTTATGGAAGAGAAAAAGACGTGATGTTTTTCTCTTCTCTTGAAATGTTAGTAAGTTGAGCTCTTCCAATAATGATGTAACTGTCCCCGGGTTGCAAGAATTAGAGTATTCATGTTTGATGAATCTGTCGGCTCTTCGCTGCACCATTTCCAGAGGATGGATGTGCTTTTGAGGGTGAGGATCCCATACACTACTAACATATTCTAGGTGTGGTCGAACTAATCCCAGGTATGCTTGCCTCTTGATGTTTATAGGACATTTTCCCATGTTGCGATGAATCAATCTTAGTGATCTGTTTGCTTTGCCAATGATCTTGTTGATATGGGCATCCCAGGAGAGCGTGTTGGTGAGTTCCACCCCAAGGTACTGGTTATAGTTGGTAGCCTCCAGTATATGTCCCTCCATATGGTACGTATATGAGATGAGCTACAGTAGAGTCCGGGTTTAACTTTGAATGCCCACTGTCCACAGTGGGCAGTCCACCTGAAATTTCAGTGGGCATTAGGACTAGGAGTGGACATTTACCTGAGCTATCAAGCTGTCCAATTACCTGTATGTTAATTCTAACTGGCTCTTACAAGAATGTCCACTGTGTCCAGTGGACATTTTTAATGCTCACTCTAAAAATGCCCACTGTGACCAGTGGGCAAATTAAGTTCCACCCGGACTGTACTGTAGGTGCCTCAACTTCGATGCCCGCAACACATAGCATTTGGAAGAGTTGAATATCATTTGCTACTTTTTGGTCCAATTAACAGTTGTTGTTAGGTCCTCTTGGAGTCGCTGACAGTGGTCCAGGGATGATACTACTATATATATGAGGCTGTCATCAGCAAATAGCCGTAATGATGACTTGATATTGTCCTCTATATCATTGATGTATAGCAGAAATATTAGTAGCCCAAGTACTGTTCCCTGAAAGACCCTGGATCTCACTGGTACTGATGTTGAATTGTCGCCATCAAGTTACTCTCTGTTCCCTTGTTGTTAGCCAGGACTTCAGCCATCCATGAATTTTACCTCTCACTCCATAATGGTCTAATTTCTGGAGGAGCCTATGATGTGGCACGGTGTCAAATGCCTTGCTAAGTCGAGAATTAATAGGTCCACTTGTTGTCTGTCATTAGGATATCTGCTCATCTCTTCCACTGTGATGAGGAGTTGAGTTGGGTCCATGTACATTATGTAAGTGTAAATTCGTTTATTGATATAGTATTTGGCATCTTCGCAAGCCAAGGCTTCATTTCGTTCTACTGCACTAGTACAGTAGAACGAAACGAAGCCTTGGCTTGCGAAGATGAGTATTTGGTAAAAAGTATTACCTTTTCATTATGAAAAATACAAAGTATTCAATATTGTACGGCTCTTCAAGAGTAGTGGCTATTTACTTGACGGTCGTGTACCTAAATGAAACGGCTGTTTACACGGCAGTTGTGTACCTATATTAAACGGCTGTTTACACGACGGTCATGCACCCAAAGTGACACCGCTATTTAGACAACGATCATGTATCTAAAGTGATATGGCTATTTACACAACTATATACATTGCCTAAGTAGATGACAGGTATATAACCTGTACCTGTGAGGTCCCCTTTTTTTGCAAACTAACAGATTTAACAACAAAAAGGCAGAGAATGCAGAGTGAAGACATTTTGTTAACCATTCCTATGATCAATTAATTTATTTAGTTGTTTTATACACAACCAAATCTCTTCAATTAGAGATTTTATCATTTTGAATAGAAGTTTTCTTTATAAGAATACTGCTCAGTATAAAAACTTTAATACAGTAATAGATAAATAAGAAAAATATTTGCCACAATCAACACCCAAACCCTCCCCCCCCCCCCATTTCCAATCTCTCTTATTCAGCAAATCATTCAATTTAGGTACACGAGTCTCACTTCTTGTAATTAGCAAAATAAAATATTATAAAATTAATTGTGTGCTGTCTTTACATTTGTTACATCAAAATACAGAATGGCTATACTGCCAGTATTACAAGTGCCAAGTAAAATTGAAAACAATGACATGAAACTGAGACATATGATGCTGCACACTTGTATGCTTTTTTACAACAGAGCTTTTGCAATATCATTTGCATTGATATTTGTACTATTTATAGAATTTGTACAATATTAAAAAGTAAACTTTAATTCAATGGGTGAAATCATGTGGCAGAGTATTTTGCTATTGTAAAGGTCACAATGATATACTTGCAAACTTTTGTTGTATAAATCACATTAGCTGGCATTTGGGGTACCTTGGTTTGATCTTCTCCATGCACTTTCCAAAGAATTTATCATGGATGTTTTTATAGTTACCCATTTTGACAGGACTTGGTATCGATCTTTTCTACCTTGATGTGCTGAAAACTGAGACTTTGGTACTTATATGTTATAATCAGCTATAAAACCTTTATAATACCCAATACAGTATATTACCCAATAGATACATGTACATGTAATACACAAATTTATAGCTTTCATTAACAGTACATAATCAAGGGTTTGTGAATAAGTACATGATCAAATGCCAACAAGGTTTCTGTAAATGATCAGCTTTCATAAAATACTGTTTGTTCTGTATTACTCCTTGTACATGTAGCATGTAAAAAGGTCTACTGCAATAAACATTTCATTCTTTTAAGTTTCAGTCAAAATATAGTTGCAGGAAAAACGTGCATTGTCCAGGCATCTCCATGACAAATTGTTTTACATTGCAATTTGCCTGGAGGTTTAAAAACTTCAAAGCTGAACCTTTTATTTATTAAACAGAAAAAAGTAATGTGATCTCATTGGACTTTATGATTAATTTTCTTTTTTAATTCTCCAGACATTTGATATAGGAAAAAAAAAATCATTGTAATTATTTTTTGTTGTTCTAAGCATTCTGTAAATAATGTATATCACAAAGTCTGTGTCATAAATGGGACTCAGTTTCTTGTACTATTTATTAATGATCACTGTCATTGCTGTAAGCTTTATTAATGTATAAACTTCTGAAAGTGAAAATGTGTCACAAAATCATGATAAAAGCAATTGAAAAAAAAATAATCACTTATACTATTGAAACATTATTTCACAGTTCATAACTACCTAAAGCAACTGTTAATAATACATGCTGTATTCTGACTAATTCCTTAAGCCCTAGTCACATACACATGAATATAGATAGTGATGGAGATAATCTCTAGTGATTTCATTATATTTACATAAATTCTCAGCTTTGGAAAAATTGATTTAGCTTTAGTTTAATAAGGATTGCTATGAATGAATCAAGAGTTTGACTTGAAATTGAGGTCTTACAGTAAGCACAATATACTTATTATAGTACTTGTAGTACATGAAGTGCACTACAAGACTTAGTATTATGTGTTATTTCTGCTATACAGTAGGAAGGCATTGTGGGCTTTTGCGAGTTTTATATTTACCAAACTGTATGCTGTCTTGTTTTAAATCTGATATTTATTAGGCTTCTTTAAGTACAAATTAGAAAACTTTTGACTTTGTCATGTACAGTGTTCTTCTGAGATAACTATGTGCAGTGTTTTTTTTGACATTGCCATGTACATGTATAAGTGTCCTTTTGACGTTATCATATACAGTGTCCTTTTTTATGCCCCTCTTTGAAGAAGGAGGGGCACATTGTTTTGCTGCTGTCGGTCGGTCAGTCCATTTACAGTTTCTGCTCATTATCTCTGGAACCAATAAAGATATTGAATTGATATTTGGTATACAGATATATACATCTCCAGGATATCTAGGTCAAGTTCAAACATGGTTATTGTTCATTAATTTTTGTCATAGTTATCCCTCTTGGACTTGGAAAATTTCTTAAAATTAGCAGTTTCTGCTCATTATCTCAGGAAGGGATAGAGATATTAAATTGATATTTTGCATACAGATACATCTTAAGGATATCTAAGTCAAGTGTAAATAAGATTATCGTTCAATAATTTTTGTCAGAGCTATTCCCCTTGGACGTAGGAAATTTCTTAAAATTAGCAGTTTCTGCACATTATCTCTGGAACCAATAAAGATATTGAATTTATATTTGATATACTGATACATCTAAAGGATATTTAGGTCAAGTTTAAATTTGGTTATGGTTTAATAATTTTTGTTAGAGTTATCCCCCTTGGACTTAGAAAATATCTTAAAATTAGCAGTTTCCACTCATTATCTCAGGAACAGCTAGATATATTGAATTGATATTTGGTATACAAATACATCTTAAGGATATCTAGGTCAAGTTAATAAGTTATAATTAGGTCTTTGGCATATTTATTTTGATTTGTTTTGTGTCAGTTAATACTGATGTCTAAATTAAATGAAGACAAGTGACATATCTGTTAATCATTAGACAAAAACTTTTGGATGGAAAAATTTTGTTTGTGGATGATTATGGGGAGTAGATGACCTCTAATGTGGTTATATGTGAGTTATGCCCATGTTACAATAATAACTAGGGGGGCATATGCTGCATTGGCATTGCTCTTGTTCTTAATGAATAAACCACAAAATAAAGCTTCCTGATCTTGATGTTGGATAAAGAAACAAATTATACAAAATGGAAACCTGTGAAGTGTTTTAGATTTACAGCAGTAATGACATGATATCATAATGACCTCATACAGCCAGACATCAATGATTATGGTGATAGTAATGACATGATATCATAATGACCTCATGCAGCCAGACATCAATGATTATGGTGATAGTAATGACATGATATCATAATGACCTCATACAGCCAGACATCAATGATTATGGTGATAGTAACTCTAAGACATAAGTATTTAGTCATTGTTAAAGTTAGATGGAAAATATGATTTGATGGTTGTTGAGGACTCAACTTTATTTGTTTTTTTCTAATACTAATATACTTATACAAGTGATCATACAATTGTAATTCTTCAAGAAAACATACATATATTGTGCAGCTGCTGTGAAAAATGTTTTTGCCATATTTAGATCTGCTGTTTTGGTTTTTTAGCTTTTAACAGTATTTTTCAAAAATTTTTTTTTTTTAATATTGATCACATATTTAATATGTTAATGAATACAGACATATATATAATCTATAAATAAGATCAAATGTAGACTTCAGAGCTTGTACAGCTCCTAGAATTTTATTTGCAGTATGACATTGTAAATTGATTATTATTAAAGCATTTTATAACATATAATCAATGATTACCTTTTATTTTGCACATATATATATATATATATATATATATGTATATATATATATATATATATATATATATATATATATATATATATATATATATATATATAATATGTTCTTTGTTTGCCATTAGTGATATCAAACATAATGGTTTCCACTGCAGAACGACAAAATATAGATATAGATATAAAATATAACATATAAACAAGGTGAGGGAATGTTTTTGGGAGAGGGAACATTTTGAAGAAAACGGAAATGATATTAATTCACAATACATGTATACATGTACATAAAATGGCCTCCAGAGATTTAGATATTGAATTTATCATTCATTTGTTCATAGAAATAGTTGGTGAGCGCCAGTTAAAGCAGTATGGAAAATTCTTAGAGGATTATGCAACTCAACTGAAAGAGATTGAGGATGCGTTGGATGACTCCATCGGTGATTCATGGGACATGACACTGGATCCTATAGCTTTACAGGTAGAATTGATGTCATATGCGATATCTGTACATGATTTAGAGGAGCCAATGTTACCTGTGGTAGATCCCAGGATATAGCATTATAGCTTTTTAAAGGTTGGTAGCCCCCTAATTTCCATGTCACAGTATGACTGAAAAATGGTTGAGAACAATGTAAAACCCAGACCAACCAAGCAGACATTGCTTAATTCCTTTATTAATTTAGGTCCTGAATTATCCAAATGTCTGAAGTATATATGGTTGTATATGAAATGTGTGAAGTATCAATCGAAAGTACAAGATAGATGACAAGTCTGAAGTCTGGTATCAACCAAAAGTACAAGATAGATGACAAGTCTGAAGTCTGGTATCAACGGAAAGTACAGGATAGATGACAAGTCTGAAGTCTGGTATCAGCCGAAAGTACAAGATAGATGACAAGTCTGAAGTCTGGTATCAACGGAAAGTACAGGATAGATGACAAGTCTGAAGTCTGGTATCAGCCGAAAGTACAAGATAGATGACAAGTCTGAAGTCTGGTGGGAATGGTAAATGTGTTAAGTGAGGGTCAGTATCATCTGAAAGTACAAGATAGATGACAAGTCTGAAGTCTGGTATCAACTGAAAGTACAAGATAGATGACAAGTCTGAAGTCTGGTATCAACGGAAAGTACAGGATAGATGACAAGTCTGAAGTCTGGTATCAGCCGAAAGTACAAGATAGATGACAATTCTGAAGTCTGGTGTCAACCAAAAGTAAAGGATAGATGACAAATCTGAAGTCTGGTATCAACCGAAAGAAAAAGATAGATGACAAGTCTGAAGTCTGGTATCAACCAAACTTACAAGATAGATGACAAGTCTGAAGTCTGGTATCAACCAAAAGTACAGGATAGATGACAACTCTGAAGTCTGGTATCAACCGAAAGTACAGGATAGATGACAAGTCTGAAGTCTTGTGGGGATGGTAAATGTGTTAGTGAGGGTCTGTATCATCCAAAAGTACTAGATAGATGACAATTCTGAAGTCTGGTGGGGATGGTAAATGTGTTAAGTGTGGGTCTGTATCATCCGAAAGTACAAGATAGATGACAAGTCTGAAGTCTGGCCGGGATGGTAAATGTGCTAAGTCAGGGTCTGTATCATCCAAAAGTACAAGATAGATGACAAGTCTGAAGTCTGGTAGGGATGGTAAATGTGTTAAGTCAGGGTCTGTATCATCTGAAAGTACAAGATAGATCACAAGTCTGAAGTCTGGTGGGGATGGTAAATGTGTTAAGTGAGGGTATATATCATCCGAAAGTACAGGATAGATGACAAGTCTGAAGCCTTGTGGGGATGGTAAATGTGTTAAGTGTGGGTATGTATCATCCAAAAGTACAAGATAGATGACAAGTCTGAAGTCTGGTGGGGATGGTAAATGTGTTAAGTGAGAGTCTGTATCATCCTAAAGTACAAGATAGATGACAAGTCTGAAGTCTTGTGGGGATGGTAAATGTGTTTAGTGTGGGTATGTATCATCCGAAAGTACAAAATAGATGACAAGTCTGAAGTCTGGTGGGGATGGTAAATGTGTTAAGTGAGGGTCTGTATCATTCAAAAGTACAAGATACCCGGTAGATGACAAGTCTGAAGTCTGGTGGGGATGGTAAATGTGTTAAGTGACGGTATGTATCATCCAAAAGTACAGGATAGATGACAAGTCTGAAATCTGGTGGGGATGGTAAATGTGTTAAGTGTGGGTATGTATCATCTGAAAGTACAAGATAGATGACAAGTCTGAAGTCTGGTGGGGATGGTAAATGTGTTAAGTGACGGTATGTATCATCCGAAAGTACAAGACAGATGACAAGTCTGAAGTCTGGTGGGGATGGTAAATGTGTTAAGTGAGGGTATTTATCATCCAAAAGTACAAGATAGATGACAAGTCTGAAGTCCGGTGGGGATGGTAAATGTGTCAAGTGAGGGTATGTTTCATCCAAAAGTACAAGATAGATGACAAGTCTGAAGTCTGGTGGGGATGGTAAATGTGTTAAGTGAGGGTCTGTATCATCCAAAAGTACATGATAGATGACAAGCTGAAGCCTGGTGGGAATGGTAAATGTGTGTAGTCAGGGCCTGTATTATCTGAAGGTACATGATGAATGACAGGTCTGAAGTCTGGTGGGGATGGTAAATGTGTGTAGTCAGGGTCTGTATTATCTGAAGGTACATGATGAATGACAGGTCTGAAGTCTGGTGGGTATGGTAAACGTGTGTAGTCAGGTCTGTATTATCTGAAAGTACATGATGAATGACAAGTCTGAAGTCTGGTGGGGATGGTAAATGTGTTAAGTGAAAGACCGTATTTTCCAAAGCACATGATAAATGATAAGTTTGAAGCCTGATTTGAGCAGTAAATGTCTTCATAATCAAGAAATCAAATCTGAGTGAATAGTCATTATACATACCTGATAGCAAGTACTGATACCTGGGATATAAAGTCAGCATCTGTGTCAAGAGTAAACTGGTACTGCAGACATTGTGCTAGTAAACTGGTACTGCAGACATAGTGCTAGTAAACTGGTACTGCAGACATAGTGCTAGTAAACTGGTACTGGTACTGCAGACATAGTTCTAGTAAACTGGTAATGCAGACATAGTGCTAGTAAACTGGTACTGCAGACATAATACTAGTAAACTGGTACTGCAGACATAGTGCTAGTAAACTGGTATTGCTAACATAGTGCTAGTAAACTGGTACTGCAGACATAGTGCTAGTAAACTGATAATGCTGACATAGTGTTAGTAAACTGGTAATGCTAACATAGTACATGTATTTGCAAACTGGTGATGTTGACATAGTTATAGTGTACTGGCAATTCTGACATAGCATTTGCAGACTTGTAATGTTGACATAGTGTTAATAAACTGGCATTGTTGATATAATGTTTAAAATTGGCAATGTTGACGTAGTCCATGTATTTGCATACTGATGATGTTGACTTAGTACTAGTATGCTGACAATGCTGACATAATGATTGCAAACTAGTAATGCTGACATAGTGTTTGTATACTGTAAGTGTAATGTTGACATAGTGTTAGTATATTAGCAATGCTGATGAAATGTAGCAAAGAGACTTGAAATGCTGACACAGTGTTAGTAAACTGGCAATGTTGACATAGTACTAGTACATTGGTAATGTTGACAGTGGTAGTATGCTGGCAGTGTTGACATAATCTTTAAGTAAACTCACTAAACTGGTAATGCTGACATTGTGTTAGTATACTGTAATGTTGACTTAGTATACTGTAATGTTGACATAGTGTTAGTATACTGGCAATGCTGATTAAGTGTTAGCAAGCAGACTGGAAATGCTGACACAGTGTTAGTAAACTGATAATGTTGACTTAGTATTAGTACATTGGTGATGCTGACATACGGGTGATATTAGTAAACTAGTAATGGTGTCATAGCATTAGTAAACTGGTAATGTTGACATAATATTAGTAAATTGGCAATGTTGACATAGTGTTAGTAAACTAGTGATGTGGACTTTGTGTCATATTATAAAATTTGTTATAGTGGTAGCAAACTTGAAATGCTGACATAATGTTAACAAACTGGTAATGTAGACAAAGTGTAAGTAAACTGGTAAAGCTAACATAGAGTAAGCAAACTGGTAATACTGACATAGTATTAGTTGTAGCATATTTATGATGTTATAATACTAACAATAATATATAATAACAAATACATAAATAATGCCTCGATCATGTGTAACACCCACCATGTATAAGGTGTTGAACTTGAATTACATGTTTGTCATTAAAATTTATAGACACAGTTAAACTAGAATATAATGATTAGATATGTATGTATTTCATAAGTAATAGTTCTCCATGTCATAAATTTATTGTGAAATGAATCTTTACACAAACCATACTACCAGTTACTTTATCACATATTATGTTGCCAAACTGAGTAAAGCGAAGTATTGATCTTAGTTCTATAGATTTTGATCAGCAAGTTTATCCAATACTAATCGTCTTTTAGAATGACTTTTTTGTACTTTTTTTCATATAGTTGCTTCCCTATGAGCAGACAACTCTTCTTCAGTTGATCAGAACAGATAATAAGATCTTGAACAAGATTATGACAGTTTTAGCAGCTTTGTGTTGTGAAATGCAAACACTGAAACATGAAGCAGAAACCAAATTTTTCCCAGCTTTGGTGTTTTATGGAGAAGGAGGTATGTTTATAAAGTGCTGTGATAAAATTGTGTTGATACTTGTTTTATGTCACACCCAGACTATTGTATATGTTTGGCGACAGCATCCGAAAATTAGGTGTGTGCTACAGTCCCATCCAAATATATCTTTTTCATCACACTTCTTCCTCAGTTTTTACTGTCTTGCCAGAAAGACAAGACACCCATGATATAGTTGGTGATTTGAACCTGGGACATTTAGGTCTCAAGCCAAGCATCTAATTGATAATTAATATACTTCACCAACTCCAGTATGGATAAGAACATGCTATACATGGATGGTAATGATAACCCTATGATATAGTCATATAATTCTAAATATTCTCTGCACACTTATATGGTGACTTTGTGTGCCCTATGCTTTGTAAAGAAATATAGATATTTGCCAAAGACCCATTAGAATGTTGATATGTAACTACAGTTTTAATGCCTTATAGTTTTACATATGAAAGGACACTTGGAAGCTCCCTGTTGGACCCTTGGACCACCTGGCTATGTACCAAACATGCTAGCAACTTAACTGCATTGGCTCATTATGAATTTACCTTTGGCAGTTTACATCTTTGAATAAACTCACTGTGTTTTGTATATTACCTCCAAACACCTTGATCAAGACCACTGGTTAAAATAAAATTTAGAAATACTTATACTGCACTATATATATTTCATGAATCTAAATTAGGTACAGAAAGGAAATTATATGTGTAGGACTTCCTGATTACCATAATTTTTACCCTTCCATCTTTAGTTATTTATTTTTATGGTGTGTCTGTATATGGCACCTGTACTGATGTTTTCTGTTAATGGTAAAAGGTTATATTTTATCAGCTATAACATTACCATAATCTGCATTACAAATTGCACTTAAAGAAACAGAGGGAGAATGACACAAATAAATATCAATTATTCATCTAGAAAACTTGGTTAAAATGAGCAGACAAGGCAGAATGTATAAATGCAATATCAATTGAAATGTTAATTACCGTATATTCACAACTCTCTAAAATAGTCAAGCAATTATGGAAATTCAATCTCTTTCTTTCTTTTTTTTTATATTTGAATGTTATCATGTGTCACATTTTGTCTTTAAAGTCGCCTACATTAATTGAAGGAAAACTAATAAATGTAGAATGCATCATGATTGGATGTAATGGACTAATACTTTTGAATAGGTTTTCCTGTTTTAACATTCATGTATTCTAGAGCCAGAGAAAGGACTAGAAGAAGGGGAAGCTCAGGTACAAATGGGAAGAATGATGTCTCTCCTACAGGTAAGACTGGGAGCATGCTCTGATAATCATTCATTCACCATTAATAACATGACTCTTTATACATTGTAATGCAAGCAGACATGTACAAGTATAAAGTGCATCATAAAAAATAATAACCTACTTCTATGGATATGTGATCCACCAAATTAGATCATGAATCTGTGTTTGTTAGTAAATTGGTCAGGTAGGATTGAATTTATTGTCTAGATGTGGTCTTTTTCATCTACAACTTTCTTGATAGGTTAACAAATTGATACTTTTTGGTGAAAGCATGATTGTGTATCAATCCTATTTAATTTGGCATACATTTTCTTGAGGAGAAATGCATTCTTTGGGTCAGAATGGAACTTTTGAATTCAGATAAAACCTTTATAGTATAACATTAAATGAAAAGGATGCCACATGAGCTATGATGTCATATAAAAAAATCCAAGTGGATTTGACTAGGTGTGCTTGGAAGACAATCAGAGCAAGAGGAGTAGTGAAAAGTACTAACAGCCATCAAGGCTGAAACATGGAAAACCCTTAAGGATTACAACTGAAGTTTGAGAATATATAACACAACTTTTTGAATTGTTTAATAGAGAAATGCATGCAGAAGTATTTCCTTTTAAGAAAGGTTGAGAGGAGTACACCTATCTACCAATGATTTGGTCTGATTTGACATTTGTTACCCACCAGATATAGCTTAAATGTTGACATTATCATGCCTGTGTTTTGATCAAAACAATTATCATATTCCAATGTGTGTAGTCCTAATATAGCAATCACATTATCGTGAAATGTGGTCGTGAGGACTGATTTAGTGCATGCAGCTGGACTGCTCGACTGGACATGCATGTGCTAATTTTGATAGTGGAGATAGAAGTCAGCATTAATGCTATTCATTCCTGTTGTGCACATAGTTCCCACTTTCGCGTGGCTGTGCAGTTCATTGTATGCTCATAGTACAGATGTAGTTAATAAAATTTATCAAATCAAAACAGGGAGAATTATATCACCCTATATATGTGAATGACATGTAATTGTATCATGACACTCCTCATTAAAAGCTGCATATAGTAAATAGTAGGTAATATAACAAATGAAATTCCCAGGCAAACATGTTGTAAAGTTTTCATAAATAACCTATTTTGAATTTATACTACTAAGTTAAACTAGCATTTATTTTTGTGTATAGATATTTTCATTTCTTAATCTAAATTCATTTTATACTATTTTATTTCTATTTTCATTTATCATTATTACTATAATTATTACAATGAAAATAAGATAAAATTCAGTGTATGATGTGTTTCAAAGTTGCATTCTCTATTTTGCAAAGTTTTGCCTCTACATGTATGGATTTTATTTAAATTGAATTAATCTAAATATCATATTATCATCCTGATCACATTTTTGAGTAATAATCTTCCTATATGCATTGAAAATTATTCCAAATCTGCATGTACTTGCGCATATATAGTTTTTGGTTAAAAGCTAGAAAATGTATTTGTCAGACACATTGATGGGGCATTCTAAAGTAGATACAAATAGCAAATTTAATGCAGCATGTACCGGTACATGTAGTTACATTAGGACTGCATCCTACTGCAGTAAAAATGATAAATTGAATGCATACTTACTTGTAGTTAAAATCAAATTGTATATTTGATAATAAATATTTTATCATTATTGAGAAAATATTGGTGGGAGAGAGAGTATTTCCAACTGAAGAGATTTGATTGGTTACCTTGTTAAAATCACTACTTTGGAAGCTGATGATCATCTGCTTCTTGTCTCAGCATATCTGAATACTTCTGAAAGCCGTATTATGTCATTCTACCAAAATCTTTCTTATTTAACTGGTATTTTTCTATATTGTATAGATCTTGTAGTGTAATCAATTGCACTAGCAAAACACCATCAGAAAAATTAAAAACGCCTCTGAGGCAGACAACTAAAAATTTTAAGAACAAAAAATCTTCAAATCTACATGTATACAGAGAAATGAAAAATAGTGTGCATAACCCACTCTTCTATATACCAGGTAAAGACGTCTGTTTCAGTAGCAGTATATTGAAAATACATAACAATAATGTTTGTACAATTATGTTTGTTTAGGAATTATCCTGCTTTGTGGTCCGCTCCTATGAAGTCGTTAAGAGTGTAGTACAACAACTTGGCTGTCTTTACTCTGTGGTGCGATCTGGACCAAAACTTATTGATATCACAGATGTGCATTTTGAGGTGAGTTAAATATACTAGGAGAAGTTATCCTCATGACTTTTCTCTCACAGTACTGGTGTTTATGTAATCTCTTTTTTTTTTCATAGCGTTTACAAAGTTTTCTTCCTCATTGTACTGACTCAGAGGTTGTTTCATGTCATAAAATTAATGCTCCTCTGATTATTAGTCCCCTGCTAGTGAAACTGTAGGGGACCATAGTGTTTGTCGTTGTCGGTCTTTCGATCCGTCTGTCTGTTCGAGTGGTTTCCAGACAATAACTTCAGTGAGGAAAGATCAATTTACTTCAAACTTCATACAATGTTAGCTTATATAAAGGTCTACAGTAGAATTGATTTTAGAGTCAAAAGGTCAACTTGAAGGGTCACTCTTACTAAAAATAGACATTTATCATTGCATTTTGGTTTCCAGATGATAAATTGAGTTAGAAATGATTGATTTCATTCAAACTTCATATAAGGCTAGCTCATGTAAATATCTAGAGTGGGATTGATTTTAGGATCAAAAAGTCATTTCTAAAAATCACTGTCACTGAAAATAGACATTTATCTTTGCATTTCATTTTCCAGATAATAACTTGAGTTAAGAATGATTGACTTCTTTTAAACTTCATATAAGGCTAGCTTATGTACAGGTGTAGGGTGAGATTGATTTTGGGGTCAAAATGTCATTTCTAAAGATCACTATTACTAAAATAGACATTTATCTCTGCATTTCGGTTGCCAGATAATAACTTGAGTTAAGAATAATTGATTTCTTATAAACTTCATACACTGCTAGCTTATGTATTAGTCTAGCATGAGATATATTTTGGGGTCAAAAGGTCAACTTTAAGGGTCACTGTTTCCAGATGATGACTATAGATACTGATGCCAGATATGAAAAAATGATGCTATATTTTTGCCGTCAGTTTCACTAGAACTTGATATAAACTTCACATAATTCAATGTTATTTCTTGTTAAATCATGCAAAGACTACCAAGTTCAAGGAATTGAAATGAAAATTGTCATTTATTTATAAATGATGATAGCTATAGTCATACACAGCTGTAAGTCTTCAAAAGCAAAGATATAACATCTATATATATATATATATATATATATATATATATATATATATATATATATATATATATATATATATATATATATATATATATATAATATACATGACATGGTGTTTTATCATGACACCATCAGCATAACATTTAAAATGAAATTATACTGAAGTAATTCAAGAAAAACTGATAGTCATATTAAGTAATTAAAGCAAATTTACTAGAAAAAGAGTGGAGACAATTTGGATGGTTTAGGGGATTTAAAGACAGTAGTTAGCAAAGAAGGTGTTATTTTATCTCTCACTCATAAAAGTAAACTGACGCACGTATCTAAATATCAAAACAAAGGTGCCTTATCAAAATAAGAGGGGAGGGTCACCTCAGAATCCCAGCTGTATGAGGTGCCAAGGGGCGGGTCACCCCAGAATCCCAGCTGTGTGAGGTGCCAAGGGATGGTGTCATCTCAGAATCCCAGCTGGATGAGGTGCCAAGGGGCGGGTCACCTCAGAATCCCAGCTGTGTGAAGTGCCAAGGGGAGGGTCTACTCAGAATCCCAGCTGTGTGAGGTGCCAAGGGAGTTAATTAGGTGTGGGATATAAATAATGAAATAATAAATAAAACACAAAATCCAGATAAGGTTCCTTATCAACATTATCAAGACAAGTTTATGTCACATTTTTGTCATAAATGCTTTGACAGTGCTAACATTATCTACTCTATTACAGAGATTATATTATCTCCCTCTTTGACAGTGCTAATATTATCTACTCTATTACAGAGATTATATTATCTCCCTCTTTGACAGTGCTGACATTATCTACTCTATTACAGAGGTTATATTATCTCCCTCTTTGACAGTGCTTACATTATCTACTCTATTACAGAGATTATATTATCTCCCTCTTTGACAGTGCTGACATTATCTACTCTATTACAGAGGTTATATTATCTCCCTCTTTGACAGTGCTGACATTGTCTACTCCTTTACAGAGATTATATTATCTCCCTCTTTGACAGTGCTGACATTGTCTACTCTATTACAGAGGTTTTGTTATCTCCCTCTTTGACAGTGCTGACATTATCTACTCTATTACAGAGGTTATATTATCTCCCTCTTTGACAGTGCTGACATTGTCTACTCTTTTACAGAGGTTATATTATCTCCCTCTTTGACAGTGCTGACATTGTCTACTCTTTTACAGAGGTTATATTATCTCCCTCTTTGACAGTGCTGACATTGTCTACTCTTTTACAGAGGTTATATTATCTCCCTCTTTGACAGTGCTGACATTGTCTACTCTTTTACAGAGGTTATATTATCTCCCTCTTTGACAGTGCTGACATTATCTACTCTATTACAGAGATTAATAGAATCTATCACCACCATCAGTGATGGACAGAGATATCCCAACCCGAGTGTCAAAAATCTTGGTCCTCCACAACGAGGCTTGCCGAGGGTTAGGATATCTCTGTCCATCACTGGTGGTGGTGGTTGATTCTTTTTCTCCCACGTTAGTTTACAAATCCTGCAACAGGACTGACAGTATTTCTCTCTTACAGTGTTGACTTATTTTCTCTGACAATTGACATGATGTTCTCTTTGGCAGAGCTGACATTATCATCTTGCTGACAGTGCTGACATCCTCTCTCTGACAACTGACATTATCTTCTCTCTGACAGTGCCGACTTTTTCCTCTGCCTGATGGAGCTGACATCATAATCTCTCTAATAGTTCTTACATTGTTACATTGTGTATAGTACATTCATATCAAGAATACACCATATTATAATATATCTTAATCAATAAATATTGTAATACAATAAGTATGCTATGCAGTATGATCATTCAAGACATGACATGATTTTAGTTTACCAATTATTGTTTTTATCATTTATTTACAAATTTCTATGATAATATTAAAAGTACATTACAATAATTATGTATATAAGTATAAGCATATTTTTGTTAATCAGGTTGTGTATGAACACCTTGGCGATCTTCTGGGAGTACTTATCACATTTGATGAAATACTTAACAACCAGTCTACATTAAGGGATCACTGGACTTTGTATAAAAGGTAAAATTATATCAAGAATTAGAATTTGTTGAGGAAGCAAAGCAGTTTGCTCTATCTGCCATGCCAAATGTGTAAGTATCTTTTTCTTGGCAGTATGAAAATGTAAGTTAAATATTTGTAATCTGTAAAGTAGGCAATAAAAACAAACTGATCATTGTGTAAGTAAATATACAAATGATGCAGGTCTATTACCAGTTTATTCATAGATATTTCAAAAAAGGAAATTGGACTTACATGTAAGCCATTGTCTGTGCTTTTTATTTGAATCAACATGTTCATTTTCTGTAAATGAATACACTATCTGATAGTGAATATACCTTCAGCTGTCATAAGATTGTAAATTAAGTTGTCACACATGTACATTCCTACCTGTGCAAATAGAAAAATGTTAAGTTGTCACACATGTACATTCCTACCTGTGCAAATAGAAAAATGTTAAGTTGTCACACATGTACATTCCTACCTGTGCAAATAGAAAAATGTTAAGTTGTCACACATGTACATTCCTACCTGTGCAAATAGAAAAATGTTAAGTTGTCACACATGTACATTCCTACCTGTGCAAATAGAAAAATGTTAAGTTGTCACACATGTACATTCCTACCTGTGCAAATAGAAAAACAGTGTTAAGTGTAGATTATGTACATCATCATCACAACGTTTTCTGGTACAAGATGATTTTATCATCAGTATACTGAAAAGCTACCAGAAAATTTAAAATCATTTTGCTGGACTTTTTTTAAAATTATTATTATGAAAAAGTCTCTTCAAATCTTTATTTGCTTCATATGACAATGAATAAATGATCTTTATCCTGTAGAATGTTAAAGTCTGTACATCATGATCCTGGAAAGTTTGGCATTCCGCAAGAAAAAATTCGACCATTTGAGAAGTTGCTGATGACGCTAGAGGGACAACTTTTAGATGGCCGTATATTTCAAGTAAATAGCTTAGATAACATTGCATTGTTCAGAATAATCAAGAGATGTAAGGAGTTTTCATTTACATTATATATTTTAAGGGGATAAAAATTGAAATATTAATTGCTAATTTATTTAGTAAATAGTGTAAATAATTGTGTTACTGTGAAATTTGCTGTAGGTGAAATTTGAGCAGTTTTCATATCTGTATTTCAAAAGAAGAAGAATGTTATCTATCATTTACAATATATTATGTTATATGATCATGCCAGTGCATTGTACAAAACTTACTTTTAAAATCCATAGACCTTTGGTCCACAGTAATTCCATTACCTATAGACCGCAACAATTTTGTATAGACTGAAATAAAAAAAAGCACTAAGATCTGCATGCAAAATTCATATCAATGTAAAAATACACACATTTCATAAAATTTGATTAAAAATTGTCCCTGGGAATTCTGCAGCTATCGATATGAGATGTAGATGCTACATGTATCCTCAAGGAATCTGTCTTAAAACTGAGTAATTCCTTTTTCTGGTTACATTCAGTTTTATCACTGGGTGTTGGAAACATTCTTTTTCTGTGAGGGGTATGGACAGAATCAAATCAATGTTTTCATTAATTGAAGTTATATATTAGGACAAATGTCAGTCAGATTTCCGAAAGACCAGTTGGTCTACCGCTTTTTTGATCGTTATAGACTGACAGGATTTACTATAGACATTGTCTATATGTCCACCTTTAATTTTGCACACTGCCTTTGACCACTGTAAATTCATGTATGGTGGATGCTCTATACCATAGCTCCATTGTTTTCAAATTCTATTTTAAATACTCATGGAGATTGGTTGGTGATAATCATGTATTACGTTGTTTTTGTTTTTTTATAATAACATATTCACACTTCAGCACTTGCATCAATCCTGAGCCACAAATGTAAACTTAAAGATTGTTTTCTACCCATAGTGCTCTGTAAATATGGAAGCTTGTTTTTTTAGGTTGTATTGCCCGATTTATATGAAAATGCCTTCAGTAAGTAGCCAGATTAACACATATTCATTTCCATGTTCATGTCAGGCATTTTCACTCTACAGGATTGTGTTGAGCAACCATTTGATACAAACACAATATTTGTCTCTAAAAACCCTAATCTGGCAGAGGAAATGGCGATAGGAATCCGGGAGTATATACCAGAGCTGGAATCCAGGATTGGAGAGAATAATGAAATGGACCAGCGCTATAAATTTGTAGGACTGTGTGGACTTTACATCCTTCACTTCCAGATTTTTAGAGTCATTGATAAGAAAGTCTTCAAGTCCCTTTGGGATATCCATAAAAAGGTAAAGTACAAAAATATTTTCTGGTAGCTAGAAAGTTCTGATCTATATTTTTTTGCATACCAAAGAATTTGTTTTGTTAGGAATTTTTCAGAGGTGGAAATCTTCAGCTTGATTATGTGTTTTTTGTATCTTGCTGTTTACTTATTCAAAGGCACGTTTTAATAGTTATCAGAGCTGAAATTGAATCAAGTACATTGTCATTATTAGATTCTCTTTTGGAACTATATAGGTTCAGGTACTGGTAGAAGTAGAGTATTTTGCATTCAATGAGCTATTTCATAGAGATACACTACAGAGATTGCGGATTGTCCAATTCTCCACGTATCACAGCTGACTATTTTGACGCAGACCATGGCGTTCACTAGCATCAAATCACCGCACACCACTTTGCTACCACGATGGTTGATCACGGTGATTCACCGCAACATTGCAGTTGACTGCGGTTATACATCGTATACCTTTTAAACATACATTTAAGCATCTTAGAATATTGTCTAAATATCAAGGTATAACATGAGAGGTTTTGCTTGAGGGTTAATTGTAGACCTATAGATATTGCAAGTGTGTTATGTTGGAGGGTTATTATTCGCTGAATAACCTCTACAGATGTCTTGTCATTGATTATCCAAACCTGTCAGCCATTTCCTTGTACACTATAAATACAACAGTATCTTTCAAGTCTGATTCAGTGGATACTTCCGCGGCATAGACCCTTAGTTTAAGATTTATTTGAATTATCTTTACAAAATACAAGTTCTCTCATGATTTCACAATTGGAGGAAGCAGTTTGATTAAAAACATTGCCATCTATTCTGTATATACTACATATATGCAGCAAATACAGAATAAATAGAAATGCTTTTAATCAAATTGTTGTCTAAGTAAACTTGAACTCTTGTCTTTGTCTACAAACAAAGTCATCAAAAGTTATTTTTTCTCTTCACCTTTTTGCTGTTTTATAATACAGGTACTTGTCTTTAGATCCCTTTTTGATTTTTACTCAAGATCGAATATAAAGCTGATAAGAAGTATCACCCGAGGCAATAATTACAAGTGTAGTGTAGGGCATTTGAATTCGGAAATCTTATGCTACATACGCTGTACAGATATCATTAATAGTAGAATCCTGTTCTGAATTTCATTAAAACTCACATTATTTGCCTAACTGAATGCTGACCGTACTCAATGAGTATTTAAAAAAATATTTCACAATGGTTTACGTATGGGTATACATATTCATAGATACATATAGTGGGGTCACCATGGAATGACTGCAATGCTGCGGTGATTTACCATAATAGTTGCGGTGATTCCTCTTTAACTATAGGTCAGTTAAAGAGCGAAGATCGTGGTGAATGGTAGCTAAGACTTAAAAAACATCGTGGCGATGACATAACAACTGGACAATAGCCGTTCTCTGTAGTGTACTCAGCTTGCTCTGCTGTTCTTATACCATTTTATTGAATTTTTAAATGATGAAACTCAGAAAGTCTTTTCTTTCTGTCTTGGTATTAAAAATAAATGCAGTCACCAATTTTGAAGCTGATTATTTATGTATCTGAAGAAAGTACTAGTGATTATATAAAGAGAGAGAGAGAGAGAGAGAGAGAGAGAGAGAGAAGGTTAAATATGATATATGATATTATTGATGCTATAATTCAGTTTGATGTTAACTTTCAAAACTTCTTAACCTTTAACATATCTTTTTAATGGTAAAAGTTTGAGGTTTGATATTTTGCTCTTATATTCCTTATCAGCAAAGCTGAGATAATGACTTTTGACTTAGTGACCTTGACTTTCATATTCTCATCTTTGTTTTAAACTGTTAGATTTAGGTCTGCCATATCTCAATTATGGATACATTAAGACAAGGACTTTTTTTTGAGATCACAACATTTGACCCATTGACCATTATCTATCTCACTGTCAATCTATAGTTTCCTTCTGGTTCTTATCAAGATTTTTTGCCACTTTATGCCTAGTTTAGCGATGATTTTTTGCCACTTTATGCCTAGTTTAGCAATGATTTTTTGCCACTTTATGCCTAGTTTAGCGATGATTTTTTTATTTTGTGTCAGAAGTGCACATTGATGTAGATATAAAGAAAACATATTCATGTTTATGACATGTTACGTTCATGTTCATAAATTGTAATGATCTTCTTCTTTTATCAAATATGTAGTTCTTATTTATCATAGTATAATTATATAATGCACTTGTAAGGTGGATAATCAGAGTTGTTAAGAAATCCTTACTGTCTGCCCTATTGCAATTTGTAAATTTTATGGTGAATGCCTTCTCTTCAGTATTGAAGTAAATTCTAAAAATGGTTTAAACAGAATGTATGTTTGTTTGTCAGATACCAGCTGTGCACTTGATAGGAAACAATATGTGGTTTCCAACTCAGTTTCTTTTGGAGAAAATGCCTCAGATGCAAAAGATACTGGACAAGAAAGCATTAACTTTGGTAGCAAGTTCCCAGACACAGTGGCTGCAGCAGAGAAATATGGCCCTTTCAAGGTATAACAGTTTTAAATTTTAAAACATTTTTATAGGTTTTATGTATGTACATGTAATTTAAATTCACAGCCCATTTATTTGAAATAAAATTTCATGCTGACCAGTGAACTTGTAGAATTTAACTCAGACATCTGAAAAAGAATTATGTGTATTCATGGTTACATTCTTTTTTGGCCAGAAGAAGACAGGTTTGAGTTTTTGAGAACTCAAATATTCAATTAAGTTCCTCAATTCAACTTAGTAAATAATGTAAAATCAAGAAAGATACAAAATATTTGATATACTATTCAATTAATAGCATTTTGATGTTTACATTTGTCAACAGTTTTAATTGTAACAGTTATAAAACCTTTGTATAGCTTTTGTTCATACCGGTATACTGATACAGATATATGCATTGCAAACAGTTACCTACTTGTATCCTGTGTAGTTTGTAGCTGAGTGCACTGTAAGGCACTGCAGTTAGGTTGAATTGTGGGTAATTAATTATTGCAGTAAATATTCGAAATTGTACTGGCTTTTGATAGGCAGTGTTGTACCATATATGCTTGCAGTTGATATATCATCAATTATCATGGTGTCTTATATTCATGTATCATTGCAGTTATATCACAGAGTTTGTTGACATTTATGACAGTGAAGCATTATTGATTATATATATTCACAATTCCAATATTTTATGTATAACATGTATTCTAAGTCACACCTTCTAATATGACCTTCTATTTCTCTTTCTTTGATGCATCAGGAGGTTTGTACATAGTTGTGTAATTGTCATGTTAACTTTGTAGCAAGCTATATGATAGTTGTTGCTCTTTGTTTGTCTTTTTGAAGAGTGTTTGATTTCTGCTTTTCTTAACATATCATCTAATCAGTATTTTTATGTAATTGTTCATGTAATGCATCTTCTTTAATCAGCAAGTCTTTCAGTTCTTCTGATATAGACCAAATCAAGTTCAAACATATCCCTTTTTCTGACAATAAACAATTATAGTTCGTGATCACTACTGCTTCTCATATGTCAATTATTTATAAAGTCTACTTATTCATGTCAGCTATCTATATAGTCTAGTTATTGATTCTTGATCTTAAGCTAGGGACAAAGATGAAATATATATCTTATATATAAGTTGATATAATTTTGCATAATATGTTCCTTCACCTTTATCTTGATGTGACTTTGATGAAACTGTCCGTTAAGAGAAATATGGTTAACACTTCTAAAACACATGTGTTCAGGCAATAGGTGTAGCTGCAGCACAATGTAGAAATACAAGATTAAAGTTAAACATGCACTTTGAACTCTTAAAAGTGTCCATATTAGATAATAGCGAACTCTCAGTGTGAAAAGAGTGAAAAGGTCAGTTTTGTAGGACCCTTCCTGTGACTAGACCTCTAGAATTCCAAAATTAGAGTCTAGTTATAGATATATAAACTGAAGTAGATTTTTGTTTTGCTTGAAATCTTTGGTATATGTTTTGCATGTTTATAACATTGTACTACTATTGGTGAGCACTATTAATTGTCTTATACTAATGTACTGCCCATACTGTAGTATTGTTAACTGGGATTAAGCCACTGGTATTTGAGTCGCTATCAGTACAGATGATGTCCAATTGACCCCCAGAGAAATCTGCAAAGTTAATAGTAATGTCAGACTACTTTATAAGCTTACATGCCCAATTATGCTTATTACATAACCTTGAAAAAAAAGATGCAAAGCGCAGATATAAAGAAAGTTAAGATCCATATAGAACAAATTTTACTCACATTGCTATATGTTGAACCTTCAATCTTATTTTTTTTTTTTTAAATATTTTGTGTGAAAGACTTCCTGGATCCCCATTGTTACAAGGAGTTTACTTTCTTACATTTCTCTCTCTGAGTTCCTAAATGTGATTTTGGCATGCATATTAAAACCTACACGGCTGTGACCATTAAATCTTTTGGAATACATAGCAATATAGGTAGTACATGTATTAACACCATGTAGAGACTTCTCTAGCACTGATGAGGTTAACATTTATTGATAATAAATATCTCCTAGTTTGTTATGTTTGATAACATTAAATATCTATGAAGACAATAGTTTTATCACTTCCTTCAACAAATTTCTGAAATGTTTTATTCATTAACATTTTGATATAATGCTTCCTGAGTTTTAACATAGTGGTATTGATTGTCAATTAAAGATGATTGTACATTCATTTGTACATATACAATTTTTCAGGAAATACTTCATCGTAGTTTAATGGTAATTTTTGGCCGGATTGCTAAGCAATTCTGGTCTATAGATTGGCGGTCTCTGTGTGGCAGTCCAGCCATATTTCTTTCTGTTAACATTTTGGTAAAGAATCTGGTTGATGCAAAATGTCATCAACTAAGAGGAGTAAAACATGATACTTCACACTTCACATTTCTTATGACCAGAGCTCTCAATTTATACCATGACTTTAGAATTAGTGATCTTGATCTTGGGCTTCAACTTACTTTAGTTTTCAAATTTTCTTTTGAATCAGTAGGGGTAGGGCTTTTATACTTTACACATAGGTTCTTTTTGACCCAAGCTTTCAATTGATATCATGAATTTTGGCCTAATGACCATGACCTTTTTTGAAATTTGGTATGCAATCTGGCCATACCATCTATAGCAGTTTCTTGTTCTTTATTCCATAATATTACATCGTATTACCAGTCTTTAAGAAGCTGAAATCATATTTAGACTCTTCATATTAAAGATAAAGATTGAATGATAGTTTTTTTGTTTTACACATATTTTGAGTGACATTAGATACTGTAGAATATATTAAAATTATGGAAAATCATACTCATTAATATGCCTACTGTAGTGGAAGAGGCAGTAAATTTAAATTCAATTTTTGTTTAAACTAATCATAGATTCATAATATGACTTGCAAGTACATGTATCTAACCTTTATTACTATATGTTACTGAGTAATGCAACATAAATGTTCTATTTTGTTTGATAACCATGGTATTGAGAAGCCAGTTTGTAATTGTTTAGATCTGATGGTCCATGCTTTATTGTAGAGATGTCCAGTCTTACCACACAAGTGTGATGGCCTGGATGGTGGAAATGGAGTCAGCCATGTCCAAGGGAGGGACACTGATGGACGATCTCAACCAGAAATGTACACTCTTCATTCAGGTAATGTTTTTAAAAGTAGTGATACAGGTCAAGGTGAAGCAGTCATACAGGTCAAAGATAAATTGTCAGGCAAAATATTCATTAAGGTAAATGGAGAGTAAGTCATACAGGTAAAGCCTGAGGTAGGGGAAGTAAGTTGTAGTCATATAGGTTAAGGTGAAGCAGTCATACAGGCCAAGGGTAAATGGAGAATTAGTCTTACAGGTGAAGCCTGAAGTAGGGGAAGTATCTGGTAGTCATACAGGTCAAGGTGAAGCAGTCATACAGGTCAAGGATGAATTGTTATACAAGTTTAAGGCAATGTATTCATTAAAGGTAAATGGAGAATTAGTCATACAGGTGAAGCCTGAAGTAGGGTAAGTAGTCATACAGGTCAAGGTGAAGCAGTCATACGGGTTATTAAAGTAAGGGGAAGTAGTCATACATGTATTTGATGAAGTAGTCATTCAGGTAAGGGGTGAAGTAGCTATAGTCATATAAGTCATAGAAGTAAAAGGTGAAGTAGTTATAGTCATACAGGTAAAGGGTGAAGTAGTCATAGTCATACAGGTAAAGGGTGAAGTAGTCATAGTCATTAAGGTAAAAGGTGAAATAGTCACAGTGATACAGGTAAAGGGTAAAGTAATCATAGTCAAATAGGTAAAGGGTGAAATAGTCATAGTCATACAGGTAAAGGGTGAAGTAGTCATAGTCATACAGGTAAGGGTTGAAATAGTCAGTCATACAGGTAAAGGGTGAAGTAGTCATAATCATACAGGTAAAGGGTGAAATAGTCATAGTCATACAGGTAAAGGGTGAAGTAATCATAGTCAAACAGGTAAAGGGTGAAATAGTCATAGTCATACAGGTAAAGGGTTAGGTAGTCATAGTCATACAAGTAAAGGGTGAAATAGTTACACAGGTAATGTGTGAAATAGTCATCTGCATAGAAGGTGAAAAGTCTAATGAAAAATGTGGAGTGTTTAACCATTGATAATTAGAAAGGTATATAAAATAGGTTAAGAAAAACTAACTTGAGTTTGTGATAGATGTGTGGCTAAATGTACAGGTAAAGACAGAACTAATCAACACTAGACTGTTCTTATGTGAGGTTATTAGAGTAAATAAATAGAAGTTGTCATTGACTTCAAAACATTAGTATTTTGAGGCTAAATGGATAGTAGAGGGATTGATTCCTATAATTTTGAGGAAGAAACTATCTTTGTAAATAAGTTTGTAAATCCATGTACTTCATTTCTTAATGAGATTCTGACCTTGTCTTTAGATATTACTTTAGTGAATGTTACTTCATATTACCAGTCTTTACCGGTAGATACTTCTTCAGTGAATGTTACTTCATATTGCCAGTCTTTATATACTTCTTCAGTGAATGTTACTACATAATAGCAGTACATACTTCATTTGCTTCATATTACTGTATCTACCTTGTATAGCATTACCGTAAAAATATTTACTTCATCTGAATTTTTTTTAAAGAAATGAGAGAAAGTCCAGTGTCAATCCTTATCACACTTTATTATTATCTATTTATTGTAGGGGGTACTTTATGCCAGCAACATTAGTCATTTAGTGAAGACTGTGATGAACCTTCATGTAGCTTTACAGAAACCCATGACGAAATCTGCCGTACTTTCACTGTGTAGATTGGTGGAGCTTCTCAAGGTACGGCCTATCCTGTAATTAGGTAAAGATGATTGGTCTTGCAACATTCTGATTGTTCTGTCACTGTTAAAACACATTATTAAGCTCTTTACATGTGTGTAGAGCCCTCAGTTTCAAAGTGCATTGTATATACCTTGTTAGATAACTGGTCAGTGAGTGATCTCTAAATGTACCAAGCAAGTTCCTACATGTATATTGTTCAGTTTTACATTTAAAAATTGTACATTAAAATTTAGTGCCTATAATAGATAATTTAAAATATTTATACAAATGATTGTTATTTAATATGGAATTTTAAAACAAGATGACTATTTCTTACAGCTGACTTTGTAGTTCAAATTTAATATACATAGGTCAGCAAATCTCTGTCCATAGCATGGTTGACTTGTGACTGAGTGGTCCGACCAGCAGCTGGTCAGTACCCTGACTTGTGACTGAGTGGTCCCACAGCATCTTGTCAGTATCCTGGTTGATGATTGAGTGGTCCCACCAGCAGCTTGTCAGTATCCTGACTTGTGGCTGACTGGTCCCAGCAGCTGCTGGTCAGTATCCTGGTTTGTGACTGAGTGGTCCACCCAGCATCTTGTCAGTATCCTGGTTGATGACTGAGTGGTCCCACAAGCAGCTTGTCAGTATCCTGACTTGTGGCTGACTGGTCCCAGCAGCAGCTGGTCAGTATCATGGTTTGTGACTGAGTTGTCCGCCCAGCAGCTGGTCAGTATCCTGGTTGATGACTGAGTGGTCCCACAAGCAGCTTGTCAGTATCCTGGTTAATGACTGAGTGGGCCCACCAACAGCTTGTCAGTATCCTGGTTTGTGACTGAGTGGTTCCACCAGCAGCTTGTTGGTGTTCTGGTTTGTGTCTGAGAGGTCCCACCATTAAGTTGTTGGTGTGCTGGCTTGTGTCTGAGAGATCCCCCCATTAATTTATTGGTGTTCTGGCTTGTGTCTGAGAGATTCCCCCATTAATTTGATGGTGTGCTGGCTTGTGTCTGAGAGATTCCCCCATTAATTTGTTGGTGTGCTGGCTTGTGTCTGAATGATTCCCCCCATTAATTTGTTGGTGTGCTGGCTTGTATCTGAGAGATCCCACCATTAACTTGTTGTTGTGCTGGCTTGTGTCTGAAGGGTCCAACCATTACCTTGTTGGTGTGCTGGCTTGTGGCTGAGAGTTCCCATCATTAATTTGTTGGTGTGCTGGCTTGTATCTGAGAGATCCCACCATTAACTTGTTGTTGTGCTGGCTTGTGTCTGAGGGGTCCAACCATTACCTTGTTGGTGTGCTGGCTTGTGGCTGAGAGTTTTTATCATTAAGTTGTTGGTACATGTATGCTCACTTGTGGCTGAGAGGTCCCATCATTAAGTTGTTGGTACATGTATGCTGGCTTGTGGCTGAGAGGTCCCACCATTAACTTGTTGTTGTGCTGGCTTGTGTCTGAGGGGTCCAACCATTACCTTGTTGGTGTGCTGGCTTGTGGCTGAGAGGTCCCACCGTTACCTTGTTGGTGTGCTGACTTGTGTCTTAGAGGTCCCACCATTACCTTGTTGGTGTTCTAGTTTGTGTCTGAGAGGTCCCACCATTAAGTTGGTGGTGTGCTGGCTTGTTACTGAGAGGTACCATCATGTGAATTGTCCTTGTCCTGGCTTGTGGCAGAGAAGCAGAGAGATTGAAACATAATATGTCGATTTGATAGTGAAGTGTTATCATGTTATCATTGTTATAGGCAATAGAACATACATTTTACAGTCAATTTATGCATTGGTATTTATTTTTTAGGCAATAGAGCATACATTTCACAGGCGTACAATGCTGATAGCAGAGTATGTTAACCATGTTATACAACATCTAAGCTTTCAAATACTGAGCAGCATTCAAGTGGCAAAGGTAACTAGGTATAATTGATCATTATGAAAAGAATCATTGGAGGTGTCATTTATTTCTTAAAATGAAGTATCTATTTTTCCTGTCTAGAGTCTTCATTCCGATAGGTATCGATGTTACCATAGCTGTGTTACTTTGGATTAATATTAATTTTTTATGAACACAACATAACTATACCCCCCTCAAACAAAGTTTGGGATTGGTGTATCTGGATAATATTTCACACAGCCATGTTGACCATGACCCAAAAGTGTGTAATGACCTTGATCCAAGGTCATATCTTCAAGGTCAAGGTCACAATGCACACATAGCAAAAATCTTTGTCCGGGCCATAACATCTTACTGCCAAATTTGATCTGGATAATATTTCACACAGTTGTTGTCCATGACCCAATGTGTGTCATGACCTCAATTTAAAGTCATATCTTCAAGGTCACAGTGCACACATAGCAAAAATTTTTGTCCGGGGCATAACTTCTTTCTGCCAAGTTGTCATTGACTTGAGGATGTGTTAGGATCTCAACCCAAGGTCATATCTACAAGGTCAATGTCACATTGCACACATAGCCAAAATTGTTGTCTAGGCCATAACCTTTCTTCTACGTTGGAGGAAGATTATATTTCACACAATTGTTGTCCAGGACCCAAGGGTGTGTCATGAACTTGAACCAAGGTCACAGTGCACACACAGCCAGAATTCTTGTCCAGGCCATAACTTCTTCCTATTATGGTGAAGGGAGATCATATTTTACGCAGTTGTTGTCCAGGACTCAAGGGTGTGTCATGACCTTGAACCAAAGTCATATTTACAAGGTCAAGGTCACAGTACACACCCAGCAAAAATCTTTGTCCGGGTTATAACTTCTTCCTGTTATGTTGGAGGGAGATTATATTTTACCTAATTGTTGTCCGTGACCCAGGGTCATGATCTTAAACCAAGGTCATATCTACAAGGTGAAGGGTATAGTGCACACACAGCCAGAATTCTTGTCCGGGCCATAACTTCTTTCTGTTACGTTGGAGGTATATAATATTTTACACAATTGTTGTCCATGACCCAAGGGTATGTCATGACCTTTAACCAAGGTCATATTAATAAGGTCACAGTGCACACACAGCCAGAATTCTTGTCATGGCTATATTTTCTTCCTGTCACATTGGAGGGAGATTATATATTTCGCACAATTGTTGTCCGTAACCCAAGGGTGTGTCATGAACTTGAACCAAGATTATATCTTCAAGGTCAAGGTCAGAGTGCACAAAAAACCAGAATTCCTGTTCGGGCCATAGCTTCTTCCTTGTATGTTGGAAGGAGATCATATTTCACACAACTGCTGTCTATGACCTAAGGATGTGCCATGACTCTGAACCAAAGTCATATCTACAAGTTCAAGATGAGAGCACACACATACCAGAATTTGTGTTTTCATTGATTATGCTTAAGCATATACAATTGATACATCCATTACAATTATGCCAGTGATGTATCTTGGATCTTAAATTATTGCATGTTTCAACTTTGTTGCCGCTGGGTACAGCTTTAGTTATGCATTTATAATCATGATGTCATCATTAACATTTATTTTCATTCATTTTTACTAATACATTTCAGTATTTTAGAAAATAATTTATAGCAGAAGATTTCCCATTGAAATTCATCAATAGCCAGACTTCAAGAGTTTGATATGTTTGAAAAATGAAGGATATTTTGCTGAAAATATTTATCTCTAGAAGAATATTGATGCAATCAAATCTATATACAGCAAATTTAGTTTTATCACTTTATAAGCAATGGGAATTCTACTTAATGATCTTGAAATTATATGTTGTGCATCAGGAACAAAATATTGATTTTAAAACCTATATCTGATTAAGTCATGAAAAGTTCTGGTTACCAGCAAATTATAAAAGCTCTGAGTTGGTAAATTACAATTTTTTCCTTCGTTATTTTCGTTTTTTTTTTTTAATTTGCAGAAAAGGATTTCATCAGATAAGAAATATAGTGAAAGAAGATTAGATGTGCTATCAGCCTTGGTACTTGCTGAAACTGCCCTGAATGGCCCAGGTCAGAAATATCAAACTTTATACAGTCATGATATTTGACATGAAATGAAAAATTATTACATTCTTTCATGATTATTGAAATGTACATGAACAAAAACATGTATCTTTCAAATATTATTTGTTTATTTAGTTGTTGTGTTATTAGTCCCCAACAAGTGAAACTATTATTTATAGGGTTTGTCATTGTCCATCTGTCTGGCTGTCAAGGGTCAAAAGGTCAATTCTAAAAATAACTTACTAAAAATAAACATTTATCACTGCATTTCATTTGCCAGATAATAACTTGAGTTAGGAATGATTGATTTCTTTTAAACTTCATACAAGGCTAGCTTATGTATAGGTCTAGTGTGGAATAGATTCTGGGGTCAAAAGGTCAACTTTAAGGATCACTTAAGACATCAGCTTAATTCAGGTGTAGACTTTTTATTGAAAATGGTGATTCATCACTGTCTCAGCCTCCAGATGATGACTATAGATACTGACGCCAGATATGAATAAAACAATGCTATATTTTTGCTGTCAATTTCACTAGAAGTTGATATAAACTTCACAGAATTTAATATTATTTCTTATTTAATTTAAATCATGCAGAAGTTTACCAAGTTCACATAACTGTTTCATGTTGCTAATAAGGTACATGCAGTAGTCATTTCGAAGGTACAGGTTGTGGCAGGGGGTGAGTGTTGCATGCAACACTGACTGTAAGCTTGTTTTTCATGCAAGACTTTTTTTTCTGAATCATTGTGGTACTATCTACCAGAACACAATACAAGTGCTGCCCAGCACTCTTATTGCAGGCAGATAGGGATTTCTGAGTTAGTTTGCCACTCGTATACTAACTTACTCTTTAGCTCTACCACCATGATACAGTACCGGGTATGTACAATGAATATAGCGATGGTTTTAAGAGACTTGGTCTGGCATTTTACTGATTTTTAGATGAACTAGCTGACTTATATAAATGTTGGTCGGTTGATACATGTATTATACATTTCATTGTATTTTCAGTATGAATTAAGATTTGTTACATTGGCCTTGTTTCTTTTGATAAGGCTCACATTAAACCTGCCATTTACGCAATAAATTAATCTTAAATAACATTAATATTAGGGACCAAAGAGAGAAGGTTGATTGCTCAGCTTGCATTAGCAGTAGGGACAAAAATGGTAAATATGTTTAATATTTCAAAATTTGAATTTAATGTGTTTCACATTTATACAAATTCTCATTTGATACTACTTGTTTATCATGTCATTTGTATTTTGATATCTTTGGAATGTATCCTATATTTAGTTTCATAATGTACATTATTATGATAGTTTATTTAAATAATTATAATTATATTAACTTCTCATTGTTACATATAGAATAGAATGGTATTTCTAATTAAAATAAACTGGCATTGCTGCTAATTACATGTACATACTTAATAAACAAGGAGCATGCACAGCCTGCAAAAATAAAGTAGGGACATGACAAACACCTAAATATACATATGATGGTCAAAGATACAGTAGGGACATGACAAACACTTAGATATACAGATGATGGTCAATGATAAAGTAAGGACATGACAAGCACATAGATATACATATGATGGTCAAAGATACAGTAAGGACATGACAAGCACCTAGATATACAGATGATGGTCAGTGATAAAGTAAGGATATGACAAACACCTAGATATACAGATGATGGTCAGTGATAAAGTAAGGACATGACAAGCACCTAGATATACAGATGATGGTCAGTGATAAAGTAAGGATATGACAAACACCTAGATATACAGATGATGGTCAGTGATAAAGTAAGGACATGACAAGCACCTAGATATACAGATGATGGTCAGTGATAAAGTAAGGACATGACAAGCACATAGATATACAGATGATGGTCATAGATACAGTAAGGACATGACAAACACCTAGATATACAGATGATGGTCAGTGATACAGTAAGGACATGACAAACACCTAGATATACAGATGATGGTCAAAGATACAGTAAGGACATGACAAACACCTAGATATACAGATGATGGTCAAAGATACAGTAAGGACATGACAAACACCTAGATATACAGATGATGGTCAAAGATACAGTAAGGACATGACAAACACCTAGTTATACAGATGATGGTCATTGATACAGTAAGGACATGACAAATATATATTTACACAAGTGATGATCAAAACAACTCCTTAATGCAATCTGATTTTGACCAGACTTTCACTTGCTTCTTTATACTTGTATCTTATTATGGCTGGTGTAGATAAACCCAGGCACATTTGGATTCTGATGACCTTTGTGTTCAATCATTCATATTTATTCTTTCTGTATTCACGGCATATCATTTGGTAAATGCAAATAACAATATATAATATGTATGCACATTGTTTCAGAAAACATTCAAGGATGACGAGATGCGGCATTTAAATGATTTGATGAAGAAAATGGAGGTTATATGTGACCTCAGGGGCAGGTAATTATGAAAAATGATACCAAAAAAAGGAAATCTCTGCTCATTGCTTGATATCAAACCAGTAACTTGTGCTCTTATAAGGGTATTTTATATTGGTCAATTCTCTGATTGGATGTGCCTAATGATTTTAAAGAGGGGGACAAATATAATCCCAAATTCTATTGAGAATATAGAAATATTATGTAAATGTCGTCTGAGTTGTCTTTATTTTTGAAAATTATATGTACCTCAAGAGCAAAAGTAGCAAAACTTGAAGTGAAGATAGAGTTGGTTGCACATCCTATGTTTTTTAATGTCATCATTATTATGTAATTTTTAAGACAACATATGACATGTGGACACACATCAGCTCACATTTGTAATCATTGTGTAAACAACTTTGAAACAAATATATTGTTTCTGGACCTAGAGCTTCAATTCCAGCTTCCATATGTAAAGAACTTTTTAGTTTCCATATGTAAAGAACATTGCAGTTTATTATTGGGACCTGTAAATTACTGCAAGCTTCCAGGGGTTTTCAGATTTCAGTAGTTAAAGACTAGAGGGGCGTATTATGTTATGGCGTTGTCCGTCCAGCGTCTGGCGTCCAGGATAAGCTTGTCTGGGCTATTACTTCCCTGTGCACAGATTTCAATAATATTTCACAGAATTGTTGCTTAGCTTCCAAGGGTGTGTCATGACCTTAACCCAAGGTCATAGGCCAAAGGTCAAGGTCACAACATGCAAAGTGATAAAAACATTGTCCGGGCCATAACTTCTTCCCCTGTGCATGGATTTCAATAATATTTCACAGAATTGTTACTTAGGATGCAAGGATGTGTCATGATCTTGACCCAAGGTCATAGGTCTAAGTTCAAGGTCACAACATGCAAAATGAGTAAAACCTTGTCCAGACTATAACTTCTTCCCCAGTGCGTGGATATCAATAATATTTCTCAGAATTGTTACTTAGGACCCAAGGGTGTGTCATAACCTTGACCTAAGGTCATAGGTCAAAGGTCAAGGTCACAACATGCAAAGTGAATAAAACCTTGTCCGGGCTATTACTTATTCCCCTGTGCATGGATTTCAATAATATTTCACAGAATTCTTACTTAGGACCCATTGCGTGTCATGATTTTGACCCAAGGTCATAGGTCAAAGGTCAAGGTCACAACATTCGAAGTGAGTAAAACCTTGTCCAGGCCATTACTTCTTGCCTTGTACATGGATTTCAATAATATTTCACAGAATTGTTACTTAGGACACAAGGGTGTGTCTTGACTTTGACCATAGGTCAAAGGTCAAGGTCACAACATGCAAATTGAATAAAACCTTGTTACTGTGATAAGAAGCTATGGAGAAGCTTTGTAATGTGATAACTTAAGTAACCCTCAGTTGTTTTTCATGAAACTTATACAGAATGCTTATATAATGTAGGGGAAACCACTTTTCAGTTTTAAGCAAATTCCATTTTGTTGTTACAGAGTTATGGGACTTGGATCCCTCTTTTTGGATTTCAATATTTCATACAAGTATTACCAAAGAGACCCATGTTTGGGTGTAATAAAACCATACGTTTACATTGATCCTGTCCAAAGTAAGCGATGAGAGTATTAAGCCATGCTAGGCATTGCTCTTGTTTGAGTTTTTCATGTTTGAGTTGTCAAAGTTCAACAGTAGTTCCAACTTTGGGATACTTTTTTTGGCTTATTATAACTAGATTATCTCTTTCTGAAATATTTTTATGAAAATGAGGTGTCATAAAATAACATAATTTTATGTGTGACTTTGTGCACTTTGCTACCAAATTAAGATATGTTTACCAAGACAAGGGAATTTCCATGACTAAATTAGATTTTTAGCAGTACAAGTAGTTAAGGCTTTTGGGTTTCTGTCTCCATAACAAAAAAAAAAATAAAATTTGTCTTAACATGAAATTTAAATATCAAATAGATTTAAGAGAAAGCAATACAATAATGTATTAAACATCCTCCAAAAAAGGACAAGAGGAGTTATGATAAACATTTTCAGAATTATTAATAATATATACTTTTTCCAGGGGCCATTTGTTCAAAACTTTAACGATAGGTTAAGCTAATCAGTGGTTAAATTTCATCTGACTATATCTTTGAAATAATAAGTCTTATAAAGCCATTGTCTTTGTACTGTTAGTAGCATATTAAAGCATCACTGTAATGTAATTTAGAAATTTAAAAAGAAATCCTATAACGAAATTAATTGTCCTTCGAATTTTAACCATTGGTTATCTTAACTAGTGGTTGAAGTTTCGAACAGCTGGCCCAGGATGGTCAGTTAGGGCCCCACTTCATAAGCAGATGCCGTATAGTAAGCACTCTGTCTGTATATCTAATGCACTGTCACAGGTAGAGCTTTCATATTTGGCATGTGTGTTCCTTATGACATGACCTTTCCTTTAGTACCAATAGTTTTTATCATGTGACCAATGTCCTGCATTTAAAAAACATTAACATTGACCATAAGTATTGAACAGTAAGACGTAGGGCTTTCATGATTGGCATGTGTGCTCCTTTTGACAAGACCTTTACGTTAGTACCAAAATTTTTTGTCATGATTGTGGCCTTTATGGTGACCTTTGACTTGCATTTGAAAAACTTTAACATTGACCATAGCTATTGAACCATTAGAAGTAGGGCTTTCATATTTGGCATCTGCATTCCTTATGACAAGACCTTTCTGCTGGTACCAAATTAAGGTCAAGGTCATGGTGACAGGCACAGGGTTGCCCTTCTGATTTTGTCAGTTTTCTAGTTTTAATAAAATGAGGGGCAATTCTATGAATTATTTTTTTTAAAAGCCATGTCGCTTAGACGGAAGGAAAAAATCTTCGGCTTCAGGGATCTTTCAAATAATTTGCCTCAACATGTTATCAATGCAGAAACTTTTTTTCAAATTCGGAATACAACTAGACGCACACCATGAAAATCACTTCTGTTTGAATTTATAAACACTAAGTTTATTTAGCCATTACGCCAAACTAACCATTTAAACAAGTGGTATGATATATTTGATATAGATATAGAGGCTCTATGAGCATGAGTCCATTATGTATTCTAATAAATCTGCAGACCATGTGATAAGATCTCATGATACCTGTTGTAGGTTGAAATCAAATAGGAGAGTTTTCCTCAGTCTATATTTTCATTATTGCTACATTCAGTGTGAAATAGGGTTATTAAGTTAAAGAATCCATGTTCTATTGTAATGATGAGCAGAAGCAAGTGTGACAATATGTTTTGTCTGATAACTTAAACTTTTGACTCAGATTTGTTTCTACTTTTTAGATTTAAGTTGAAGTCCATTTATGTATGGATCATGAAAGTATTTAAAGATAACTTTTGAATGAAATTGAAAAGTTCAGGTGAAATGAGATTGATAACTAGAGTCATCTTACATTCCTATCAACAGAAAAACCATTTCATGTATTTTGTATTACTAAGCATTATTTAATATCATTGTATCCTTTATTTTAGGGTACGAAGAGGATGTTATTGTTCCTTCTTTAATATCATTCTATCATTTATTTTAGGGTACGGAGAGTATGTGATTGTTCATTCATGTACTGGCACCGAGTTGTCTTTCCAATCTATTTGACCGATATCTTTGAAAATGTAACAGACACTCACAGATTACATGTAAGCTTTATATTCTAGTATTTCACATATACTGTATGTAGCTAATGACAGTGATTGCTACTTGATATTCAATGTGTTGTTAGGTAGTCCCCCAGTGGTAAAATTTGAGGAGAATATAGATTTCCTCTCTGCCTGTCTCTCTGTCTGAGACACTTTGGTTTTCCAGCCTTTTCCTTGCAACCATTGAAGTATTGAAATTTGGTATGTAACTGTGTATCAGTGAGTTACAGATCAAGTTCAAGTTTGGTAATGTCAGATGATTGAGTTATTCTTGGAAAAGTTACAGCCCTTGGACTTAGTGAAATTTTGTTATAGAAGACTAGATTTTTGTCCTGTTCATACCCAGTTGTGTTTCCATCTGTAAGTGCATCAGTGGTCCTCACTTGTTCTTCACACTTCTGCATCATTCAAAATATTGTAGTGCTCCTCAGAGGGCTGGGCTGGTATATTGGGTGGATATATTCGAATTTGAATTTTGAGACTTACCTGTATTAGAAAATTTGAAAGTGAAATTTTGATTCTCATGAATTAAACATGATTAAAAGATTTTTAGCTCACCTGAGCCAAAGGCTCAAGTGAGCTATTGTGATCAATCACCGTCCGTCGTCTGTCGTCTGTCGTCCGTCGTCCGTCGTCTGTCGTCCGTCGTTAACTTTTCACATTTTCGACTTCTTCTCCAGAACCACGGAACAGAATTTGATGAAACTTGATAAGCATGTAGTACTCATGGTCCCCTACAAGTGTTGTTGTTTTTCGTCCGGATTCATCAACAGGTGGCGCCACCACAGGCAAAAGTAGGTCAAAGAGGGTACCCTCCTTTGACAAACTTCTTCTTCAGACTGGGGGCATACAGAGACAAACCGAATGCATAGGAATGATCTAGAGGGATGTGTGAAGAAGTGTTGTTATTTTTGGTTCCGTTCCGAAATCAATTTTTTGACGTTTTTTTGTACTTGGTAGTTTTAATGCAGAAAAGAGGTATTTTTTTCTTTTAGTAAACATTGATGCATTAATTTGGTTTAATTTGATCATTTTGATGGTAAGAAATACTACTGCGAAGAAAATTTTTCAATATTTTATGTTTTGGATTTTTTATGAATTTTTTAAGACTTTCAAGAAAAAGGGGGGTGGGATAATTGGTGTAAACATTTCACAGTTTGAACTTTTTCTTCGGAACCACTAGCTGGAATTCAATGAAACTTGGCATGCATCAAATACTCAAGGTCCCCGACAAATGTGGTCATCTTTGTCAGGATCCATGAACAGGTGGCACCACCACAGACAAAAGTAGGCCTTAGAGGGTAACCTCCTTTGACAAACTTTTTATTCAGATCGGGTGCATACAGCGACAAACCGACTGCATAGGAATGATTTAGAGGCATATGGGAAGAAGTGTTGATATTTTTGGTTCCATTCCGAAATCAAATTTTTGACTTTTTTTCATTTTTATTTTGGACTTTGTTATTTTAATGCATTAAAGAGTTATTATTTTCTTTTAGTAAACATTGATGCATTCATTTGGTTTCATTTAATCATTTCTATGGTAAAGAATGCTGGTGCGAAGGAATTTTTTCAATATCTCGATTTTTGAATTTTTTATGAATTTTTTAAGACTTCCAAGAAAAGGGGGGGGGACAATTTTTCATATCTTCAACTTGATCTACAGAACAACTTGAAGGATTGTGATAAAACTGGGTAGGATGCAAGTACTCATAGTCCTTTTCAAAGGTTTTGTTTTTTTGTGCGGATCATCCAAATTGGTTAACAGATAATGCCACCATGTCTAAAAGTAGGTCTCACAATGGTACATATACCACTTGGTAATTGAAATATGGAGAGTAGCGGTTCAAATCCAGCCGTGGTCAAAAAAATTTTTTTTTTTTTTTTACACATCTAAATAAGTTTTTAGATGTTTCTCAACATTCAACATATGAAATTAGGAATTTTACGTTTAAGACTTCCAAAAAAAAAAGGGGGGGGGTTGGGTTTGGGCCATTTTTCACATTTTCAACTTTTTCTACAAAACTGTTTGAAGGATTTTAATAAATCTTGGTAGAAATAAGTCACTTATGATCCTCTTCAAATTCTGTTGTATTCGTCCAGACCTCTTTACAGGTGGTGCCACCATAGTCAAGAGTAGGTCACAAAAGAGTTCCCTCGTTTAACAATATTCTTTTTCATACGGGCTGTATACAGAGACAAACAGAATGCATAGAAATGATCTAGAGGGATGAGTGAAGATGTATTGTCATTTTGGTTCCCTTCCAAAATCAAATTTTAGAATTTTTTTCGACATTTCTTTGGACTTGGTGATTCAATGCAGAAAAAAGTGTCATATTTCCTAGTTAATTGATAATGATGATTTCTTATGGACTATTGTGATCATAATTATGGTAAGGATTGTTACTTTGAAAGAATTTTGTCAATATCTCAATTTTTGGATTTTCTATGAATTTTTTAAGACTTCCAAATGAGGGTGTATAGGAACAATTCAATCACATTTTTCACTTCTGCTGTTATACCACATGAAAGATTTTAATGAAACATGGAATACTTGAAGTACTAAAAGTCCTCTATCAATTTGGTAAATTTCATCCAAATTGGTTAACAGATAATGCCACCATGTCTAAAAAGCAGTTCTCACAATAGTACATATACCACTTGGTAATTGAAATATGGAGAGTAGCGGTTCAAATCCAGCTGTGGTCAAAATTTTTTTTTCATTTCTTTACACATCTAAATAAGTTTTTAGATGTTTCTCAACACTCAACATATGAAATTAGGCAATTTTAAGTTAGATCTGGACAATATTTGAAACAATTGTTGTTCATGACCCAGACTTGAAATCAGTCAACAAAAGGCCCCACCTAAAGAAAATGACTACCTTGTTGCCCTGAATGACTTCTTGCAGAGACAAAGGAAATGCTTAATATCAAAGTCACCTGAATGGATGTACAAGAAAGTGTTGTTTTTTATTCTAGTCTGAAATAAAATTTGACATATTTTCAACATCTGTGTTGACTTAGTCACATTAATGCAAAAATAAATGAATTCTTCCTTCATGCATGACTGATAATCTAGGTACTCAGGTGAGCGATATAGGCCCACTTGGGCCTCTTGTTTAGATTTGCATTAAAATTCTTGAATGAGTTGTTTTAATAGGTAGTGTTTGAAATAGGATTTTTACCAATTTTTTAATGTTAAAAAATGTGATACAAAGTGGGATGGCTTCCATATTTGTCATGTGATGTTTTCTACGCATGTCCTCAGTGTCATTCAAAGTATTTTCATTTCATCTGGTAGACAATTAAAGTATGATATTAAGGGGTGTTTGCTTTATCTTTGGTTAAAGGCATGTAATCTTGGGATGATAGGATTATCAAAAAAGATCATTTAAGTTTGAAACCTTTGGAATGTATCGCATAGCATGAATAATTCTCATCTTTTAAAGGATTGGAGGCATTGAGAATTTCCAGTGTTTGAAAGTTTCCAGTGTTTCAAGATCACCCTAATGCATGTATACAGCTATTGTATTGTATTGTTACAGTTCATGGAGAATTTATATTGCATTTCACTCGTAGAATAAAATTGTTTGAAACAATAAATAGACACTGCTATCACACTGTCTTCAGCAGACAAGTTGCACAGCATCTATATCATTTAATTTCAATGTTTTTTTCAGTATATGTTTGGTGCACTGAGTGACTGTGCACCAAAAATGTTATGTGTTCGTCACCTTGCTAGCTCTCATGAAATGCTGGATGTTTATGACAAAGAAATTTTCACAGCATTTCAGGAGGTAAGAGGAACCTGCATGTTTATCATACATGTACTGTAATATCATTCAAAGTTCAAATGGAATGAATATACTGGTTTTACTGTAAATATACATATTTTGTGTCTTAAGGTAAACACTTAATATGCAAAATGTCCGGGTTTGCAAAATATGTTAAAAATGACTGATTCTCTCAAACAGCAACTATATCTAGAAATATTTTGAAAAGTCGAATGATAAGCCACTAGGTCACAATGTTTAAAACCATGGAAAGGTTTGATCTCTAGGAATAAACATATAAAGCACCAGAGCCATATTTTCAACCATTTAAAAATTATTGCCAGGGAGGTGGGGGGAGGACATTAAACTTGTGTTCTCACTAGATATTGCAAAATATTAGATAGATTGTAATTTATAGTAATACCTAACAGATTTATATTTATTTTGTAGTATACTTTAGTTAGAAATATTCTGTCAACTAGAATAAGGACATACATGGTAGGATGATTTAAGATGGTAGGATGAGATAATTAATTATGTGAAATCATGTCTAATTAATAAAACAAAATTCATGAATTTTGGTTAAAAGTTTAAAAAGTACATTATACATGTAATAGTTGTGCATTGCTATTCACAGAATTTGCTGGACCCATTATGTAGAGCAATAGAAACAGACCTCCGTCTTCACATCCATTCTCATCTTCAACTGGATGATAGAAATCCCTTCAAAGTTGGCATGAAAGATCTTTCTCACTTACTCAAAGTCAGGCCCATTAGACTTTTTGATAGGTACATCAATATAAGATGTAAGTATTATTACTCTCTGGAATGCATTAAAAAATTTGGGGTGTAACAGGTACTGTACCAGTTTATTTAATTGTGATTAAGATTTGAAATGATGATTACCATGAGAACATTTACAATGAAAAAGTAAGAATTAAATACAGAATAAAAAATCACAAAAGGATCGTAAAATTATAGATATAGATTACATTAAATATGTAGGGAATACTTAAGGAGGGGATTTTCATGAATACACACAGTTATGTCTATTGGATATCAATCACGTGCTAAAAAGGATGTCAGTTCAAAATATTAACAACATGGAAAGTGATTATTATAATAGATATTGTGGATTGTGACAATGTAAATTTATATTTGAAGGTTATGTAGAGCACTATCTGAACAAAACGTTCTACAATCTGACTACGGTAGCTCTTCATGACTGGAAAACATACGGCGAAATGAAGAACATGGCTGAACAGAAATACCATCTTACCCTGGCGGAATCTTACTTACCAAGTCAAACTTTAGAACAGGTGAGACAAATAAACAGGCAGTTAACCATCGTTACAGGTACATTATATACAGGCATTATATCTTCATATAATACAGGTACTTCATTTTCAGACATTTTACCCTCATATACAGGCATTTTACCTTCCTATACAGGTACTTCATATACAGGCATTTTACCTTCATATACAGATATACCTAATGGGTTTTTTCAATATACAATTATTTCCCATTTGAGCAGGTAATTTGTCAAACCATTGTTATGTACACCAGAACAATGGAAACCAGCTTATAATTATGGGAAATGATATAGAAATTATATGACGTCACAGTGTTTGACTTCAGATACATGCTCAAATGGGAAATATCTCTGTAAGACAGAAAGACCCAATTGCCGTATGGTATGCACCTAAAAATGATAAATCCAAGCATCCCATCGGAATGGTCACAATACTGAGCTTGTTACTATTTTTATTTCTGTTCATAGACTACTGTGCATTTTAAAAACATAAATGATATAAATATATTTGAAATTTAAAAGGCATCAAATTAAGAAATTACTGTTCTTTTGATAATTTTGATTTATTTTCCACAGGGGCTAGATGTCTTAGAAATCATGAGGAACATTCACGTCTTTGTGTCCAAGTTTCTCTACAATCTCAACAATCAAGTATGTTTATTTATAGTTACCTAATTCTAGATGAAATGAATCAGGTCGTCATATAGTTACTGCATGTTTTCTGTGTTCTATTCATGCAAGTTTATTATCACATATGTGATAACCATTGCTTCCCCCTATTTTGTTATTGCATGGTTTTCGACCCAATAAAAAGTGTACATTTATTGCACTGAGTGCAAATATGTGACAAGTCTGTTATTTTGTACTGTCCTCTTTGTAACTGTCCTATCAATGGAGTAGGCGTTGTTTCACATTTGAGTGCTTCGTGCCCTTGTGTTGAATACCCACTCTATTGGTAAGACAGTTGCTGTGAGGGCAGAAAGAAATAACCATTGCAAATCGATTATACTTAACCTACATGTACATCGTATGTAAAACATTTCTGTGGATAGCCTTAATATGAATGATGATGTCAATGTGATATTCACTTTCTTTAAATTAAATAATAAAGACTTCAATTGGTATCTTCCTTATGCTATTCAAATATTACATTTTTCAAGTAGCAATTGTTCAGGTTATGAAGTTTTCAATTTTCATAGTGTAGAATTTAGTATGTTCAATGTTTTCGACACAAAATGTCTACAAGTGTTTACAAAACTGTACATTTCGTTTTCTGTAAGATTTTGTTTAATAGATCATCTCTGTGACTTTGTCATAATACTATAAGTGTTAAGTATAAGTGTTAAGAACTCTCTGTGTGTGGTCATTTGTAGATCTTTGTGGAGAGAAGCAGCAACAACAAGCACCTGAACACCATCAACATCCGTCATATAGCCAACTCCATTAGAACTCACGGAACTGGGATCATGAATACCACAGTGAGTACATGTGTACATGTCAGTGTGCAGTAGATACTGTATCATAGATACTACAGCGAGTACATGTGTACATGTCAGTCTGCAGTAGATACTGTATCATACATGTAGATACTACAGTGAGTACATGTGTACATGTCAGTGTACAGTAGATGGTGTAACATACATATAGATACTACAGTGAGTACATGTCAGTGTACAGTAGATGGTGTATCATACATGTAGATACTACAGCGAGTACATGTGTACATGTCAGTGTGCAGTAGATACTGTATCATACATGTAGATACTACAGTGAGTACATGTGTACATGTCAGTGTACAGTAGATGGTGTATCATACATGTAGATACTACAGTGAGTATATGTGTACATGTCAGTGTACAGTAGATGGTGTATCATACATGTAGATACTATAGTGAGTACATGTGTACATGTCAGTGTACAGTAGATGGTGTAACATACATGTAGATACTACAGTAAGTACATGAATTGTGTACATGTCAGTGTACAGTAGATGGTGTATCATACATGTAGATAATGCAGTGAGTACATGTGTACATGTCATTGTACAGTAGATGGTGTATCATACATGTAGATACTACAGCGAGTACATGTGTACATGTCAGTGTGCAGTAGATACTGTATGATACATGTAGATACTACAGTGAGTACATGTGTACATGTCAGTGTACAGTAGATGGTGTATCATACATGTAGATACTACAGTGAGTATATGTGTACATGTCAGTGTACAGTAGATGGTGTATCATACATGTAGATACTATAGTGAGTACATGTGTACATGTCAGTGTACAGTAGATGGTGTAACATACATGTAGATACTACAGTGAGTACATGTGAACATGTCAGTGTACAGTAGATGGTGTAACATACATGTAGATACTACAGTGAGTACATGTGTACATGTCAGTGTACAGTAGATGGTGTATCATACATGTAGATACTACAGTGAGTACATGTGTACATGTCAGTGTACAGTAGATGGTGTATCATAGATACTACAGCGAGTACATGTGTACATGTCAGTCTGCAGTAGATACTGTATCATACATGTAGATACTACAGTGAGTACATGTGTACATGTCAGTGTACAGTAGATGGTGTATCATACATGTAGATACTACAATGAGTACATGTGAACATGTCAGTGTACAGTAGATGGTGTATCATACATGTAGATACTACAGTGAGTACATGTGTACATGTCAGTGTACAGTAGATGGTGTATCATACATGTAGATACTACAGTGAGTACATGTGAACATATCAGTGTACAGTAGATACTGTATCATATATGTAGATACTACAGTGAGTACATGTGTACATGTCAGTGTACAGTAGATGGTGTATCATACATGTAGATACTACAGTGAGTACATGTGAACATATCAGTGTACAGTAGATACTGTATCATATGTGTAGATACTACAGTGGATACATGTGTACATGTCAGTGTGCAGTAGACAGTGTATTATAGATACCACGGTAAGCACATGTGTACATGTCAGTGTGCAGTAGATAGTGTATCATAGATACCACGGTAAGCACATGTGTACATGTCAGTGTGCAGTAAACAGTGTATCATAGATACCACGGTAAGCACATGTGTACATGCCAGTGTGTAGTAGATAGTGTATCATAGATACCATAGTGAGTACATGTGTACATGTCAGTGTGCAGTAGAAAGTGTATCATAGATACCATAGTGAGTACATGTGTACATGTCAGTGTGTAGTAGAAAGTATATCATAGATACCATAGTGAGTACATGTGTACATGTCAGTGTGCAGTAGAAAGTGTATCATAGATACCATAGTGAGTACATGTGTACATGTCAATGTGCAGTAGATAGTGTATCATAGATACCATAGTGAGTACATGTGAACATGTCAGTGTGCAGTAGAAAGTGTATCATAGATACCATAGTGAGTACATGTGTACATGTCAATGTGCAGTAGATAGTGTATCATAGATACCACAGTGTGTACATGTGTACATGTCAGTGTGCAGTTGATAGTGTACCATGGATACCACAGTAGATGCATATGTACATGTCAGTGTGCAGTAAACAGTGTATCATAGATACCACAGTGAGTACATGTCATTATGCAGTAGATAGTGTATCATAGGTACCACAGTGAGTACATGTCATTATGCAGTAGATAGTGTATCATAGATGCCACAGTTAGTACATGTCAGTGTGCAGTTGATAGTGTACCATGGATACCACAGTAGGTGCATGTGTACATGTCAGTGTGCAGTAGATAGTGTATCATAGATACCATAGTGAGTACATGTGTACATGTCAGTGTGTAGTAGACAGTGTATCATAGATACCACAGTGAGTACATGTGTACATGTCAGTGTACAGTAGATAGTGTATCATAGATACCACAGTGAGTACATGTGTACATTTCAGTGTGCAGTAAACAGTGTATCATAGATACCATAGTGAGTACATGTGAACATGTCAGTGTGTAGTTGATAGTGTATCATAGATACCACAGTGAGTACATGTCAGTGTGCAGTAGACAGCGTCTCATGGTAAACATGTTACATGAATAACAAAAAAGTAATTTTGAATTGAAACAATTTCATTTTCATTTATAAACAGTAGCCATCAACATTGCTCTCCCTGACATCTGTCATTTGCACATTTTCTGCAATACAAGTACAAGGCCTATCTACCTGAAAACTTCCTGGATGATGGGTTATCAACTCATTGTCCCACTCACAGTCTGTGTTGGAACTGTTCTCTAATATATCCTGCATATGAAATTACAGCTCAAAATTTTGGCAACAGCATTATGTTGGATCCACTATAGAACTCTTTTATGGTGTTTTTTTTTTAAACTGCCATATTGTTTACATTGACATTTTTAAATTTGCAGCACATAATCAACTTGGTTTTTTTAGCTCACCTGAGCCAAAGGCTCAAGTGAGCTATAGTCATAGTGCACCGTCCGTCGTCCGTCGGCGTCGTCGTCGTCGTCCGTCGTTAACTTTTTCACATTTTCAACCTCTTCTCTGGAACTACATTGCAGATTTGGATCAAACTTTGTGTAAATGATGTACTCAAGGTCCCCTACTATAATTGTGTTTGGGATCCAGATTCCCTCAGGGGTGGATCCAGGGCGGGACCAAAAGTGCCCAAAAGGGTACCCCTCTTCAAACATCTTCTTCTCCAGAACCAGTATATAAATGGGGAAACTAATTGCATTTCAACAATCTATAAAGAAGGGTTTTTAAAAATTGTGTTCGGGGTTAAGATCCGTCAAATAGAAATTTACGCTTTTTTGACGTGTTTCTGGACTTAGTCATTTCAATGAAGAAAAGTGTCATGTTTTTCAGTTAATTGATATTGATGATTTCTTAATGGCTATTTTGATCATAATTGTGGTAAGGAATATTATTGTGAAAGAATTTTGTCATTATCTCAATTTTTGGATTTTTTATGAATTTTTTAAGACTTCCAAAAAAAAGGGGGGGGGGTTGGGTTTGGCCATTTTTCACATTTTCAACTTTTTCTACAAAACCATATGAAAGATTTTAATGAAACATGGAATACATGAAGTACTAAAAGTCCTCTATCAATTTGTTAAATTTCATCCAAATTAGTTAACAGATAATGCCACCATGTCTAAAAAGTAGGTCTCACAATGGTACATATACCACTTTGTAATTGAAATATGGAGAGTAGCGGTTCAAATCCAGCTGTGGTCAAAAAATTTTTTTTTTTTTTACACATCTAAATAAGTTTTTAGATGTTTCTCAACACTCAACATATGAAATTAGGAATTTTACGTTTAAGACTTCCAAAAAAAAAAAGGGGGGGATTGGCCATTTTTCACATTTTCAACTTTTTCTACAAAACTGTTTGAAGGATTTTAATAAATCTTGGTAGAAATAAGTCACTTATGATCCTCTTCAAATTCTGTTGTTTTCGTCCAGACCTCTTTACAGGTGGCGCCACCATAGTCAAAAGTAGGTCACAAAAGAGTTCCCTCGTTTAACAATATTCTTTTTCATACGGGCTGTATACAGAGACAAACAGAATGTATAGAAATGATCTAGAGGGATGAGTGAAGACGTATTGTCATTTTGGTTCCCTTCCAAAATCAAATTTTAGAATTTTTTTTCGACATTTCTTTGGACTTGGTGATTCAATGCAGAAAAAAAAGTGTCATATTTCCTAGTTAATTGATAATGATGATTTCTTATGGACTATTGTGATCATAATTATGGTAAGGATTGTTACTTTGAAAGAATTTTGTCAATATCTCAATTTTTGGATTTTCTATGAATTTTTTAAGACTTCCAAATGAGGGTGTGTAGGAACAATTCAATCACATTTTTCACTTCTGCTGTTATACCACATGAAAGATTTTAATGAAACATGGAATACATGAAGTACTAAAGGTCCTCTATCAATTTGGTAAATTTCATCCAAATTGGTTAACAGATAATGCCACCATGTCTAAAAAGCAGTTCTCACAATGGTACATATACCACTTGGTAATTGAAATATGGAGAAATTTTTTTTTCATTTCTTTACACATCTAAATAAGTTTTTAGATGTTTCTCAACACTCAACATATGAAATTAGGCAATTTTAAGTTAGATCTGGACAATATTTGAAACAATTGTTGTTCATGACCCAGACTTGAAATCAGTCAACAAAAGGCCCCACCTAAAGAAAATGACTAACTTGTTGCCCTGAATGACTTCTTGCAGAGACAAAGGAAATGCTTAATATCAAAATCACCTGAATGGATGTGCAAAAAAGTGTTGTTTTTTATTCTAGCCTGAAATAAAATTTGACATATTTTCCACATCTGTGTTGACTTAGTCACATTAATGCAAAAATAAATGAATTCTTCCTTCATGCATGACTGATCATCTAGGTACTCAGGTGAGCGATATAGGCCCACTTGGGCCTCTTGTTTTACATGAAATGTGTAACTTGTTTGCATTAAAATATGTTTTTAATGTGAAATATTTATGTATATATTATATATTGTATTGGATTTATTTCTTAAATAAGAAATTTGTTAGTCATTCTGTTGGATGTTGTATGGGTATACTGGATTCAGAAAGTCTGTCTATATGTCTATGAATTATGTAATTATTTCTGTGATACACTGTATTTACTTCCTGATGGCACAGATTTGATCCAGTGTGATGAAAGGAATTTCTCTAAGATGATTTATCACCCTCCTGCCTCTGGATTTGTCCCTGGTATGAGAGATATAAAGTCAGGCCAGTGCCACTCTTTATGTTCTCACTTTAAAATCCATCTCTGAGTCTGAAGCTGAATAGGACAAAATTTTGAGACCATTTGTCTTGTTAAACAATAAAACAAAAGAACAGACTGTGCATTTCCTGATGACAACTCCAGGAAATGCTTTCTTCACTTTAGATAATGATACTCCATATGAGACACCCTTTATCCTATTTGAAAAATTATTGATTGGAAATAATAGTTAAAAATGTGTATGCATTTCTCATCCTTATCTAAAATGAAGAGAGAGGTTCTAGTACAGTGCTTTATTCCATTCTATGCCTTCAGTATTTGAATCTACATAGAATTGTATCACTAAATAAATGATATATTTGTATGATTTTATTTTCAGGTGAATTTTACATACCAATTTCTTCGTAAGAAATTTTTCATCTTTTCCCAGTTTCTGTATGATGAACAGATAAAGTCAAAATTGATCAGGGTAAGTTTAAGCACCAAACTTTATATGTGTTCCAGATCATATATATTTAATCATATACATATAAAAGGAATAGATTTTAAAAAAGATTATGTTGACTCTCCATGGTATTTTGTAGTCAGTGAATACGTAGTAAGGATGGAAAGTTAAAGTTGTAAATTTTTTTCCAAAGTGCCACTAAAGTAAGGGGTCTATTGTATACATGCATATTTATGTATGCTGCTCACACAATTTGAACTGTTGGTCATACATTTATCATAATTATGGTAAATAAATACCATGGACTCGTTACAAATCAAACTTGGTAGGCCCATGTAAGACAGTTCATATTAATTCATGTGGAGTTTGAATTAGATATGTATACGGGTATTCATTATTGTTCAGAAAATAGTATTGGAACTTTAAAAACAGTTCAAGCTAATGGGATATTCAAGTTATCAAGCTAATGGGAAATTCAAGTCATCAAGCTAAATGATAAATTCAAACAATCAAGCTAATGAGAAATTCATGCTATCAAGTTAATGAAATATTCAAGTTATCATTGTCAAGTAAACAAGAATCAGCTGATTATTATTATAATAATAATTATTGCTATTTTGTCATGATTTGCTACTTGAATATTAAATGTTATCCCTGAAGGAACTTTAGTTTCCCAGAATGCAGAGATGCAATTATGTTAGAAGTGGAATATGTTTTAAGGAACCTTTATCATATTATGGAACTTGTTTTTCAGGATTGGAAATTTTTCAAAGAGAATCACATGCAGACTGATCAAAGGGTTTGTACATTTATGAGACTTACATAATACTTGCCATCAAGAGCATTTTCAGTATTATATAATTATGCATTTGGTGTTACCAAAATAAGCTTGATTTATCAGATATGTTAGTGATTTAAATCTCGAATTATATTAATGGACACACTGTAATGGATTAGACTAATTGAAGGTATTAAATGACCAGGATCAATAACCCCCTCTTCCTACTGAATAATTTTCACACAATTCAAATTTTACTCATTCTTAAGAGATTTGGTTTGATCCAAAGTCTGATTTTATACTAGATTTGTTCAATGTTTGGTACACTTTTGATGACACAGTATCATATTGGGTCTAGCATATGCCCATACACAACATTGATTTATGAATATGTTCCAATTTTATACCAATTTTGTCAACGATTCTGATTTTCAGAGGTCTTAAGAAATTTATTTTCTTTAAAATTTGTCAGCTCTATACATTATGTGCATATTCTGATAATGTACATGTATGTATAGAATTATCATAATATGATGAAAAATTAATTATATCTGAAGGCTTTTCAAATTTAGATCGATTAAGGGGTTAGTAAACCTTGTTATATATTGACATATGTGAAAATCATCTGTTTGATAAGTCTTAAGTTTAAAATGGCTTTTTGGGTGTTTATTGGCTAAACTTATATTGGCTGCACCCTAGTGATGTGATGATGTGACGACTTTTTTCCGATTGCTCATCATTACCGCACCCTCTCAGTTTTGATAAGCCTATTATTGATGTCCCAGAGAGTGTAAAGGTATACTTCTGAAGGGTCATTAGTGTTCTATAGGTACTCCATGGACAGTTTGGTTTACTTCTTTGTACAGGTCCTGACACAAAGGTCAAAAGTCTTGTAATAATACAATACCAAACAATCTTTCATCAAAACTACTGAATAGTCTATATCTCTGAAATGTTTCACCTGATATTATTTTACCAGTACTAAATAGACCCATTCCGTTCCATTCAAGTATTTCCGAAAGACATAAAATTAGGAAAAGTGTTGTACTTATCATCGCTATTTAATATAAAGTAAAAGAAAATATTTTAACTCTTATAATTTTGTTCCCTAAATGATAATTTTAGAATCTCTTAAAATAATAAATTACATTTTGTTAAATAATGCCTTATGATATATATCTATAGATTTTTAAGGCAGTATTGCAACATAAACATTAATATTGCTTATTGCAGTACCCTGTAGAGAGAGCAGACAAATTCAACAAGTCCATACGGAACTTAGGACTCACTCCAGATGGCGAGAGTTACCTAGATCAATTCAGAACACTCATTAGTCAGATAGGTATGTACTATATATAGGTTCTTATGTGGGTACTCACCCATAGTATATTGATATCAGGTAAATATTTATAAAATATACAATACAGGTAAACAAATAGATTGTATTCAAATCAGATACATAATCATAACGTATACAATATAGGTAAACACTTATAATATACTCAATACAAGTAAACCCTCACACTCAACACAAAGACATATGAATATTCATTACATCTCCACTGGTTAGTGTTTAACCATTTGCCATTTAACATGTATTATTGACAAGCATTAGTGTGTAGCTATACACCGTCTAATTTCACCACAGGGAAATCTCTAGTTACCAGTACCTCATCACAGTTTTCAATAAGAATTATTTGAGGAGGTGATTTAGATACTTGAGGTGTATTGTTTTGAGTGCCATATACAATGTGAGTAGTAAAATCGAGATCAGAGGAACCTCCAATTTTTGGTCATTTGAAGTGGTGGTATTTCACCAGGTGCTGACTCTTATTGAAACCTCTGCCTCGTGAGCCAGCATGATCTTGTGGATAAGGAACCTAACCCATGATCTGAAGGTTTTTCAGAGAAGACAGCAAACCCAGAGATTCTGTTTCATTGTAGACAATCTCTTTGGTTTTGGTAGGTATGTAGGCAGGTGTGTTAAACTTGTCAGTGATTTAGTCGTAGAGTGGTGTAAAACAGTAGCAATCATTCAGAAAATGCCTTACCCAGTCATAGCATAACTGTTACTGGTTTATTTCCAGGAAATGCCATGGGGTATATCCGCATGATCCGGTCAGGTGGTCTACACTGCTGCAGTAATGCCATAAGATTTATACCAGACCTTGATGATATCGTTACATTCCAAGATCTTTGTAAGGAAGAGAATCTGTCCTCAGAGTGTGTCAGTGCTGCCAAGTAAGTACAACAAATTCAGTTTAATACTAAATTGTTAGTTTGTTCTTTACACATAGTATCATCTTTGTATAGTGGTAAATGAATAAATAACATTACATGTTAATAGTCCATACAGTATCCAGTCTATATGGATGTTTGATTTGTATTGACATTTATATAAAAGCCCTTTAGATGAATGTACTACATACACTTCTGTAGTATTTATCTACATGGGATATGTATTTTAAATTACATACATTAAACCATTATGGTCAATTGATTGTAGAAATCTGGACAATGTGGTGGGAAACCTTGCAAGAAATTTTGCAGAGGGTACAGAATACTTTAAGGTAAGTTTGATGACAGAAAAATTATATGCACATTATTTTGATTAAATACAAAAGCTTTATTTATATGTTCTTGCCTTGTGCTTTTTTATACCTAATAATGTATTTAATGCACATTATAACAATATGAGACTGTACACATACATTTGTCACTGACCATTTACATTGGGTGAAATTACAAAAAATTGGGAGTTATATGGGTCATTTCTGAAGTGGGGTCATGAGGTTAAAAAGTCTTAAAACATTGGATGTGATCCGCTAAAATCAGGTCAGTTGGCAGGTATGTTTGTCAGATACACATATATTGATCAAATTTATTTTATAAATTTTCAATGTTACTGCAGGGATGTTCTCAGATGTAAGGTTGATATAATAACATTAAGATCTCTGCACAAAATTTACTGGAATATGCTTTCATATTTATAGATGCTGGTTGATGTATTTGCTCCTCAGTTCAGAGATCCAAAGAATTTACATTTACGGAATTTCTTTGTCATTTTACCACCCTTGGTAGGTTGAATATTGTAAATATTTGCCTGTGTTAATGCTGAATAGACTACAAACATCAATGCTTCAAAAAAACAGTCACATGCTTTGCCAGCAATTTATTCTGGAATCTCCTTTAAAAATACAAATATACAAAACCAAATCTTGTAAACTGTATTTGGATATTATTAATATTGTGGATTGAAATAAATCAACACTTCTTTTCGGATATTACATATAGAAATAGGCACATCTCCTTGTTTTAATGTGTTTACTTTTTTCGGGATAGTTATAAGTAAGACTTTATTAGAATATACAATGATTGAGGAAAGAACGGAAGGAGAAACTGTAAGTGTAATATGAACTTCGTGTTAAAGCCAAAATAGATGTTTTATCACTTAATTATCCTGAAGAGTTTGGTTACATCTTGTACTGTATATAGACATGTATGATGTACATTATTCCAACAAGTGATATTACTGGATTATCTGCATACTAGAATTAAACTCTATTATCTATAAAATCCAATATCAAGTGTGACTGTTGTGAATTGAAAGCTTGGTGTCTGTCACATACATATTAAATAAAAAAACAATATTATGCAGATTAATCAAGCCAGAAAAAAAGTATTTATAAAAAATTCCAAACTTATTATCTATGCATTATTTCATAAAAGACTCGACATATTTGAATACAAAATTGAAAAATAGTTGAAGTATACACATCAACTAATGGTTACTTTGTGCAGACTGTGAATTATGTGGAGCATTCCATAAGCTGTAAGGAGAAAATGAGCAGGAAAAATAAAGTAGGAGCTGCCTTTACTGATGATGGATTTGCAATGGGTAATCCTTTTTTTGTCAATAATGTACAAATGAAAACTATAGATAAATTTTTATGCTCAGAGATTTCTATGATCAGAGATTCCAGCCATATACATTATGCTCAATCTCTTTGTCTGTTTACATGTAAATCTGTCTGTGGCAAAAAAAAAAAACTATATGGTCATAATTTACCTTTGTCAACATTAAGAGATAAAGTTTGGATATTTCGCATGTGTTTATTTTGTTAAAGGATTTTGTATGAAGTAAGTAAATATTGTAAGAATTAGCAGTCATTCTCATTTCATATGTTTCTAATGTTAAAACCTCTTTGCTTTCAACACATAATTGCATTACATGTACCAAGTTTTGTTTGAAAGTTCTTACTTTCATAAACCACAGTGGAACACAATACATATGCTGTATTCATTTTATGAGGTCAAATTTATACATGTATTACACTATAGTATGGAAATCAATACCTAATAAGATAAATCTTTTTATCTGAAGGTGTGGCCTATATATTGAAGTTACTTGATCTCTACCATGAATTTGACTCACTTCACTGGTTTCAATCTGTCAAAGCAAAATATACAGCAGAGAAGGTTGGTATGATAATGCTTTGAGCTAATACTGATTATTTAAGCATGTTACAGGTCATTAAAATCTTTTGTCGGAAGGTAATCGTTATTATTCTTTGGGAAGCATTTCCATTCTTTTCCTTGATATGTATGTACATTCACCCTTCCAAAGACGGTCATAAAATTAATGTTTAATTATCTTATTGTGCATTGAAAATTTTACTTTGAAAAAAGGTGAAAATTGCATTAAATATATTGGTAGAACATCATTAGAAAGTAAACGACTTTTTAGAGCACTATGATTATTATTTTGATATGGTAGAGCACTGTGGTATTTTGATATGTTAGAGCACTATGATTATTATTATGATATGTTAGAGCACTGTGGTATTTTGATATGTTAGAGCACTATGATTATTATTTTGATATGTTAGAGCACTGTGGTATTATGATATGTTAGAGCACTGTGGTATTTTGATATGTTAGAGCACTGTGGTATTATGATATGTTAGAGCACTGTGGTATTTTGATATGTTAGAGCACTGTGGTATTTTGATATGTTAGAGCACTGTGGTATTATGATATGTTAGAGCACTGTGGTATTTTGATATTTTCATAGGCCAAGATTGTAAAGCAACAACAGCAGATGGCTACTAGACCAGATGAAAAGTTGCAGCAGACTATGACCCTCAGCGTCAAAAGAATGGATCTCTATGAACAGGTGAACTTTAACAGTATCTCATCAGACTTGTGAAGTAGACCAATCCGGATATGTCATTGCGCAATCTATGTCAAAAACTTTCACCTCCCATTGGTCATTCGAACCTATGTGGTAGAGTTACACACAGTCAGGTAAAAAAAGAAATTGTCCGAAAAGAAGTACAAGAAAATTCATGGATTTAACAAGATATTTAATCTCCCCTTGCAGATTTGTGTATTTCATTCCAATTATCATCCTCAGAAATGACATTGTCAAAAAATTCATCAATATCATGATGTTTGTCATAAATGTAGCCAATTGCTTCAATGTCCAGGTCATAACATTCTTCAGCTTCAAGTTTACAAGAACATACATGAAAAATCATGATCGCACAAGCACTGAAACACCACAAGAGAGAAACTTGTGTGTAAGCTTTTATGAGAGTATGACTGGAAAACTCTGTTACTCGAACCTGCGCCTATCATTCAGTCCAGAAATCGGGAGGGAAACACCAATCTGAAGTAATTTTGCCGGTCAGGACTGGCAGTCTGATGTTATTGACATAGACTGTCATTGACTTGTATGATGTTGTATGTCCAGGTCTTTTCATAAACCAATTTGAAAGCATATCCCTCTATTTGTACATATTAGGACCATAAAGATAATTTCCTTGTCACTACTTGTGCTTAAATCTCAAGTCACTGAATTCTCTGTCATCTCTGTTATGATTATTTCAAGCAATAAAGAGAGTTTTACAATATGAAATTTGATAGCACATAACTGATACATGTGTTATCTTCATATTAAGGAAAGAGAGGAAATTATACCTTATATCTCAACTTTTGTAACAACTTATGATTTTGTATTTATGCACCTTATTTGGAAATCATTGAGTGATCTGTCACTAGAGTTTATGGAAATGTCAGAGAGTGCCAGGAATAACAGTTCTTGGTAGGAAATGGAGAAAATTCTGGATACCCACAAATTTATATGATATCACAGGGAATCTTGATAATGATGATCTATAATAATATGATTATAAAATGAAATCCTACCTTCCTTACAGGAGTATGATTTACTGTATTACTCACTGAGTAGTGCAAGGATCTTCTTCAGAGCAGACAAAACAGCTGCAGAAGAGAGTGAAGAGAAAAAAGGTATCAAGAAGAAAATTCTTTAACTAGAAATCACTTGTAGTTAGATATAAATAATCCATTGGAACCATGAAGCATGTGGACTGCAGCTCTTGAAAATTTAGAAAAAAAGGAAAGTGTTTCAACTGAGCATTTAATCCTTTTATAGCCCAGTATATGTATATAGTAGGATGTATAAGGGTATCATGCCAACATGTCTGTCTGTCTGTCCAGAGAAGGCTTGGTGTGGTAGTTAAATCCTTTTATACCCTGGTATATATGGTAAGATATATTGTGGTATCATGCTGACGTGTGTGTCTCTGTCTTTCTGTCCAGGGACAGGCTTAAATCCTTTTATACCCTGGTATATATAGCATGATGTATTGTGGTATCATGCTGACATATGTGTGTCTGTCTGTCCAGGAACAGGCTTGGTGAGGTAGTTTAATAATGTTATACCCAAGTATATATGATAGGATGTATTGTGGTATCATGCAGACATATGTGTGTCTGTCTGACTTTCCAGGGACAGGCTTAGTGAAGTAGTTAAGCTTGTAGTGCAAATGATCCTCTCTTCAGAAAGTAAAACTCTTCCATAGGCTGCAAGTTTTACTTCATTTTTCATTTTTTGAAAATACTGTTTCTGTGTCATTAGACTGTTTCAGCACCTTTACACATGTATTGTGTCAGTGTATCAGTATTAGGAAAGAAGTTCTTATAGGTCCTTTACAAAAAGGTGTCAGGATGGTCATAGGCAGAAAATCGGCTCCATTGCAGAATATATTGAGTGGTATCATGACAAGAGTTTGACTTGTGGCGTTTAGCTCTGAATTAGTCACAGTATCATCTAACTTCACTTATTGATATGTGATGAGATCTTATGACCTTTAACCTTGAAACTTGAAATCATACCGTTGCATTAAAATTCTTTGAAGAACGCTTCAAAATGTCATCTTACTTAAAATAGACAACGGTGATATCTACTCAAAGCACTCCGATCATGAAGTTTTAGCAGTTGATGTTTGATTTAACTTTGTCGTTATATGGAAGAAGTACCTGGAATATCGTATGCTCACGTCACATGCAGAAAAGTCCGGATGAGCACGACGCACATCGTCCTTCCAACTGTTAATCATACATTAACATCAGTCCATCTGTCCACTCTATCTTGCCTGCGCTTCTCCAAGAAGCCTAAGAAGAATCGGATAGTGTCACATCACCGTTCATGATTTGAAGTTGTACAATTAGATTCTAAAGTATGGGTCATGGATGCGGACATAAAATCTTGTCTACGCATCTTCTAAATCACGAGGCGTATAACGGTTCTGATGGTGGCATATAGTGGTTCATGACTTGAAGTTCTTAAAATATCTCATTAGTGCTACTCCCCTATCATATAGATACAGCTTATACATGTATATGTATGTTTATGAAAAAGCTTGATTCGTAGTTTTGCACATGGTATCCGGTCTCTTAGGGTGTACTTGCGGGCGGGCGTTAAAGGTCATTTATAAGGAACATTGAATAGGCAGAATTCTAGCCTTAGTCACTTTGCAGTCAGAATTGTATGTAGCCTTATCTGGACATAGAAATACTTATTTGATGTATATAATATGTCTGTTTAAACAGGCAGTATCCAACGTCTCAATGAATAGTTACAATAACGTAGTACGAAATTTAAAAAGAGTGAGAATGTGCATACATACACTCAGCATACATTTCGTACCTCGCCAGTAAAAGTTGAGGTGTATGTAAGATAAACCCAAGGAATTATTGAGGAAGGTCATATATCTGATTTGTAAACGCGGGAATTTGTAGCTACCATGATTCCGCGATTGCGTCGCAAATGATGTGACGTCATCAACAAATGCAAATTCAACATTCATCTTTATTGAAGTATACTGTTTTAGAACAGTTTCTGTGGTATTTTATTCAGTTTAATGTGTATTCCAGAGACAAGTGACGGCCAACAGTCGCAGCAATCGACCGCTGCCGGTGATACAGCACCGACAACTAACGGTAAGTTACGTTCATACTATTGACATGATGGACAGTAAATTCACTAATATATTCGTACAGGTTAAATTCTTATTTTGATTTGATGGATAAAACGATATCAATCTAGAAACGTTTCTCCACGAGAGAACAAGATCTGTATTTTAATTAGATTGAAACGATATAAATAGCAAACAAATATGTAAAGGTAGATATACATGTATATGTTTTATTCATGTCATTGGCCGAACACACGTGACCCAATGACACTCTCAGTTTCAATAATCTTTTAAAGTGCAAAATTGTCGCGTGACTGTCGTGTACTTGGAATATTCTACTGAATGAATTACGAATGATAACGTGGTGAATTATTTTAAAATAACTGACAGTTTGTGTTGATAAGGTCCAAGTTGCGTATTAGAATTTATGAATTCATTTGAACATTGTTTCAATTTTCATTAGCTTCTGCATAAGGATTTTCAGGTAAATGTACTGGAGCTTAGTTTTTTTTCATCCTGTCGGTGTACGTGTATTTTTAATCTTCTACTCTACAATCTAAAACTCTGCACGGATAACTAATATTTCCATCTTTGTTAACGTTCTTTCTAACGATATTTCATAGCTATTAATATCAATGTAGCATTAGATATATTATAAGTCGTCTGTCTTTTGGTGTGATGATTGCACTTATATTTTAAATGCATGTGTATGGAGCCATTAGAGTATGTAATATGCTTTGCCGCTAAAACCTTTATTATTGGGAAGTTGAGGGGTTATTAGAATGATATGTTTTCATGTTATAGTAAAGTTTTATTGTTATTGATGTCTCTTTTTTTGTGAGAAAACGTTTTATTTCCTACCTTTGAGATCTATAGGACTTCAGCAAGAGACGACAAAGCCCATTTTATATGATGTAGTGTTGACCAAGTTGTACTTGGCAACTTCCAATGCTCTCTCAGTAATATCATTTACCTATCCACATGTGTATAAAAATGTATATAGTCGTGTACTCCTGTGCAGTTCAATACAATGCATACGAGTAAATGACTGAATAAGAAGTATGCAGTTGCTTATTGTATATGTGTAATATTACAAGACTTTAAATGAAAATGTATTATGACATTAAATACTGGTAACAGGAATATTAACAAATTATATTAGTAACAACAGCTCCCTCGTCAAAGTAGGTATTGCGGTAAAATTATTGAGTATTACCAGTTAAAAATCTAAGATGTCTTTACGGAGATAAGAGAAGCGGGTATTTTATAGTACAATAATAGATTATTTAGTGGTTAGTAATGCAAGCCTAATGGCTAACATTATATCAATGTGTAGTGTGGTCGTCTGTAAGTCGAAACTATTTGGTTCGCACTCCTCAAGTTCACAAGGACTTATAAAGAAGGCCTTGAAGTTTAGCATGCAGTTTGGTTACTGATGACACAAGAGTACTACTATGAGTTTTCTCTAACTTCGTCCATTCAGCTCTAAAAGTCATAGAACACGGACTTTAATAGAATGATGTATTGGAACGAAATGGAATATGTGTTTGTGCTCAGTAGGCATTGAAGCATCCCTTGTAACTGATGTAAGATCTGAAAGCGCTCAGTAGGCTGTGGCGCATTCCTTTGTAACGGATGTAAGATGTGAGAGGTCTCAGTAGGCTGTTATGCATCCCTTGTAACGAATGTAAGATGTGAGAGGTCTCAGTAGGCCGTGATGCATCCCTTGTAACGGATGTAAGATGTGAGAGGTCTCAGTAGGCTGTGACGCATCCCTTGTAACGGATTTAAGATGTGAGAGGTCTCAGTAGGATGTGACGCATCCCTTGTAACGGATGTAAGATGTGAGAGGTCTCAGTAGGCTGTGACGCATCCCTTGTAACGGATGTAAGATGTGAGAGGTCTCAGTAGGCTGTGACGCATCCCTTGTAACGGATGTAAGATGTGAGAGGTCTCAGTAGGCTGTGACGCATCCCTTGTAACGGATGTAAGATGTGAGAGGTCTCAGTAGGCTGTGATGCATCCCTTGTAACGGATGTAAGATGTGAGAGGTCTCAGTAGGCTGTGACGCATCCCTTGTAACGGATGTAAGATGTGAGAGGTCACAGTAGGCTGTGACGCATCCCTTGTAACGGATGTAAGATGTGGTGACCCTACTTGCGTCTACCCTTGTCACGGATGTAAGATTTGAGAATGCTCAGTAGGCGTTGATGTATCTTGTACATATATATATGCCTTCCATACCCAGACATGTATATTCATAGCTATTCATAGATAATGCATGCATATTGTCTGTTAGAATTTTCGTATTTCAATGCCAGCTTGTGAACGGGATTTGCTGTATATATGTGATATTTAGTTATAACTCTGTTAGTAATACATAATTACTATATATTGAATATCATCAGTATCACTTTACCATACAAGTGTAGCTAATCGAAGATACCCTGTCGATCGTGTGGTCGTAAATAACAGTTTCTGTTCGCTATTTCTGTAAGACTGTTAACATTAAGAAAATCATTTGCAGTTTAATTTTTTAAGCAGTTGGCATTATTCCTTTTCCTTAGGGACATGGCAATGGTGTGGTCGTGTTTCCCATATATGTCAGAATGATTTCGTATGTGCTTCATTATTGTTTTAGTAATTTTGATTAAACTTCTCAGGAACGATAATCTTTGATCTAAATGGTTTAAAACCGATCTTGACAACATCTATTTCCTCCCTTGATTAAATGATTTTTGTTTAACGTCACACCATGAATATTTCACGTATATGGTGACGGCATCTGCCTGATGCGGGGCATACAAATTTTGACCTTTGCAACGGACCCACGTGAAGCAGTGAGGGATCTTTACGTACCATGCATACCACGATACGAGGCCTTGGTTTTTACGTCTCATCCGAAAGACAGGACACTGGCATGACCAGGCGGGACTCGAACCCCGGCCTCCCGATCAGGAGACGACCGGTTTTCCACTAGGCCACGCCGGCTTCATTTCCTCCCTTGAAGTATTGCCACTGTTTCGACAAAGCCTCATACCTCACTGATACGTAATCTAATGTAGAGAGCATGATGGCCATTTTGACAATCTTGGAACTAGATTATCTAACTTACTCTCAAAACAATTTTGATGAAACTTTTCATGAATGAATGAATCTTTTGATACCTAATGAATGCATTTTAAAAACTCCACGTAAACTTCACGTAATCCAAAATGACTGCCTTGTGATCCATCTTAGAAATTTTAAATCTTGTTTTTCCCTCATTTTAGTTATTCTTATTAAACTTTAATGCAGTAGTCCGTTCATGCTATCTGAATGCATATGAAAGTGTTTCATGAGACAAAATCATAACTGTTCCCGCAAAGGGACGTCAGAGACAATCAAGTTTTTATTATGATGTCAGAAATTTTACGGGATACTTTATCATTTGCCAACTAAAACGTCAGTCCCGCAGTTCCGGTTTTGATAATTGCTGTCGTTTTGTCCGAGCTAATACATTTTGGCATTGTTTTTCATAGTGACGTCATAACGCATGACATAGATTCATTATAACGTCACTATGAAAAACAACGCCAAAAGGTATTAGCTCGTACAAAAAGTCGTCATTTATCAAAACCGGAATATGGTCTATTGACTGATCGTCAAATGCCCGACATCACACCTTTTTGGTACACTTTCTCATTATGGCTTCGTAAATATATGGCCCGTCAAGCATGATTTTAACTGCGACGTCACAATGAAACTACGTAATGGGCGTGGTTAAAGTTGGAACTGGCGATCCCTCAATAGGGAAAGGGTCTACATGACTGTCATGGCGGCCTTCTTGAAAATTTGAGAACTAAAAATTCTTCTTCATTTGAGCAGTAATAACACCTCGTATGTGCTTAAATCTAGTTATAGTACATATAGGTAAGCAATGAGAAAAATTCATCCAAATAGTTTCTGTCTCGACAGTCTCTGATTGACAAGCATGGTCTTTGATCTATTTGGATCTTCTTACTACTCAGACAGACATTTTTAATTATTATAAGTAAATTTAGTATCTATACCTTTGAAGTCATTGATCTGTATATTTCCTGTAGTTTGTGAAGATGATATAAAGTCATTTCAATGAAATTGTAATCGAAATGTGTAATTTTTGTGAAACAAAAACAATTTTCTGTCTATTGCATAAATCTTATTTATTTTCAGGTACGACACCAACAGCTCCAAGCTCAGGAGGGCCGCCACCTGCTCCTACTGCTCCCCCTCCACCTCCTGCTCCAACAGCTGGTGCCCCTCCACCGCCACCGCCGCCACCACCACCTCCACCTCCTCCCCCGCCACCGCCCCCACCACCCCCACCTATGTGAGCAGACGACATACTACCACATAAAACGTTTCCTTTAGACATTCCTGGACAAGACTGCCGTGAAGATGGGAACTCAGAATGCTTAATATGTACCATAAATATTAAAAAATAAAATAGAATAGTAACTTCTCGACCTGCTGTCTTGGTGATCTGTACTTGATTGATATTTTATCGTTGTATTTCAATCTACACATGCATACTTATGTATTCACATCATTTTATGATAATACAGTTATGTTTAAAGAAATATACTTGTACATGTTTGTATATATGTATGTATGTATACTAGAAATTTATACCAGTTATTCTCGTATCAGTGCAATACAGGATACATGTACATGTCATTTTATGAAATAATAAAAACGATGTCTTAGAATATATCTCATTGTGCCAAATTAGTAGCACTTGTTTTGATACATTAAAATGAGTTCATTTTGTCGGAAAAGAGTATATTTTTATTTTAGTGGAAATATGTACTGAGTTATGAAATGGACAAGACCATAATACAATTGTGTTTCTCTGTATAAAAATATTGTCATTTATATGTCGGGAAGTGTAAAACTAATTTCTTATGGGTAGACAAAATTAGATATCACCCCACTGTTGCATGTTTCTCACGCCAAGAGCATAAAGCGCAGGAGGAAGTGTCTAGGCAGATTGACTGTACAGAAATAAGAAGTTGACCATCAGAAAGACCTTGTCTCTGCATTCTTTTTGTTTCTGTTCTTAAAACCGCCCAAGGGACTTTGATTAAATGTAATAGAATCAAATTATTCAAGGTCCCTATAACAGTTGTCTTTGACCAGATGTGTCAAGAGGTGGATCCAGAGCGGGTGAGACATAAATCAGATAGGGTACCTTGGTAAAACCAAACTTGTTTAGACTGGCTGGTCAGATAGGTAAACCGAAGGGTTTTTGAAGGAGTTTTGTATAGATTTTATTCACAAACCCAAAGATCGGTACTTTAAATAGGTGTTAATTTTGATTTTGTCAGAATATATTGATTATAATGCATCAATTCTATATACATTTGTACTTCTTTCTCATTTCAAGGAAACAAATGTGTGAAATTCGTTTTAGATATTGGACAAATATAAATGGAGGCGCCTCATGTAGCGTTAATAAATACACGTGTTTATGTGACAGAGGTTCTTGTGACTTTAACACCATTTTTTTCGACCAATGAGAAACACAGAAAAAAAAAATAAATTACAAGGAAATGTTTATGTGAAAACCAAATTACGTAGATATTTTTAGATTCCTTGAAAAACGAAGGCGGGGTGGGGTTGTTAGTATTACATGTGATATAAGTTCTTACAGATTTCTTCGGAATGAATTTAAGTGAATTTATTAAACTTCTAAGTATTGATGTTTTGTTGCTTGATTGCCAAGAGTGGGAACCAGGACAGGGAAGTGTTGGTGTATGACGGTGCCATCAGAGCAGGGCAGTGTTGGCGTATGACGGTACCATCATGGCAAAGCAGTGTTGGCGTATGACGGTACCATCAGGACAGGGCAGTGTTGGCGTATGGCGCTACCATTATGGCAGGGCAGTGTTGGCGTATGACTCTACCATCAGGGCAAGACAGTGATGGCATATGACACTACCATCAGGATAGGGCAGTGTTGGCGTATGACGGTACCGTCAGGGCAGGGCAGTGTAGGCGTATGATGGTACCATCGTGGCAGTGCAGTGTGCGTAGGCGTATGATGGCACCATCAGGGCAGGGCAATGTAGGCGTATGACGGTACCATCGTGGTAGGACAGTGTAGGAGTATGACGGTACCATCAGGGTAGGGCAATGTAAGCATATGACGGTACTATCGTGGCAGCAAAGTGTATGACGGTACCATCGTGACAGGGCAGATTATGTAGGCGGATGACGGTACTATCATGGCAGGGCAGTGTTGGTGTATGACGCTACCATCAGGGCAAGGCAATGTTGGCGTATGACGGTACTGTCAGGGCAGGGCAGTGTAGGAATATGATGGTACCATCGTGGCAGTGCAGTGTATGTATGCAGATGACGGTACTATCAGGGTAGGGCAATGTAGGCGTATGACGGTACCATCAGGGTAGGGCAATGTAGGCGTATGACGGTACCATCAGGGTAGGGCAATGTAAGCATATGACGGTACTATCGTGGCAGGACAGTGTATGACGGTACCATCGTGACAGGGCAGATTATGTAGGCGGATGACGGTACTATCATGGCAGGGCATTGTTGGCGTATGACGCTACCATCAGGGCAAGGCAGTGTTGGCGTATGACGCTACCATCAGGGCAAGGCAGTGTTGGCGTATGACGCTACCATCAGGACAGGGCAGTGTAGGCGTATGATGGTACCATCATGGCAGTGCAGTGTGTGTAGGCGTATGATGGTACCATCAGGGCAGGGCAATGTAGGCGTATGACGGTACCATCGTGGTAGGACTGTATGTAGGCGTATGACGGTACCATCAGGGTCGGGCAATGTAAGCATATGACGGTACTATCGTTGCAGGACAGTGTATGTAGGTGTATGACGGTACCATTGTGACAGGGCAGTGCATGTAGTCGGATGACGGTACCATCATGGCAGGGCAGTGTTGGTGTATGACGCTACCATCAGGGCAAGGCTATGTAGGCGTATGACGCTACCATCTTGGCAGGGCAGTGTTGGCGTATGACGGGACTGTCAGGGCAGGGCAGTGTAGGCATATGATGGTGGCAGTGCAGTGTATGTAGGCGGATGACGGTACTATCAGGGTAGGGCAATGTAGGCGTATGACGATACTATCGTGACAGGGCAGTGTATGTAAGAATATGACGGTACTATCAGGGTAGGGCAATGTAGGCGTATGACGGTACCATCTTGGCAGGGCAGAGCAATTTAGGCGTATGACAGTACCATCGTGGTAGGACAGTGTATGTAGGCGTATGACGGTACCATCAGGGTAGAGGTTTGACGGCACCATCGTGGTAGGGCAATGTTGGCGTATGATAGTACCTTCAGAGCAAGGCAATGATGGCGTATGACGGTACCATCAGGGCAGGGTATTGTAGTCGTATGATGGTACCATCGTGACAGGGCAGTGTAAGTAGGCGTATGACCGTACCATCAGGGTAGGGCAATGTAGGTATGTGACGGTACTATCGTGGCATGGCAGTGCATGTAGGCGCATGACGGTACCATCAGAGTAGGGCAATGTAGGCGTATGACGGTACCATCAGGGAAGGGCAATGTAGGCGTATGACGCTACCATCAGGGTAGGGCAATGTTTGCGTATGACGGTACCATCAGGGTAGGGCTATGTAAGCATATGTCGGTACTATCGTGACAGGACCGTGTATGTAGGCGTATGACGGTACCATCAGGGTAGTACAATGCAGGCGTATGACGGTACCATCGTGGCAGGGCAGTGTATGCAGGCGGATGACGGTACCATCAGGGTAGGGCAATGCAGGCGTATGACGGTACCATCGTGGCAGGTCAGTATATGTAGGCGGATGACGGTACCATCAGGGTAAGGCAATGTAGGCGTATTATAGTACCATCAGGATAAGGCAACGTCTGCGTATGACGGTACAATCGGGGCAGGGCAATGTAGGCGCATAACGGTACCATCGTAACAGGGCAGTACATGGGGACGTATGACGGTACCATCAGGGTAGGGCGATGTAGGCATATGACGGTACCATTGTGGTAGGACAGTGTATATAGGCGTATGACGGTACCATCAGGGCAGGGCAATGTAGGCGTATGACGGTACCACATAGATTCTTATTATGATGTTTAAAACACGGCCATTTAAATGAATATTGGTATGTATTGGAAGAAATAAACTTTGTTAAACACTCATATTATTTGATAATGGAATCTTTGTTTTGGGTTTTTTTAAAAGCCCGGATGAGCACAGTTATTGCTGTAGACCTGTAGTTATTGTTCTTGACTAGAGGATCCAGTGAAGGAGTAAGAGTCGTGAACTCTGTATAATGTTTCTTACGTGGTTATCGTGTGTGTGTTCATCCAACAAACCGACATGATTTTAATAAATAATTGTAAGAATGCTAATCAACCATATATGCTACCGTAATATACGTGTTGACACTTAATTTCCAATCTTCGTTAAATTTTACACTCTTAGAAATTGATATGGTATTTTTTCTTTTCTGCAATTATTGTGATAAAAGTAATGATTTACCTGTACCAAGGACTTACAAACAAGATTTTGTTTATGAGTCCTTGCCTGTATATAAATTATTTCTAATGAGCTCATTATATCAAATGGGGTCACATAATTCTATATGACCATGATGTAGATGACATCCCTTATTTTACAACGCATTTTATTTGTTCCTGCTGCACCATATGAGTAGGAAACGGGGGACCGCCCCACACTTTCCACTCTGGCTATCACCTGTACTCCACTCTGGCCACCGCCTCCATTCCACTCTGGCCATCACCTCTACTCCACTCTGGTCACCGCCTCCACTCCACTCTGGCCATCACCTCCACTCCATTCTGGCCACCGCCTCCACTCCATTCTGGCCATCACCTCTACTCCACTCTGGCCACCGCCTCAACTCCACTCTGGCCATCAACTCTACTCCACTCTGGCCACCGCCTCCACTCCACTCTGGCCATCACCTCTACTCCACTCTGGCCACCGCCTCCACTCCACTCTGGCCATCACCTCCACTCCATTCTGGCCACCGCCTCCACTCCATTCTGGCCATCACATCTACTCCACTCTGGCCACCGCCTCCACTCCACTCTGGCCATCACCTCTACTCCACTCTGGCCATCACCTCTACTCCACTCTGGCCATCACCTCTACTCCACTATGGCCACCGCCTCCACTCCACTCCACTCTGGCCATCACCTCTACTTCACTCTGTCCACCGCCTCCACTCCATTCTGGCCATCACCTCTACTCCACTCTGGCCACCGCCTCCACTCAACTCTGGCCATCACCTCCACTCCACTCTGGCCACCGCCTCCACTCCATTCTGGCCATCACCTCTACTCCACTCTGGCCATCACGTTTATTCCACTGGCCACCGCCTCCACTCCACTCTGGCCACCGCCTCCACTCCACTCTGGCCATCACCTCTACTCCACTCTGGCCACCGCCTCCACTCCACTCTGGCCATCGCCTCTACTCCGCTCTGGCCACCGCCTCCACTCCACTCCACTCTGGCCATCACCTCCACTCCACTCTGTCCACCGCCTCCACTCCATTCTGGCCATCACTTCTACTCCACTATGGCCACCGCCTCCACTCCACTCTGGCCATCACCTCCACTCCACTCTGGCCACCGCCTCCACTCCACTCTGGCCATCACCTCCACTCCATTCTGGCCACCGCCTCCACTCCATTCTGGCCATCACCTCTACTCCACTATGGCCACCGCCTCCATTCCATTCTGGCCATCACCTCTAGTCCACTATGGCTACCGCCTCCACTCCACTCTGGCCATCACTTCTACTCCACTCTGGCCACCGCCTCAACTCCACTCTGGCCATCAACTCTACTCCACTCTGGCCACCGCCTCCACTCCATTCTGGCCATCACCTCCACTCCACTCTGGCCACCGCCTCCACTCCATTCTGGCCATCACCTCTACTCCACTCTGGCCATCACGTTTATTCCACTGGCCACCGCCTCCACTCCACTCTGGCCACCGCCTCCACTCCACTCTGGCCATCACCTCTACTCCACTCTGGCCACCGCCTCCACTCCACTCTGGCCATCGCCTCTACTCCGCTCTGGCCACCGCCTCCACTCCACTCCACTCTGGCCATCACCTCCACTCCACTCTGTCCACCGCCTCCACTCCATTCTGGCCATCACTTCTACTCCACTATGGCCACCGCCTCCACTCCACTCTGGCCATCACCTCCACTCCACTCTGGCCACCGCCTCCACTCCACTCTGGCCACCGCCTCCACTCCACTCTGGCCATCACCTCCACTCCATTCTGGCCACCGCTTAAACTCCACTCTGGCCATCGCCACCACTCCACTCTGGCCACCGTTCCACCACACTCTGTCACATGGTCACTATATTTGATTTGCTTTTACGTCTTTGTTCATTGTACACTGTGGCATGCGATAAATTTCTCAGAACTAAGTTTAATTACTGGGTTTAACGTATAATTAAGAATGATCTCTCTCTCTCTCTCTCTTCATTCTGTAATTAAACCGATTATTGCGATACCGGTATTATTATTCAAAGAATTAAGATACAGTTATGAATTAAAATCTGTATTCGAATAAAGTGTAACATATTACGACATCGAAAAAAGATTTGGCATAAGCACTTAACAGCATACATGTAATTCCCTTTTCATCTCAAATGACACATAAACAATATACTTTTATCAATTTATTATAGATAACACTTTAGGATACATCAATCGATAACAAATCATTTCTGTACATCTGTGGATCAGTATGATTGTGACATCGTACTATATGATCTATTATATTTCATACATACCAAATGCACTTAGTAATTCTACCTGTACATCATATGTACAAAACTGTCCACTATATACAAAAATTTAACCCGCTCTTTATAAGATTTGAGTCGTTTACCTTCAGAAATACTTCAAGCTGGGTATGCGCACGTTCTAATTATGTTGAAGCATCGCATACTGTCTAATCTTAAATTTAAAAAAAAAGATTTCACATTTCAAGCAGTGTCCTGTCTCCCTACAGTTAATGTGTGAAGCATTAAGTAATTCAATTCACAGAATTGCTACACATTACATTCTATTCACTGCATTGCTATACATTACATTCTATTCATAACATTTTAATTCAGTTCATAGTACTGTAGTATATTACATACTATTTATACAGCATTGTTATACTTAACTTTTCATAATAAATTCACATTCACAGCATTGTTATACATTTACATTCTATTCACAGCATTGCTATACATTACATATTCACAGCACTGCTATACATTAATCCTATTCACAGCATTGCTATATATTACATTCATCCACAACACTGCTGTTTAGTTCACAGCACTGCTATACATTACATTCTATTCACAGCATTGTTATACATTACATTCTATTCACAGCATTGCTATACATTACATCCTATTCACAGCATTGCTATACATTACATTCTATTCACAGCATTGTTATACATTACATTCTATTCACAGCATTGCTATACATTACATCCTATTCACAGCATTGCTATACATTACATTCTATTCACAGCATTGCTATACATTACATATTCACAGCACTGCTATACATTAATCCTATTCACAGCATTGCTATACATTACATTCTATTCACAGTATTGCTATACATTACATATTCACAGCACTGCTATACATTAATCCTATTCACAGTATTGCTATATATTACATTCTATTCAAAGCTTTACATTGCATTTTATTCAAGCCATTGCTCTACTTTTCATTCTATTCATATTATTACTTTACATTACATTCTATTCACAGCATACATATACATTACATCTATTCATTACGATGCTATACATTACACTTTGTTCACAGCACTGCTATACATTACATTGTATTCATAGCATTGTTTTACATTACATTCTTCTCACAGCACTGTATTACATTAAATTAACTAGGAACTTCCTAATACGTCTTTTTTGATGAATATCGGTACTTCATATGATCTAACTGTGAAATCAATCCAAGAATTTCCTTCAATAAATGTTTCGCCATTTTCAAAACTCCAAAGTCCTTCTGGAAAATATATTTTTCTTGAGGTAACTCCCTCGCACATGACTGGTGCGATGAGTACGTCGTCCCCAACAAGAAATTCATCTTCTACGACTAGAGCATCTCTGTCAGACGGGTCATTCCACCATATTGGACGAAGGATGGGATTTCCATCCAGAATTTCCACTTTCATATTATCAATGATATTCATAACGTACTTCTTGTGCAAAATGGACATATTTTGAGCCATTTTTACACAATCGGGATCATACCGCCATGGCTCGATAGTGTATCGCATGGCTGGGAAAAAGGAGGCAAGCTGCATCCATCGGATGTATAAATCACGTGGTATGTCACCTACGTCTGCACTTGCGCGGAGACCGTCAGCCATTACAAAAGGGTATCCTAAAATTCCTAATGTTAAAGCACTGGATAAACTTCCTGATAAACACTTCCCACGATTTGTATTTATAACATAAGTTGGCACGCTGATCAAAGCAGCTAAACTTTGTGTCTGAGATGTCCCACCGAGAATAAAACTGTTTTCCATACTAATGGAGGCAACAAGTTTTGAGAAAAGCTCTCGCACTTCGCTTGGAGATGCAGTTCGGTTTTGGAAATGTGGGTGAAATGGAACCCAGTTGGGAACACTATATTCTAAAACAAACGAGGCTATATGCAATTGTGATGTTAAGGTAGAGATTTTACTTTTTAACCACGACACCGCCCTTTCGTTTGTCACGTCCAACACTGCTACTACCTTCCCGTCCCATTTCATCAAGGCTGGCACATGCCCACTGGGATCTTTGACAAATGCATTTTCAGGATGTCCTTCACTGAAACTTTTTGATTTGTACTCAAAGTACGGATTGAATGTCAACGTAAGCGAGCAACCACTGATATTTCTAACGTCTGCCTGCAAATTAGAAATATTAGGAAAAGTCCCGAGGTCGAATTCAAAGTCCCCATAGAATGACTGCCATGTTTTATCAATGATTATAGAACTGCATGTTAAGTTTGCCTTTTTGATTTGAACAGCCTTTTGTAAAACCTCTTTTTCTGTTATTTTTGTATTTTCTGTTTGATTTGATGTAGACCACAAAGGATTTTGTAGGAATGATTTATTTGGAAGTTTTTGTGGTGCTTCTGGGAGTAACTGACGCATGAAGGAATGTGTAGCACGTGCGTCATTACCGTTGCAAATGGTGTAATTTAAAAAATGTTTTGCATATGTTATTTTGTTCCCATAATATTCTCCTGTGTAGTTTGATGTAAAGCACATCCATCCAGGTTTCAGAGTATTCCAGTCTACAATCAGGGGGATATTCCGAGCTATGTATATGCCCACCCCATTAGACGACAGCCAATAATTCTCAGCTGTAAGGGCATAGTCTCCCAGATTGTATCTATGTGTATATGAAGAGGAAAATGTGAAATTAATGCCACGATTTGTCAAGGACGGGTTGGTAACATTAGACGGACCGTACCAGGCCACGTGATTCCCTATCTCGTAACAATCTCGTGGGTACAGGTCACTTTTTATGACTTCCCAAGATACATTGTAACAATGTACGGATGGTCGTTCGTAATACCAGATGCGGAACTTAGCATTGTTTTTCCAATATAAACATTGATACTCCTGGTCGTCGCTGTCCTTAGAACAATGTGATGGCAACTGCCAAACTGGCAAAAACATCCCCAATTTACCAGCAATGTCATCTCGCTTTGCTGGATCGGCCAGATTTAAGTTTCGTTTTTCTGCTTCAAAGAAGATTCTCTGACTGATCATTTTCTTCTGTTTGTGAACGTGATGGAAGTGCCAGCCTATACTCACGATAATTAAAGTGAGCACAAATAATGCAGCGACTCCCAAGTGTAGTTGGTATTTCTTCACTAACTCACGCTGTTTGCTGAACTGAAATAGGAATTGATACATGAATACTCTTTTTTTTTTTTACCCTTCATTGATGATACGTACAAAGGTAGTGTTGCCTAAAGTTGTATGTCATGTCAACTTAGTAAATTATAACCACTTAACATCATAAGATTAAACCCACATATATATACAACGTAATTTAATTAAGCAGTGTTAACTTAAAGGGGAATGGTTGGCTGATTAAATGCGGCCAGAGTATTTATTTTCACCAAGATCACAACGGGAATATTTTTCAAACCTAAGGCAAGGCCAGAAAATCTATTTTAAAATTAAAGCTTCCGAGAAGTTATAGGGGGGAACCCCGTCAGAACACAAACCTACTACGTGTAGATTTTACATTTTGCCTTTCAAATGCATGTGTCAGTCTATATATACAAAACAACCAGAGAGGATTTATTGTTTTGCGAATATACGTATGATTCTCGGGATCTAAAAGATTTATTTCTTCCTAAACATTCTTGGGAACAGTATTAGATTTTTAAAAATTTGCCTCAAAATTCATCCTGCATTTTATGTGTATATATAATTTCATTGAGGTTGTACCCTCACTTTTCAAGGCGCAGCTACGTCGTTGTAGTTGGTGGCCATAATATTTATTTTCTTGAAAGATGATGTCAGACTATTTATTTCTAAGAGCACAAAATATTTATTAGCAAATAGTGCCACCCTCCCTTTCAGAATCAGAATTAATTACCATTGTTTTGAATGTACTGTAGTCCATATTTCCAGCAGAGTTACACTCTGGTAAAGCAAAATGAGAACAATGAAACATGTAAAACGGAGATCATCCGATGGGAAAAATCACAGGCGATTATATTCTGTGTGTAACCCTATACACAGGAAAGAGGCGAACCCAGGCGACACAATCGCCTGTGGAAAAAAAAATGAAAAAGTAAATTCACTTTTTATACGTATAAGGGACTAACTAAAGATAGATAGCCACAAGTCAAAATGTAAGTATTCAAAATGTCTTGACAGTTGATTGAAATAAAAACCTAAAGGTGTCTTCAAATACTGTTTGTAGGCTACCAAATTTTAGTGATAGCGACAATCCTAGTGAAATCTACAATGTACAACTTTGGACAGCATGCGCGGATCCAGAAATTTTTGTCAGAGGGGGTCCAACCAAAAAAGGTAAATTTTTCTCTTAGACGAGGGGGGTCCAACCCCAAAAATGCCCAAATAATACCTTTTTTTTTTTTGTTAAAATTTTCGGATGCCGGGGGGGGGGGGTCCATAACCCCCCCCCCCCCCCCCCTCTGTATCCGCGCATGGACAGGTACACTATCGGACCATCGCAAGTATACTCGATATCAAACAAAAAGTGCCTACTATTAATGCTTTGATACAGTCAAATAGACAAACTTTAAAAAAAAACTACCTAAGTAAACCTTCATAATTATATATAGGAAAATTTCAACAAGGTAATTGAAATATAGTGGCCATAAAAAGATTTACAAACATTAACCCGAAAGCAATAATTCACTAGCGGTCGGTGAATACTATTTGGCATTTTCACAAATGCATATGCTTAAAACTATTGTATTATATAATGTTATATCGTATTGATACATGTATTATAATAGTGATAAAATCGACCCAACAACTCACCGGCTTCTCGTTGTCGTGCATTTTCTTGTAATGCTTTTGAATGTCCATTATTTGTCCGAGTTTTTCACTGGTAAGAGCTATGGAATCCTTCCGCAAATGAGCTGCCAAAGACGACGTTTGGTCGCCATTATTGACTGTATCTGGAGAGTTATTTTCTACATCACTACTTTTCCATCCTTTCAGAATACCTTTTGATTTCACGGGCGACGAAGGAGCCATTTCCGTAGTCTGTGGATTATCATTGAACAAGTGCCCATTTTTCAATTCTTTATCATTTTGCATATTTCTCTGAACATAAAATGTAACATTGTCAAGGTAAGTGTCATTTTGAAAACCTCGATTAATATTTCCCATATAGTTGTCTGGTTCAGCATAGCTGACCTTCCTGGGCGTGTCACATGGATGTATTACGTCCTCTGGTGACAACATATTAGCAGAATCATTCGGACTAAGGGAATTAGTTGAGTGAAAGCCCTTCATCTGTAGACCTGCGTCACTGTCACTAGTTTCACTACTAAGCTTTCGAATTCGAAGCGTTCCAGATTCGGCATCGAATGTTATCTGGCCGATGCTTTCTTTTTGTAAGCTATTTCCGGCCTGGTTTGCATCGAATGGATTTGACTCAAAACTAACTTTTCTAATATTTTGAGCATCCAGTCCAGCATCCAGACTTATTTTTCTTACAGGTTGACCATCTATTCTTGCTTGAAGTTGGTGTTTACGAACAATGGGATTAATAGCAGTATCAAAACTAACTTTTCGTTTTGGTTTGGTCTCATCGTAATATACTTGAAGTTTGTCATTTGGGTTAAAATTAGGTTCAAATTTCTTTTTTCTTCTAGGTCTAGTCTCATCATATATCGGGGGTGTCCGTCTGCCTTCACTAAAGGCATGATTTATTTTAGGCCTAACACCCTGATTTTCATATTCGTCTATCAATTCATCTTTATAGTCGTCAGTTTCTTCGTCATTACTTTTCATAGTTCCATCAGATTCATTTGTCATCTGTGATGAATTACTACATCCGGGAGACATGAAAACAGTTTCGTCTTCTGGATTCTCTTCTAGTTCACTGTTAAGATCTTCTGGACAGGAGGTTGTAGATATTCTGTTTAGTCCTTCCATGCTGTTAACTACCCCAGATCGCCTCTTACGTTTTGAATGCTTTAAGTTGCTTTCATTATCTGGATCTCCAGTATGCCTGAGAGGGACATACTCTGGAAGCTCATTGTCGTCATCATCTACAGATTTTATACATATTTCGGGGATGTCAACCACTGCATTATTTTTCATACACGGACCATTCAGCGATTCCATTTTACTTAGATGTATCTACAAAATCAAAGATGAATATTGCACAGTATGTAAAACACATTTTATTTTTTTTATTTATCCAAACTCTAGCTATCATTCGAAGGTTTCTGATATGTGAGGTGTGGCCACCACATAACCTGAAGTGGCGTAAAACAATTAAATAGAACTCTAGCTATACCCCTGCTTTTCTCTTCAACTAATAGAAGGTAATATAAAGCATTTTTTTAAAATGTGTGATAGATTTTTGTTTTACATACCACCAACATTATTGCACCAATATGGTAAGATTTAGACCAATGATGCGGACCACTTGAAGCAGTGAATGACCTTTGCATGCCACGTCTACCATGTTATTGGATCTCCGTTATTTTACAGTCTCATTAGAAAGTCTTGACACTATCAGCAGGAGTCGAACCCGGGATCGCTTAGACACAAACAAGTACCTTAATTTGTGACAGGACGACTATTTAATATCTAAATATCATAAAGGTCAAATTCTGGTATGACCTATATTTCGACTCATGACCTAGTGGTTTACGAGTTGTTCGACTTATCGACCTTGTGGTTGACAAGTAGTTTGATTCATGATGTAGTGGTTTATGATTTGTCCGACTTATGACTTAGTGGTTAAAGTATTGGTTTACGAGTTTTCTAACCTGTCACCTTGGACTGACGAGATGAAAGGTCGCAAGATCGAATCTTGCCAGACTTATGGTCATATCGGATGTACATTTAGGACGTAAAGCAGAGGTTCGTATCGAGACTAGGTTGTGCACCTTGAGATTCTTCTTAAGAATGGTGTCCATGGGCCGGCCAAACTTTGAACCTTGCACCGAAAGTGTTGGAATAAAATGCATTGGCAAATTCAAAGACCGGGAAACGCAGGAATTGCTAAGCCCTGTTGCAACCAAGCCCTCCCCCTTCCATTTTGATGACGAAAAATCTTACAGAAACGGTAATGTCTGTGTTTTGTGACAAATATATGAATGTTTAACACTCAAAAACCAAGTGAATATAAGAATGTCAGTTCATGACAGTAGGCAAAATAAAATAATTATACCCACAGCAAAGCTTAGAGTAAGAAGCAAAAATTTTAATTGTATCATATTGCCCTGTGAGGCTTTTGTCTTGACTGCCACATGAAGTATAACGCGCATCGTTTGAGTACACTTCGTAATGAGAGAAGAAAAAAGGGGGAGACGATCACCTTCTTCTTGTGCTTTCGTCATGTATTCATTTACTTCCTCTTATTGAATAGTTTACAGTTGGATGAGTTCTAAATCAAGGACTAACATATGGGTTGATAGGGGTTATTAGGGTTTCTAATTCGCTTTCAACGATATTCCCTTCACATCGCAGATACTTGTAGCAAGAAAGGACAAATATTACATATCATTTGCTGTATTTCTATTTAAATTCTGAATGATTGAATACACAACTTGCACCCGTCTACTTATATTATCCACTCTACATTGCCAGTGGCGGATCCAGGATTTCAGAAAAGGGGACCTACATGTGTATTAGCCAAACTACTCAGCCATTTTTGGTGCTAAATCTGGATTTTTACTTGCAAACATGTGGCGAAAAGGGAGGGGGCGTCCTCCCCCTCTAAATTCGCCACTGATTGCCATTATACACACGTCTACTAATACTATCCACTATGTATTGCCATCATGGGTGAATTTATAGAGACCCTCCCCCTCCACTGTCTTTTATCTATAAAACACGCTTTTGTGACTTTCAAGTTACGCATATATGCTATTTCTTAGTATAGTCTAAGAATGAAGCCATAAAACATAACTGATTATTTACACGTTGCTATGACGCTAATAATCCGAAAGTAAATTTAAAATTGAACAGTGTTATTTATAGTATATCGCAACAATGACAAACCGCTTATATAGTATAGGTATAGGGAGACACTTCTACATCGAGTGCGATCGTTAGATCGTTTGAACTGGCTAGCCAGGTAGTATAGTAGACGGGTTGTTTCTAACAGTACCGGGTGTACCGCGTGTCCCCTATTTTCTCATACGTACTATCTCTGTATGGTAAATCACCGGGATATGGTTGGCTAGTACTTAAGGGCAACCTTTCCTGTGTGTGAAGAAAGAGACATGTGTTCAATATCATATACAATGCGTTGTGTAGGAAACTGAGTGATAAAGGAAAAGCCAGTGACCGATCAGGACTTCCTTCGTCGTCCCCGGGGCTCGCTGGACTCAGGGAGGTGTACGTGGTGGGAAACGATCCGATATTTAGGAGAAATGCACGTGGAAGAAGAAGACGATGACGGTATGCCTATTTACACATTTGTTATATACACATATTTAAAAGGTAATTTATGAAACTCGCCTCCCTCACTTAAACACATATATTTACGAAACAGTGGAGGGGCTATGATGATAATAAAGAAGAAGTCTTAAGTTTCTTTTACTAACGTTTGGTATTTTCACACCACCTATGATCAATTCCACGTGCTTAGTACAGGTCAGTTACTTATGGTTTTACCTGATCACTTTATACTGTTAATAGTAGTCTTACGTATACATGGGTACACGCGTTAAATTTTATCAGATACTGTACTGGACTTATTTCACATATAAGTAATTCATTGATAAATCCAGGCAAAGGTTATTACACCATCCTTGCTTAGGGAACTTATGATTTCGTGACTTCCTCCTCTACTACCATTCCATCTGGATCGACGTCTCTGCGTCGATACATTACACAATATGTATTGACGATATTACAATGAACTTATTTACATTCATTATAGTCGTATGATAGATCGATTAAAATATATACATATCAATATAAATAAAACTTTGTCACAATGTATATGATTCAAACTGATTATCGACTTAACGTATCAGATATTGATTTAAACATCGGATCGTCACATAGTCCATGGACACGCACTAGTCATATATTTAAAGCAATGAGAATGTCTTTTTAATCGCCTTTGTTAAAATGTACACGTTTTGTATAGGTAAACAGAGCGTCATAGGTGGAAATAACACTGTGATAAAGCTTGATTTTTAATATACATTTCAGAACCTAATTGTAGAAGGGAATACGGCAATCTGTACCATATTGCTCTACTTTCTTTATAATTCATGATTTCAAGTGATGTGCATGCTTGAGCATATATATATATAATTCACCCCCCTTTTTACGCATCTTTCAATTAAATTAAGTGGCTTAAAATCTAACAACCATTCTTATTCTTCATACAGTGAAGAAGAGTTACATTTTCATTACATTTTCATTGTGGTTTGGTGAACGTTCCTGTATTTAATTTATTTCTGTTTCGAGTATTTCTCTTTGCGCGTCATTTCGCTTGGTTGATCTTAACAATGCCCCTTTGTCTTTCGAGTGTACATAAAAGAATTGGGACCCTAAAAGGTGGTGTACGTTTTAGTTTCATAAGAAAGCCAATAAAGGAAAATAATAATTGGTAGTAAGTCATTCTATCTACTTATTTCTATGGACATTTTCCCATCCTAGCCCCATTCTTATTTACTTTGTTCATTCATTTATTCATTCAGTTATTAATTTTTGTTTTCATTTATATATTTACGTGTATTAGTTTACTGATATTTCAGATTTTATCACACGTCCTCCAGAATCACTTCTCCTTGCAGAATATATGTATTCAGAACTCTAATTCCCTGAATAAACTTTCCCCCCGAATAAACCATTCTCCTAGAATAAGCGGATTTCTTATATATGATCTCGAACGTCACTGTGTTCGTATGTTTACGTAGATGTAGAACTTCAACATGTTACTGAACTCCAGCTGTTCTGTATTTATAATCACTTACTCAATCATTAATGTAAGAAAAAAATCTCGATGAAAGCTGTGGCACGTTTTCCTACGTTTTGTGACGTTGTAAAGGTGTAAGTGGGAGGGGCCTATTATAGAATACTCACGTACATAATACATGTTATACCGACCAGGAGGTTTCAGATCGAATCTATCGATAACTCGACGGTACCCAGTTTTTCAGGTTATTTACGAGGATTTGCGATAAAAACTGTCATCACAATGTACAATATAAAAGTATTAATTAAAACCCGAGTAAATATGTTTATCAGGTGTATCATTTTCATACGATGCTTTAAGATGTGTACATAGTATTTGTCATATATAATGTAAATTCTAAATGCTTATCGTGTAAAATTTTCTTTTTCTGTTAAATTTCTTACAAAGGAGACAAACACGGGGAAGGATTTCCTATATCTGTTATTGACGGAAACACAGATGGATGTTTGTAAGGGTAGATAATAAGTATATCCTGCTTAAGCCCTCCAGTTAAGTTGTCCGTCACGTCAATACTATACTTTAAGAGTTCTATATTTAAGCATTTGCAATATGTGTATGTTCAATTGTAATATTTGGTAGGACAATGCCCACATGCCTAAGTACATGTACATACATCATAATAAAACTTTAATATCTAATTTGTTTGTTTTATACTCGTTTTACGTCACAAGATTAAATATTGCACTTAAATTTACATCTACCGGTACCTGATGTGATCGCACTGAAAAAATGCAACGAATCCATTCGGAGCATACATTTTACCTTCCAAATCTATGCTACCGTATGTTGGACTATCTCAACGGAAAGAACATCGACTAACTGCCGACAGACTATCGTGAACGGGACCCCGGGTTGGACCGTCTCATCAGAAAGACAGAGCATCGACTAGACAACATTAGGCTACCGTGACACGGGAACCCGGGCTGGACTGTCTCATTAGAAAGACAGAACATCGACTAGACACCGTCAGGCTACCGTGACACTGGACTTCGGGTCGGACTGTCTCATCAGAAAGACAGAACATCGACTAAACACTGACAGGCTACCGTGACACAGAACGTGGGGTCGCACTGTCTCATCATAAAGACAGAACATCGAATAGACACCATCGGGTTAAACGGGACTTCGGGTTGGATTGTCTCATCAGAAAGACAGAACATCGACTAGACACCGACAGACTACCTCGAGTTAGGATGTGTCATAAGAATGACAGAGCATCGACTAGGCACCATTAGGCTACTATGACATGTGACCCTGGATGGATTATTAGAAAGACAGAACATCGACTAGACACCGACAGACTACCGTGACATGGGACCTGGGTTGGACTGTCTCATCAGAAAGACAGAACATCGACTAGAGACCAACAGGCTACCGTGACATGGGACCTGAGTTTGGACTGTCTCATCAGAAAGACAGAACATCGACTAGACACCGACAGACTACCATGACATGTGACCCTGGATGGACTGTCTCATCAGAAAGACAGAACATCGACTAGACACCGACAGGCTACCGTGACATGGAACCTTAAGAGCCAAGCTCCTAGCCGAATGAGCTACATGTACGCCAGTTCTGGTAGAAGTAGTTAACGTATATATGCATTAAAATATCGTAAATATTTGAATAAACATGTCTTCTCCCCTCAAAACAAAATGAAATTGTCAATAGATATCTACATATGTTAGTGTTTTGTTTAAAGAATTTAAGATATGTATTAAAATATGTACTTTTTATCACCATGGCGACACACACAACTTCCACCATACAGTTTTGGGTTGAAATATATTTATTAGACATGAATATTTCTCTAGTAACAAACCCGTTTGTGGAAGGAAGGAAAGAGTAACTCGAAATAGACTTGTAGAATTCTAGGAAAGAGATATTCAAAATAAAATATTTTAGGAATTTGAAGAATCCCTATTCTTTAACATCTGAAAGGAAAACTGTTTTACGCGCCTGTGTCATCCCATAGAAATCTTTTCCCTTGAAGAATTTTCCCATGCTTTTCGAAAGATGAAACCTCCATCTTCCCAAGCAAACTTTGACCTTTAGCTGTAGAGGAAATCCTTCAAAAATGATTCCGAAGATTATATTATACTAAGTATTTCTGTGCATAATTTTACCTGCTATACAGCAAGATAAGTTTATGCTTTCTATACATATATGTTGAACTGTGTTGTATACATAAGGAATTGTGGTGTCAATCATTTGATCTCCTTGTAGAGTCCCAGCCGACAGGTTTATGCTGTATGGGAGGCTGTTTGACAGGGTGTGCATTTGCTATTCTGCTGCTTGTGATACTACCAGCAGGTGAGTTACATGGCATCATACGATGAACACGATATCTGTATAACATCTATGCAAAGTTTGTCACATGTAGTGCTAGTTAGAAAACCTTCTGGGAATTTACTTGATCGTTTGATAGTGAAAATCTACATATAATTATACAGGATACATCGATATGTTGTTCTGAAGAAAGATAAGATGTTGACAATATCTGAGTGACTATTATTATCAAACATCAAACTTGTTTGATAGTCCAAAACACCAACGTTCTTTATCTAACTTCATACTCATAGATTGGTGGTGATAAACGTCATTACGTTATCGCTGTCTTCTTGTACACGAAGAAATAGTTTTAGTCTGTTTGCATGCAAAACATAACATTGGTCATTACCAATGTATGGTCCTTGTAATTATACCTTTCAGTTGATTCCAATGTTTTATTTAGTGACCTTGACCTTGACCTTTTCCCAAATATCTCCGGATATGACTGTCGTCTTCGATATCAGTGTTTCACAAAACTCATATTATTTACTTGGGTTTCGTTAACACGCCTGAAATATTGTCCTTTTTGCAGGAGTTCTGTTAACATTTTATGCGGCGAACAATCAAGATTATGGAGTGTTGTCGGCCGGCATATGTTTAATTGTTATTCCGCTCATGTCTGTTCCGGTGGCATTCATCATTTTCTTCAACAGGCGGCGCATACGTCAGTTCCGCAAACGAAAAACCATCAGGGATGCAGAGAATAAAGAATTACGGAACAACCAGACACGATTTTGAGTGCCAAATTTGATGAAAGACTAGTCTATGTCAAATGCCATGTGTTCTTCACAATATTGTACACTGACTTGTATTGTTATTACTTTATAATGAGATTATTGAACACGCATGAAGAACACATTGTAGTGTATTAGGTATTTAAGGCGGGTGTGAAAGTTAAACAGGAGATGTTTACTCCTCCCACGCACATAGACACCTGGTACAGGTGATGATTACTCCTCCCAGACACCTGGTGCAGGTGATGCTTATTCCTCCCTGGCACCTGGTCCCACTCCTTATATACAGGGGTCCATGAATCTCTTCCATGGTATCTTGTTATAGCTGTCACAGTGACAGAAGCGTTCGACGCTTTCGTATTAACATTTATAACTGCCAACTTGTTATGTTTAATGTTTATATTTGAAAAAAAGCCCTCGTTGCAATCGGATAAAGGGGCTATAACGATAAGGCGGGCGGAAAGACATAGTGAAAGTGAAAGTAAACGTGGAAATTTTGACATTTTAACATAAATGAAGAAATTTTTACTCATTTAACAAGGAGAATATAGGGATTTTAAGTTTGTAAATACTATGCCCCAACTCATTTTACACATGTGACTTTAAAACACAAATAAAGATGATAGTAGGGTATAGTATGTTGACAGAAAGTGGTGAAACACGGAGGAGAGGGGGGGATAGTCAGAAAAAAATATCTTCAAATAGATATGACAAGGAGACCTTGTATACCGTGTATTACATGTGTTTTCATAATTAGAGCCGTGTAATTAGCCATTTAAAGTACCGACCAAAAGATTTGACAGGAATGTGTTATTGGACCCTCTCACTATTCCACTATTCATAGTTTATATTTCTCTCACACGTTTTTGTGGGATTTTTAGGAGGTGATAGAGGCTGCCATGAGCTTTTCGTTAAAGATGTAAATAAAGTAAAAAGATATTATCGTCAAGAATTTTACTCCGGAAAACTTTACTTTATTCTTGAAACAATGCAGACATTAATGACGCATTGTAAATAGTTTTATTTTCAGAATTTTATATCTGGATTTTGGTAAATACGTTTATGTCTGATGTCGTTTGAATGCATCTATATCCCCTGTTGTTGTACGCATATTCCTGTTGTTTTAAAATTGTAAGAACAACATATACACAAATAAGCTACAGCCAGACTAAGTAAAGAGCTGTACAGTTACTGTAGATATGAGCAGACCTGTCGATATACCTGACCAGAAGCTAAATCATTACGGATAACAGTGGAGGTATCTTTCCATAATTCTTAGATCTGTAATTTACACGGAATTCTTATTTGGAATTTTTTCAGAACATAAATATTGCAGAATTCAAGACGGCATCTAATTAAATATATATGTATGTTTGCAAAAATTGAATTCAGAGTGTAAAACACCCATTCCCATCGTCACAGGTAAACTCTCGCATTTTCTGAATCTGATTCTGTTTTCATCGCCTTATCGTTATAGTTTCTTCAAACGGTAAACCTCGACTGTAAACCTCTGTAACTTCTGTACAGCGCGTTCATCACTAGGAGACCTTGCTTTGTTATCTCTCATCATGCCCTATACAATATTAATGCTCTATACAGTATTAATAAGAGGTACATTGATACGATATGATCAGGGTTTTGAGAGTATATATTCCTTATACCCTCGTTAGTGGAATACTATTGATTGATCTCTTCACAGACCTACTATCATTAATATTTCAAAGATACAATTCTCAATGACGTTGATGGCGTTTTGTGTGAGAATTTCCATCCTGAATATAAGAACAAGTTTTATTCTGTATCATTTTGTGTTCATTCTATAATTAGTGTGCATATTCATGTAATCATTCCCCTTGGCGAGAAACTACTTTTTTTTAACTGATATAATTCGAGCGAGTAGAGTTCATTCTGATATACTTTGTTACTCTTTTTGTGCCATAATATTCACCATTAGGAACTTACTCAGCCTTTATCATTTTGGCGGTAAAGGAAATGGCAGAGAAGTTACGATTGTATTGAAGGTGATGTACAATCCAAATATTGACATATCAATGACCACAGTATATAATTTCTAATATACACGTATATGTAAACAATAAATAACAATTGAACTAGTCTATTATAAGTATATTATTTTCATTAATATTAAAATAAAAATCCCCTTTTTTCAAAATTAAGTCTAGATATTTAGTATACGAGGTGTATAGAGACAATTATGTATGTCTTTACTTTCATGTTTACTTCAATCTCTATTCTATTACTGTCGTTACCATGTTCAATATACGATCACAAACATTTACTGTTTGAGTATTACTATTTTTGTCATATCTTTATAAAATATGATGTAGTTATCAATATGTATATATAAATCCATGGTGCCATTCTATAACGTTTCTTTATTATATCTATATATATATATATATATATATATATATATATATATTTTTTTTTTTTTTTTTGACAAATGCCTGCACGCACCTTGTTTGTCATCGATTACAGTTACAGTTACAACACTTATATTACATGTGTCTATATGTATCTTCATAATGGTACATTGTGTAACATGATTGTACATGTCAAGATGTAAACAAATACATGTACATTGTATATTCACAGAGATGTATTTTATCAAACAAATATGATTTTACTGGTATGGATATTCTAAAACTTGACTATTAATACTTAAAATTGATGTAGTCAGTTTACCAAAGGCATGCGAGGATACGTATTTTTCGGTATACAAATAAGTATTTTTCCTTCTTTTTTATTTATCTTTTTCGGCTTTACTTAAAATTTAAAGTCGTTTTCATATTATGTAAATGTATCAAAGAGAGACAACTCTGACATACTACATAGTCATGTAATTTCTCCAAGTATCTGGTATATTTCTTTTTGTGAGCACAACAACAATGCATCATGGTTTTAAAAGCATTATATTTGTAATCGGTATTATACGATATTTTTGCTGTAACAAGTTCTCTGTAAACGTTTTATTGCATCCACACAAGTTTTACTGCAGAGAGAAAGTTTACAATCCCTAGTGTGTGTTATGTTGTATGTCTTATCAGAATTTTATTACATGCAAGTAATGTGAGATGACAGCAAGACAAACTGCTGAATATGGCCGTAAAATTAATTCACTTTTTGTTATTTTATCTTATTCAATGAAATTTCTCTGTCATTCAAAGAAGTTCTTCATATGTCATAAATGAAGAATTCAGTTTTGATAGAAAAGGGGAATGAGGCAAAGTCAAAATGTTTATGTTAATTTCACAGAAGGAACCATGTATGTTTTATCTACAAGACGGGAAAATGATTCATAGCTTATATTACATCTAGTACAGGTTACGTCAAGGTTAATTACGTCTAGTTTAAATTACTTATAAGATAAACCATTTCTATGTTGAATTATTACTAGGTTAAATTACTTCTAGATAAAACATTTCTGAGTTAATCATTTCCAGGTTAAATTACTTTAGGTTGAACAACTTCTGACTTAAATTACTCCTGAGACTATGTAGAAGTACTTCTAGGTTGAATTACTTCTTGCATTTTTTTTGAACACTAGATTAAATCTTTTCAAGGTTGAATCTTTTCAAGGTTAAATACGTTCTATGTTGAACTACCTCTGGGCCAAATTATTTCTAGGTTCACTTGAATTCACAGAAGCTTTTCAGCTCCTACATTCTCCGTCTAGATAGTTCGCTAGCCAAATTCTTGTAAGTTATGTGTAATCGTCTTATTGAAATTGAACAATGATACGTTTCTATAACGATTTGTTGAATGGCTATTACACTCCAGAAGAGGGAATTACAACTTCTTACGAGATAGAATTGTAGATTTATAAATATAACATCGAAAATGTATGGAAACGCATTATGGACAGTAATCAAAGTAAGCAAAATGCCAGAGACATAGCCTCGCCTACTTAAAGGGAAAATCCGTTCACATCGTTTTTAAAACTTTCAGTCCGATTAAAAGCTGGTGATTTGATGACAGATATGTATAAAAATTTCAGGTCAACAACACGTTAATTTCGCCAGCTTCCATGGCCCTATCAGGATTACCTGGAATTGGAATCTTTGGTCGACCCCACTCTCTATCTCTATTACAGTTGTCTGTATTGAAAGTACCCTACCTGCATCATTGCATGCTTTTTGAATTAGGAATTTATGTGTTCAGAATTCTTGTTTCCATTTACATGCAAATTGTTGATTTGATTGTTATTGACTCATTAAATTTGATTTTGAAGTAAATCTAGAATTTTTGTCATTATTTTCCTTTCAAACTGAAAGTAAAAGATTTCTGGTTTATATACCAAGAAAAGAAGACTAGATCACCAGTTTTGCCTGTCATTCATTATATCCTTATGAACATACCGGTAATAAGTATACAATATAGGTATATGTTCGCTAAATGAGTATAACATGTACATAGATATCTGAACAGAAATAGCACTTTTCACTATAGTATATTCAGATATTGTTCCTTTAGTATGGCCGTCTATAGATGGACCATCCATCCAAGGATAACATGTGGACGAAGTTCAGACTCGAACACGACACGTAATTTTCATAGAAATCTTTTGCTTTCAGGTGTCAAGGTAACACTGAGAAGATATAAGCTGCAATAAGTTATCAATTAAAAGATTTCAGAAAGGACTATGCTTAGCATGAGTTAGGGATTTCTCTGAAATTTGTTTGTCACTATATATATTTACCATGGATCCAGCAAATTGTGGTGTCAGCGTTGTTTCTGATGGATATAGATGTGGTGTTGCATTTGTTGTGGTGGGAAAAGAGATGGTGTTGGTATTGTTTGTGGTTAGGAAATGGTCGGAGTACAGTCTTTCAATAACAATTGTCGACAACTGAGTGTTGGACCCGTTGCAAGAGAAAAAGTGTAAATAGAAAAGAGAACTGGAAGAGAGCAACTTCCAAAATTTATGGAAAAGAAGAAAATATATCCGCATTTCCATACAATAAACAGAATGCTATCGTTTCCTTCATACCATGTGGAGTGTCCTTCTTCCATTAAAGTGCAGAACCGCTTATGTTGCATCATCTCACTATGGTGTTAAGGGTATAGACACCTGATTTTCATTAAATGCTTAAGTAAGGACTTGTTAATCACTATTAATTACTAATATTTTAATTAAGATCAGTCATAACTTTGTCCTATGCACCACATGGCATAAAGACAGAATATAATAAGGACTACATCCACCAGCAGGTGATCAGGTTTATCATAATGCTAGGACATAATAAGGACAACATCCACCAGCAGGTGATCAGATTTATCATAATGCTAGGACATAATAAGAACTATATCCACCTGAAAGTGATCAGTTTTATCATAATGCTAGGACATAATAAGGACTACATCCACAAGAAGGTGATCAGTTTTATCATGATGCCAGGGCATAGTAAAGAAAACATCCACCAGAGCTGATCAGTTTTATCATGATGCCAGGACATAGTAAAGAGTACATTCACCAGAAGGTGATCAGTTTTATCATGATGGTAGGACATAATAAGGACTACATCCACCAGAGCTGATAAGTTTTATCATGGTTCCAGGACATAATAAAGACTACATCCACCAGGAGGTGATCAGATTTATCATGATGGTAGGACATAATAAGGAGTACATCCATCAGAGGTGATCAGTTTTATCATGGTGCCAGGACATAATAAAGACTACATCCACCAGAGGTGATCAGTTTTATCATGATGACAGGACATAATAAGGACTACACCCACCAGAGGTGATCAGTTGTATCATGATGACAGGACATAGTAAAGACTATATTCATCAGAAGGAGATCAGATTTATCATGATTTGTTAACATATTAGTGACTAAGGGCACAATATTATTGCTGACAGTTGCTGATCACTTCAAAACAAATTTTGCTAACCCTAGTTAATACTGCAATGTCGTTTGTGTTAATTTATGCAACATTTGGAACTATTCCATCAATATAAAGGCGATTACAGTCCAATGAAGCTTTAAATATTTGATTACTGTCGATTAGCCTGATATAGACCGAGTCCTCTAACATGGTACGTCAGACCTTGACACGGACACCGCTGTCCACACTTATTGTATACAGAATCTCATTTTCAAAATATACAGTATTACATACATGTACTCTTAATTATAATGCACAAATAGCAAGGCTTTTCAAGTATTTCTTCATTTCTATAAGATACATGTATTTCAGCATTTTAAGTAGCAAAATTTGTTCATGTTGTTGTTTCTCTCCCCTCTAGACACACAAACTAGCAAAGGATTTTAAATTCATCCTTTCTGGTGGAAACTGGGCATTTTCAATTTCGAATATCTGTCTTTCGCATCAAGATTTTTCTCTCTACACCTTACTGTTATTCGTCATAACATGGCCATTCCGTAATTATCATACATATTTAACGTAGATCCTTTGACCAAAATAGTAAAGCATCGTGGCTCACGTGATATCCCGTGATATTTCATCTATACATATGTAAAATATACAAGAATAATATACAAAACGTAAAATCATCTTAATCCTCCACAAGGTTTCAAATTGGAAGTTCCCCAAGACATGATCAAGCGTCTGATGGACCCTGACCTCTCAAAGATGGGTTTGCATCGCTTTCTGTTCCGCCACGCCCGGTTCTGCTGAACGTGAATTTGTGCGAAGGTTGAGCACAGTTTCCCCTCTACAGTATGATGATTAATGAAAATAGCGAAATAAATCTGAATGATATAATATGGTAGCCACTTATATCATCAAAATTAGGAATAAATGTTAATTAGCAAATATCAAAAAATGGCAAGAAAGCTTTTTTACAAAGAAATATACAAGATCTTACCTCTTAAGTTTTCTGGAAAAACCAAAGTTTAATTTCAAATCCAGTTATGTATAAATCTGGAAGTTATCAAAATGCATCCCATAGTAAGACTGTATCATACGGTGTGAGACAAGAGAACAAGTTGTACGGCGAGGTGATGGATGAACGTCTCTGATGACGGTACACCTCTCGCCGCAGGCCATTTCACGTGTATTTATACACTATATTATGACATTTCCCTTGTCATTCATCCTTTCTTTACGACTGTCTGTACACCTTCATTGTGTATTATATATAAGATATTCAATTATATATTACAACTTGTGCTACCATCCTAAAATTGACCAACTCAGTTATTGGAGAATTATAACACCCGTTGTTTTTTTTACAATTTCCATTTATAATACATGTAACTATATACACCGAACCGTACCATGGCCAGTAAAGTACACATTTGGCGCAAAGCTTTGCTTATTGGTACATTGAACTAGATATTTCATTTCTGAAAATGCAGAGTTATTTTTCAAGTTGTTTTATATGTGTATACAGAAGCCAAAAATTACGATAATGTACTTCTGATTTGTAATCCAATATTGAACTTTGATTAAATAAAATGATTTTAAATACATGTATACATACATACATACAAATATGTTTTGGTGTACTCGATATTAAATATATAATTTAACTTTTAGCACAAAGAAGATTTTGTTAAACAATATTCAAATTTTACTTTGGTAATGTTTGTTAATTGTAGGATAAGATTTAATAAAGGATTGTTACCATGTGAATGAATAAGTAATGCAAGCGCGAATCCAGAATATTCTCCAATGAACTGTCGATACCTGATATGAACATACGATGAGCATTCGTACTTTTTTTATCAGTGAGTATGGAAGTTTCTTTGCGCATCACATGATATCAGAACTTTTTCATACTAAATCAATAACTGGAATGGGCTTGGAATGTTATCCTGAAAAATGTGTAAAATGGACACATTTTTGGATATCTTGACAATCTCGCTCAAAAGTCATTGTCTGAAGTGCTCTTTATTGAATATTTACAGACTTCCCAGGAACATTAAGGTATTCTGTTCTTCCATTCAACCATTAGTTTGCTTCCGAGGAACCGTTCTGCCTGCCATTGTGTCGTTCCTTTTACGTACGTTAGTCTGTTTTTCCTCTACAACACAGTTCATTTTTCCGTTATTGCGTTCTTCCTTTTTTAGCTCAACTGAGCGTAGCTCAAGTGAGCTATTGTCATAGTGCAGCGTCCGTCGTCCGGCGTCCGTCCGTCGTCCGTCGTTAACTTTTCTACATTTTCGACTTCTCCTCCAGAACCGCTGCACAGAATTTCACCAAACTCCATAGGAAGTAAGTACTCAAGGTCCTCTACCAAGTTTGTGTTTTTTATGCCGATCCGTGATCCAAGATGGCCGCCATTGGCTCTGATTGGTTGACACATTTTCGACTTCTCCTCCAGAACTGCAGCACAGAATTTCACCAAACTTCATAGGAAGTAAGTACTCAAAGTCCTCTACCAAGTTTGTGTTTTTAATGCCGATCCGTGATCCAAGATGGCCGCCATTGGCTCTGATTGGTTGACACATTTTCGACTTCTCCTCCAGAACTGCAGCACAGAATTTCACCAAACTTCATAGGAAGTAAGAACTCAAAGTCCTCTACCAAGTTTGTGTTTTTAATGCCGATCCGTGATCCAAGATGGCCGCCATTGGCTCTGATTGGTTGACACATTTTCGACTTCTCCTCCAGAACCGCTGCACAGAATTTCACCAAACTTCATAAGAAGTAAGTACTCAAGGTCCTCTACCAAGTTTGTGTTTTTTTTATGCCTATCCGTGATCCAAGATGGCCGCCATTGGCTCTGATTGGTTGACACATTTTCGACTTCTCCTCCAGAAAAGCTGCACAGAATTTCACCAAACTTCATAGGAAGTTGGTACTCAAGGTCCTCTACCAAGTTTGTGTTTTTTATGCCAGTCCGTGATCCAAGATGGCCGCCATTGGCTCTGATTGGTTGAAACATTTTCAACTTCTTCTCCAGATTGGCTGCACAGAATTTCATCAAACCTCATAGGAAGTAATTACTCAAGGTCCTCTACCAAGTTTGTGTTCGGGATCCAGATTCCCTCAGGGGTGGATCCAGGGCGGGACCAAAAGTGCCCAGAAGGGTACCCCTCTTCAAACATCTTCTTCTCCAGAACCAGTACATAAATGGGGAAACTAATTGCATTTCAACAATCTATAAAGATGGGTTATTAAAAATTGTGTTCGGCGTTAAGATCCGTCAAATAGAAATTTACGCTTTTTTGACGTGTTTCTGGACTTAGTCATTTCAATGAAGAAAAGTGTCATGTTTTTCAATTAATTGATATTGATGATTTCTTAATGACTATTTTGATCACAATTGTGGTAAGGAATATTATTGTGAAAGAATTTTGTCGTTATCTCAATTTTTGGATTTTTTTAAGACTTCCAGAAAAAAAGGGGGGGGGGGTTTGGCCATTTTTCACATTTTCAACTTTTTCTATAAAACCACATGAAAGATTTTAATGAAACATGGAATACATGAAGTACTAAAAGTCCTCTATCAATTTGGTAAATTTCATCCAAATTGGTTAACAGATAATGCCACCATGCCTAAAAAGTAGGTCTCACAATGGTACATATACCACTTGGTAATTGAAATATGGAGATTAGCGGTTCAAATCCAGCTGTGGTCAAAAATTTTTTTTCATTTCTTTACACATCTAAATAAGTTTTTAGATGTTTCTCAACACTCAACATATGAAATTAGGCAATTTTAAGTTAGATCTGGACAATATTTGAAACAATTGTTGTTCATGACCCAGACTTGAAATCAGTCAACAAAAGGCCCCACCTAAAGAAAATGACTAACTTGTTGCCCTAAATGACATCTTGCAGAGACAAAGGAAATGCTTAATATCAAAATCACCTGAGTGGAAGTGCAAAAAAGTGTTGTTTTTTATTCTAGCCTGAAATAAAATTTGACATATTTTCAACATCTGTGTTGACTTAGTCACATTAATGCAAAAATAAATGAATTCTTCCTTCATGCATGACTGATCATCTAGGTACGCAGGTGAGCGATATAGGCCCACTTGGGCCTCTTGTTTCAGTTTGATTTTTTCATTAACGTTCCTATTTTGGTTATTCTGTTCTCAACGTGATTCAAGAATTTGTGTACGAAATATTGACGTAAGATACACATATACGCCAATATTTGTAGAAAATATAAAAATCAAGACACGTTGAGGACAAAGATTTCTGGAAAACGGAGTTTAGAAATCCTAACATTAGTGGTTTTCAAGGTCGTCGTAGCTGAGGTAAAATATGACCGTTTTGGATGATTTAGTCTTGCTTTACAGTGACATGCCTTGGACTGTCTATATTGGATGCTGACTATGAAACCATCTAATGGATTACATTAATTATTTATAAAGGCCAGACCAATCCGAGCACACGATGCTCGGATTCGACAACCTATCGGATCAAAGCTTTTAAACAAATAAACACTTCTGTTGCTGATAACTAATATTGTGATTGGATAAATTGGACACACCTACTCTTAATAAATATTCATTAGATACGAAGGATTTTTGGCACATAAAACCACGGGTAAGAAAGAGCAAAGCGATTCCGGACCGTGGTTTTACGACGATGGCTACAAATATGCATGTACAGAGCACATGTCCCTCAATACTTGAATTCCGAATACTCGATATATATATATATATATATATATATATATATATATATATATATATATATATATATATATATATATATATATATATATATATATATATATATATATATACTACACACATGTTTCGAGTAAGTGACACATATTTCGAGTAAGTGGGTTCTTCTTAACAATTTCCAGCTGAATGACATTACATACATTACGGTTTTCGAAAGTTTTTGATGAGCTGAGATTGTATTCAAAATTGAGAATGCAACTGTGATTAAAAAGTTTTATTAAAGGCATTATCGATGTTATTTTCATATAAAAGTTTAATTTTGTTTTTAAATTACCAGATGATTAAAATATATAAAATAGACAATAAGCACATGCTCTATGCATCAAAGGCGATCTGTTAACCGCATAATCAACGCTTTCTTTTGCGTGTTTTAAATTAATATGAATTCGTGTTGGTGATAAAAATTCAACATTGGCTCTTTAGAGACTATAACAAGGTCTAGGCTTTCTAGGCTTGGTAAATGATCGGATATCGGTGCATATTGGGTAACTTTGATATCTTTATACGCAAGACAAGCATTTTCACCAAAATAAAAATTTACATGAAAATAACGGTTATAATGTCTGAAATTTAACAATAAGAATTGAAGTTTGGCATGAAATGAAAGTGTAAGTTTGAGTAAGTGATTGTATTTAAGAAAGTTTTATAATGCTGGAGCCAAAGTTTTTATTTTTATATATAGTTCTGTTTTTATAGTTCCCGCCGAATGGTGCGTAATGCAATTATAATAAATACTCCTCTTCGGTCCTGTAGAGCATGTGTCATAGAAATTTAGCCTATTGTCGTAAGCCAAGGGAAGTGGAAGATGAAAAAAATCATTTTTCACTGTATGTATAAACCGAGTGTTGTGAATGTAGTGTACATTAGAGTTCTAAGCTACCACGTGACCAATCAGGCAATTACATCTGTTAAGATATTTCGTGAATTTTAATGATTTACATTAACTTTCAGGTAGAACTTCCTTGTGTCACTTAAGTTTTTCTCTTTAATTGTGTATATAGAGTTCAGTCAACAAATGTTTCTAGTCGATCGCGAAATACATGTATATGGAAACTTAAGGTCAGTGTCCTCTTTCTTTCCAGTTAGATATACTTGCCGTTCGTAAATCGCGATATATATCGAATTGTTGAATGAAAATTGTATAACATCATTATACATATGATATGCACTATTTTGCAAAATTGGAATCTGAACAAGTTTTAAAAGTTAATTTAAAAAATTACCACGTGCTATAGCAAATAAAACTCGTCAATGACATACAGAGAAAAAGAGTGAGAGAGAGAGAGAGAGAGAGAGAGAGAGAGAGAGATCTTGGGTGAACGTGAATTTTTCAAGTTTGCTTGATTACAACTTAAAACTACATATCTACATGTACATGTAAATAGACTTGAAGGAAGATCGAATAATAGAAATAAAATAGGTAGAATTAAAACAAAATTCTTATGTGTAGAGGAATAAAGTATTTGTTGCAATTTTAGTACATGCATATCGAATACAAGGATATTTACTTTTAATAATAACAAAAATGATAATAAATAAATGAATGAAATAAAATTATTAGAAAAGATAATAATAATGATACAAAAAAGGCGGTTACTTGATAGTTTGAAAAATAAAGTTTTCATGAATACATGTACTTTATTACAATCATCTTAACGCGGCAATATACATGTAATTTGTAATATACTCTGATTGTCTTTGTTATATCAAGTGATTTGTTTAGAATAATATTATTTGCTTCATCTGTTTTCTAGCATAGAAAGAACCGAGAACGTGAACGCGCAACTGAATCGAGCCCACGCAGGAATGAATCGCGTTAACGTCTACATGTAGCTGCGTTAACCCGAAGAGCGCGCGTGCGTTCGGTCGACTAATACTGGCGCGTGAGCTTAAAGTCCTCGCGACAGCTTTTAACTTTAACGTGGACGCGCAACTGGATCGAGCCCACGCGGTAATGAATCGCATTAACGTATATTTCTACATGTAGCTGCGTTAACCCGAAGAGCGTGCGTGCGTTCGGTCGACTAATACTGGCGTGTGAGCTAAAAAGTCCTCGCGACAGCTTTTAACGTTAACGTGAATGTTATGTTAGGACTATACCCATCTATATATGTATAACAGGTAGAGAATACTGGAATTCAACATTTTATTTGTCCCGCTAACACATATTTAATAATGCCATTTCATTGTTTTTGTATGCCTTGATTTACCAGGCACGATTTACACAGTATATCATGACTTAGATAACTGTTGTTCTATATTATTTATGGTGGTTTACATGTATTACCTTGGCATTTCAAGAAATAAATCATGCTGATATTAACACACATACATACACATTTATGTGGAATATCGGTGTGTGTTTTATATCGTGTACTGTCTGTAACGATGTATTGTAAGCCTCTGAAGTAAAATAAGAACATGATGACGTTAATGTCCAATGAATGATGCGTAACACGTAATCCGGGAGACGAAAAGTCGTTTAACGTACTCTACCGCCAACGTTCTGAGCCTTTTAGGAAACACACCTCAGAATTTTCGGTATATTGTCGACGTCATTTTCCTGGATTTATCATTGAACTCTGGTCTCGAGCAATATAGCTAGGTTTGCAATTTTAGGATATTGGGTTTTGTTTTCACGCAGTTGGCGGTGAAGTGATTCTTCAGGTAGGTACCTGATGGACATGTGTCTCAGAATCTCGATTCTTACTTGTAAAACATTAAAATCATTGTTGTATCTTTACTAGCTATTGTAGATATAACCTTTTTAAATTGACTGAGGAAATGATTGTAATTATCGTTTATTATGTAAATATTAATCCTATTTTATTGAAACTTATTTATCTTTTTTTTTTTTTTTTGAGTAACATATTTTAATACAATTGTTGTTTCTATTATTTATTTATCTTATATTGCCAGAGCACCCAAACTCTGATATTAATGTTGAAGCATTTTCTTCTTCTTCGTCGTCGTCTTCTTCTTCTTCTTCTTTATTCTGCAATTAATGAGGTTATCACCGTTGTTAATTATTTACATTGTACATATTTGTGGGAAGATGTAACGTTATTATCCTTCATAAATCGCGTGAGTTTACTTGTCATATCTTGGCCCAGGGCGACACGCAATCACACAATTTTCATGACATCATGGTGTTTACGACATTATATGCAGGCGAGGTTCTTCCAACTTCAGTGTTAATGTGAAAGATTTGTACCTGGGACCGATAGCGTTTTGTATGTACAGTTTGGTCTTATTTTTAATGCATATGAATGATTGAATGAATATCAGCTATCCTATTATGAGATGCGCATATAGGTGTTTGCGTTACGTATTTAATATGTATCAATACAAATTAAAAGTATATAAATATCTGAAGTAGTTAATATTAAGTAAATATTTTTACGATCTTAATGAGGGTAGTATCGACACCCGGGATCGTGCTTAGCGGTCATTACTCGCCAACACAGAATCGGTTTATGATATTAGTGTTATAGAAATGAAGTGTAGGCCTTTGGCAATCGGATCACTTCGCCCACTTGAAAACACAATCCGAGACAAGTCTAGTGATAATGTCCGATTTGAGCAACTGAAACAGACACCTTCTAAAACAGTAAATACTCATAAAATGCGGTATAATATAATTGTTAGTCATTAAATTAATTTGGGGGAGGGGGGTGTTGTTCCGATTAAAATTTTAGAAGAGTGCGAGACAAATTTGCCCCACAAGACTTCTGTCAGGAGAAAAGATAACTGAAATATCAAGGTGAAGTATCGAGATTAGTGAAACCTGCATACTTATTAGAAACAGAGAGATATAGGCATTATTACAAATTAACACTTAAAGGTAATGCATTTACCGCAAGAATGATACATGCCGAAGTAAAGGTATTGCATTTACTGCAAGAATGATACATGCCGAAGTAAAGGTAATGCATTTACTGCAAGAATGATACATGCCGAAGTAAAGGTAATGCATTTACTGCAAGAATGATACATGCCGAAGTAAAGGTATTGCATTTACTGCAAAGATGACACATGCCGGAATACTGAATGAAAGGACAGATATAGGTATTCAAGTATTGGGTGTTTATTGCGACTTCCGTTCTTTCAAGCAGCGCATTATAAAACCGGAAAATGAACAGACATGATCTGTAATGCAAGTAAGAAGTGTTGTAATACGAAGATGAAAGCCGGATCAACTGCACACAAGCCGGGGTATTTATCATACTATGGAGTCTTTTTAATGCTACATTATATGTCTTATTGCCAATATTCAGATTGTTTTAACGTTTTAATTGCTTATCACACTATATTTGATCATCAACATTCCTATATAACGTTATTGTGATATTTCTTTTCCAGTCTCTAGTAAGAATGCCTCGTGTACACTTTACCAGAATCGGAATCTTATTGAAGCTGATCCTCATCTCGTCTTCTATAAGCATTGTAGTAGGTAAAGTATAAGCCCTAAACAAACCTGCCATGATAATGTCATTTTTAGGTACATGTGGTAGACTTGATGGTGGTATCGTGCTTGGCCTCTTAGTACAAGCAATCGGTGTTCGATTCCCGGATTGCGCCACTTTGATTTAGCGGTTGGTTATTTCTTGCAATTGCTTCCAAATCTGGGTATGATTGCAAATTTATTGAAAGCGACGTTAAACATTAATCATCCTGCCAACTAACTTACACGTATTTGATAATGCGCAAGCAAAAATACACGACTGTCATGTATATATTTTACAATGTATGAACATATTAGTCGATGTAAAAATATTAATTTTCTGTGAAAAACTTAAATTTCATAAAGCATCTTTTAGAAGTAAGCTCAGATCTATCGACGTGATGTGGGAATCGAATCATATTTCAAAAAGTTTGTATGAAAACTGCTAATCAGATCAAATCAACCTTTGTATGGGCAGTAATATCATCTTGTTTTTCATTTTAGTGGTAATTTTATGTGTTGGTACTCGAAACGTAAAACCGATACAAAAAGTTTATGATACAGCCACATCCAATATTAAAAGTCATGGACGAGACAGCGGTGTGGTATTTCTTCAGCCCCCGACCGTGGCATGGACGAAGCAGGAATCGTTTACTTGGAGACCTATGGCAACACAAGGTCAAAGAACAGAAATGGAGGTGCAGACAGAAAAACACAGTACATTAATGACGGACACCACACTACGGATTACGTTACCATCTACAAGAGCTGATGCATACTCTAAAACTGTTGACGAAAACGGTCATGTGTCCACTGTGCAAAACAGTCATCTGTCCACTGTGCAAAATTATCGTATGGTTTCGAAAACAAAAAATGCAATGAAAGACCGCCTTGTTAAAATAGATCTACAAAAGGCACAACCTCCAAATGTACAGAAAAAAATTCAGCAACAATTTCACATAGTGGGTAATGAGACAGGTTAGTTTATCATCAATATCATTAATATCATGAATTAAAGCAATGTTGAAACAATATTTATTTGTTATCAAACTTTATGGATGTTTAATAGGAAATTAGAATATCAAGAGATAGACTCATTGATATAGATTTTACGTACTAGTGTTTAACATCTCAACATCATTCAGTCAATATCAATGTTTATGGCCATTCTCTGCTTTGTCATGATTGCAAATCAAAGAAGAAGTAAAGATTCATTTATCATTACATGTAGGTTACTACAATATCATCATTATCATCATCATCATCATCATCATCATCATCATCATCATCACCACCACCAGCAACAGCAGTATGATTACCATTATCATTTAAATGATGTAGAATATGATTTGCTGATGATGCTTTCAGATAAATTTATATCTAACTAATGTACTCTTGTCTATACTATTTTTGAGAAACATAAATAAACAGAGACTCAATCGTTTATATATTATTATTATTATTATTATTATTATTATTATTATTATTATTATTATTATTATTATTATTATATATACTATTTACAGCTCATAATGTAAGCTTCTTATTGCTTATGTCATACATGATTATTATTATTATTATTGTTCTTATTTACAGCTCATAATGTAAGTTTCTTATTGCTGATGTCATACATGAGAAGCGGGTCCTCAATGACTGCTGAACTTTTACAGCAAGGAGGCGATACCTTCTTTATGTTTGAACCTTTCTGGGGAATCTACGGAGAACGCCATCGACTCTCAAACAAAATATGCGCACAAAATGGACGCCATACTTGCACGTAAGGAATTAAGTCTAAAGTAACTTTTACTTGATGGTATAGGCTTTGGATAAAGCTATGTCAGTCACACACAGCACACTTCTTTGACTAACTTGACTAATATGCCAATCACACCGATAAAAATTTCTTGGCCCCATGTACTAAGGGATACCAAGGACTGAAAGAATTATGCAGAAATATACAGCGTCCATGACACACTCATTACTTCCAATATTTTTACCACTTAGGTAAAACCTTAGTTTTAAGAGCAGATAGAATTTATGTGGGACTCTATCTGAAGAAAATGGATGACTAGGATGAACCTCGAAGCTGCATTCCGTCGCAGCCGTCATTGCAACTTGGATGCATTATCCTGCAAGAGCAGAACTTCTTTTGTTTTTGTTTTTACAATTTCCCAACACAGCCTCTTTCACCCATTTGCATAATATGCACCATTTATCGTGCGACCTTCCCCCAGAAAATCAATCATAATTATTTCATGACTGTTCCAAAAGCACAAGACTTTTTAGGAAGGGATGAACCAGGGTGAATCAATAGAAAGCTGTTTTTAAGATTCTGAATCAAAATGATGAACCCAACTTTCATTTTGAGTGAAAATTCCACCCATAAAATCCTCGGGATCATCCGTATATCGACACAAAAGATACAAAGAAACGTCTTACGTGTTTCTTTTGTGATCTTCAGTCAACATTCTAGGGATTCATCTCTCCAAGACCTTAAACGTACATTAGATGTTGGTTTAAATTGTTTGAACAGCCCTATAAATTATGCCAACTTCTCTAGTTATATATCTGATGTTTCGCCTTTTGTCACAAATGACAAAAATGGGCACAATATTAACGTTTACGTCAATGGTAGCCTCCTTAGGACGTCCAGACCGTTCGTCATCTTCAATGCTTTCACTTTGCGTTCTAAATTCATAAACCCATTTTTGACTGTAACATAAGGTTTACATAGATAATCAATCATTGCTCTGTCTTCAGTTTTCTCCATTTTTGCGGTTTGACCAACCCTTCAGGAATTCCGTGTATAATCGAAAGCTTTGAAATACTTGTCGACCAAAACGTTCAGTCGGATTAAATTGTAGTGTGGTTGGAGTTTTATCCTTATTTATTGTATCAAAGTATTTCGGGCCGAGAACTTCTTCAGATCATATCTCTTACACTTACATCGTCTTTGACTTGTTAAGCTATGCCAGAAACATCGATTTAAACAGCACAAGCCTTTGACCCATAAACCTATATCAGCATAAAACTTAACCTACACATTTTTCATGAGGTATACTGCTTTGTTAGATACAAATAACACTCCTCAAGAACTAATCCTACACATGCATTGATGAAACATTCTGCATTCTGCTCTTCAAGCGAAGAACTAAACCTGCACATACATTGATGACGTATATTGCTATGAAGCACAGATTTATACCTTCTTAAGTATAGAACTTAACGTACACATGCATTGATGACGTGCATTACTATTTAACACAGATACCCTCCTCAAACACAAAACTAAATATACGCATGCATTGATGTATTGTGCTATGTTAAGATGATGGATAAATCCAAACCACAAGTCAAAAAATCATGAAACCAGAGAACATACAAATGGAAAATAACAAAATATGTCTACATGAAGAGCATATGTGAACCCCTGTGATGGAGTGAGATCAGGTGCTCGGGGACACAGATAAACCTTCCCATCTGGTTCACAAAATTTTAACGCATATATGTTCTAATATTTATTAAAACCACTAGGTCGGTGTCACTGCTGATGGGCTGATAGTTCCCGATGTAGTCTAGGTTTCAATGTTTTTGTTCTATCGTGAAATATTTACGTAAAATCTTCAGTCATGAAATTTTGTAAATTACTCATGCATGAATCTGTCTTTAGATTGAATCTTTTGCTCACATTTTCAGCCGGTTTTTAATCTTCTCTTCAAATATTTATATACATGTATTATTAGAATTTCAATCATTCGGCCATGAACATCACTGAAGAGAAATAAGTTGTAGAAATGCTCATCTGGTACACAAAATCATAACGTATTATTGTTCTAATATTTATTATTCAAACACAGAACTAAAGATACACATATATATGATTACGTATACTGCTATGTAATACAGATATCTTCCCGAAGCGTATAACTAAACCTGCATAGTATTAATGGCGTTTACTACTATATAACACAGATACCCTCCTCAAACACAAAACTAAACCTACATAAATAAGTTATTAATGACGAATACTGCTATGTCACACAGATAATACTCCTAGAAATAAGTGATAAACATATTTTCCATGTGTTAAGGAAAAGGAGTTGAAGTTCACGTGGTTTTTTTTATTCATATTCATAATTGTTATTGTATCCAAATGCACAGTACTAAATCTTTATTTATGAGCATGTGAGTTACGTAGTCAAATTTTAAAAGTTCTTAAAATCTTTGTACTGAATATAAACCCTTGTGGCCATTTAATTTGAGATATTAGCACCCCATATAATGTCTCTGTCAACTTCCAATATTATGCTTTTTCAACTGAAGAACATCAACACAAATCTATAACTTAAACATGGTCAAGAAATACCACACAAAATCATAACGAAAACAAACAATGGACTGGTAAGATTCTGAAGCGAAGACAAAGACTGTCAAACAAGCATTCTTTATCAGTTTTGTTTTTCTTATCATGAATCAGTATAACCCCTGTTGACTGCCTTTGACTGCCAGGGAATTTAGAGACATAAATCAACATTCCACCAACTGCTTAGCGTGAGAAATACATTTGCAAAATTTCAAGTTGACTTTTATAAAAAAGAGATCCACCTCTAATTCTATCGTTTGTATCCGTAAAATTCATATTCTGAAATAGTGTTTGGAAGATCTTAAAACAAATATTGTATTTCGAAAGCATTTTATGAATGTTGAAAGTGTATCAAGAAGAATGTAAAAGCTGGATTTCTGATTTACAAAAAAGAAATACTGTTTGTTATTGGCTTAATGGATACGTGAATACTTGAGGAATAGCTAAACTAAATTTTTAATAAAATCACAATGCAGAGCCATTTCTTGAAACTGTTTCAGCCTCTGTACAAAAATACAACTTATTTGTAAATGAAGGAAATCTTCTCATTGTCTTACTAAAGAAAGATGTCGTTACAAGAAAGATACTTTAGACAGATAATTATGACCTTTATGTAAAGGAGGTGTAAATGATGAATTTCATTTTGTTTTGATAATCTTTGAAATCCCATCTGTCTTTAAATAAATACAATTGCTATCAGCTCAAGATGTAACAATAATTATATTCAGTATGCTTTTACTATAAGGAAATACATTTTATAAAATTATTCATATATGTATAATTTACCATCATTTTCGTGATCATTAATTGTTTTCATTATGTTATATTCTTAAAATGTTTATATTCTTTAAGCCTTTCGACTAATAAACTACACTATATACTATATAGTCGGCCAGCATAGAGTCTTTACTACAAAACCACAACTTGACTATTAATAGGGATAGTACGTTACTCTTATTACGTCTTTAATATCTCAGTGAATCCACATTAAAGGTCCGATCACTCATATGATTACACATTTAGATTAGTCAGACCCGGATATATTGAAACTGAAGGGGAAATGTTAATAACTTCAATGAAGATTGTATGCGGGTTTATATATCATGTTTTCACTTCTGATCCTTAATTTCATGTGAAAATTTTAGGATACCTATTGGCACTGTGTAACCTCTTGCCTTAGGTTTTGTAACAATGTTTGCCCTTAAGTTTTATTTTGTGTTGACAATATGCCATATAAAAAGTACATAAGCATTATAGAAGTAAGATATTGTAAAAGTTATAAGTGCCCATTTATGATACCTAAACACAAAAACTAACAGACTAGGAAGTAAAGTGATAATAATTTCAATATTAATCATAATATTGGACTTGCGACTGCACCTTTCAACCTGCTGACAAAGCAGCTAATAATATTATCATTGTTGGAAAAATATACTATATTGCAGTTCTTAAATTCAATTGAACTCATCTTTTACGTATGTTGTAACCCCATAGTGGAGGAACAAGGTCCTACCTGACCTTTAAATAGCTATGTTGGACTTCACTTTAAGCATTGATAAAAATGATCTTCCAACCATGCATTGGCTTTCTACATTACACAAAAGTCCACATAAATCACGTTACACATCAAATTCTAGTCATTGCTCTACAACTGTGCTTTCTAAACATTTTAATTCCGCTGCAGTTAAAGACCATATTATCAAGTATTGTAACGCTGTTTTTATTAATAATATCGTCAATCACTTTTGGTCAGTCAAAAATTCTAGCGAAGTCATTGAAAAATTCCGTTTGATAAATTTTAATTTGAAGCTAATCAAGTTTCTACTTTTGATTTTTCGACACTATATACCTCTCTACATCATGACTTAATCAAAACCAAATTGTTTTCTCCCATACGCTGGTATTTCAACAGAGAGTCTAATCATACCTCTGTTCTTCAGTTACATCTGGAATTTTTCTCAGACAACAAAATGATAATGATAAATATTGGACTTGTACTGAGTTATGTAATGCCATCACAATTTTGATGGATAATATTTATATGCAATTTAATCGGAAGATTTATCAACAAATTATTGGGATTCCTATGAGCATTAGATGTGCTCCACTTATGGCAGCCTTTCTATAGTTTTTATATTGTTATGAGAGGGACTTCATGCATTCCATTTTAAACTCGAAGCGTTTTTAAGTTTGTTTTTAAGTTGTTTCAATGACACCTCTAGATATCTTGATAATATTTTGGTAATCGATAACCCTAGGTCTGAGTTTGAAAAAAATATTACCGACATTTATCGACCTGAACTTCAATTAAACAAAGACAATATCTTTGATCAGGAAGCACCTTTCTTATATGTATATTGAAATTGACAACATACTAACATAATATATGATAAACATGGTGGCTTTGGATTTCCAATTGTTGGTTTCCCTTGCTTGGATGGTGGTGTCCCTGGGCTCCCGTCATGTGGTGTTTGTGTTAGTCATTTGGTACGGTTTACGTTTTGGGTTTTTACTTGAAAGTTGCATGCGAAGTACTCTAGGTCATTTGTGTGATCAGATAAATAAAGCTATCTATATTCGGATTTATGTAGCTGGCAAGACCTGCTTATGTACTTTGTGGACTCCATATCTTGATGATTTATCAGTTCCAACACATTTGGGGAAATGTAGTACACAGATATTGACGAGAAATTTATTTCACATGAAAATAAGCGGTTTTTTCTGTATATTAGAGTGTAATATTAGTGGATCAAAATATTTTAGGGTTTTTATGCCCCCGCCAAATCTGAATATGGGTGTGGTCCGGTAATTTCTGACAGAGTTATTGCCCTTAAACATAGAAAATTTCTTAAAAATGACTTTCCGCTCATTTTCTCTTTGAATGTTTGGTGGATTAAAATGATATTGGATATAAAGATGTCTCAAGGGAAATGCAGGTCACGTTCGAATATGGGTGTGTTCCGTTAATTTCTGACAGAGTTATTGCCCTTGAACATAGAAAATTTCTTAAAAATGACCGATCATTTCCGATCATTTTCATAGTGGAGGTTTGATGGATTAAATTGATATGAGTATATAGATGTATCAAGGGAAAATGAAAGTCAAGTTCGATATAGGTGTGTTCCGGCATTTCTTTGACAGAGTAATTGCCCTTCAACAATAGCAAGTTTTTTTTTAATTTTCAAATATTAGTTCTCTGGAAATTATATTTCACTACATTAGCTGCCATCGGGGGTATCTGTATCGCACCGACACATTAAAATTCTAGGTTTTTTTCCCTTTTTCCTTTTTTGCTGGGAGAGGGGGGGGGGTGTCTTTTAGATGTTTTAGAGAACCTAGCTGTGGAATTTTATTTCTAATTTTGATTAAGATATTAATAATCTCTATTTGTTTTTATTCATCAACATTGATTTGACTTTTCAATGCTTTTTGGCCGGATAGCAAAGTAATTCCTTTCTATAGATTTGTGATGCGCTTCAGTCCGTCCGTCTGTCTGTCTGTCCGTCGACATGTTTGGTTTTAATTTTTATTTTGGTTGAAGCAAAACATCAGCAACTAAAAGGAGTACAGAAATAATACTTCACACATAGGTTCCTTATGACCAGAGCATTCAAATGATGCCATGAATTTTAACCTAGTGACCTTGACCTTGGACTTTGACCTTCTTTTAAGAAAATAAGGCTCTATCTTTTGAATCAATAGGGATAAGGCTTAACACATAGGTTCTTTATAACGAGTGCTTTCAATTGATACCAGGCCTTTCGACCATGTGACTGTGAACTTTTCTCGAATTTGCGCTGCAATCTGGTCATACCTTCTTTATCAGTTTCATGTTAAAATCTGTATGGGATGCAGACTTCGCGATAAATTCGTTATTTTAGTAATGCTCGTTAATTTGTAGATTTCTAGCACGGTTTTATGTATCTGCAGACAATTACAAAACTTTTGGTGTAGAGGCATAATGGACAACAATATAAAACGACAATTATAAGTAAATGTCTAGGGGATCAAATTAACTTATCTTCTCAAGGGAATCCTGATATATGTGCGCCTGCACTTTGGTGTTCAAACAGACCAATATGGACATGTATACTCAAAGAGTACAATGACTTCCTCTTCAGAAATCATCATAACGACTATATTTTGGCAAATATAGACAAAATATATTACAATCAGATATTCTAAATTGCTGCATGTATATAAAGTGTTTATAGTAGTTGTGTAGCACATATTGATTTCAATAAAGTTGCAAAACAAGGCGAATCAGGATCGAGTCCAAATTTCATCATAACAGGGGTGTCTTGTTGCACTAGACACTATTTTAACATATCAGCTCATCAATATATAACACGCGTAAATCCTCTTTTTAGCTCACCTGAGCGTAGCTCAAGTGAGCTATTGTCATAGTGCAGCGTCCGTCGTCCGTCGTTAACTTTTCTACATTTTCGACTTCTTCTCCAGAACCGCTGCACAGAATTCTGCCAAGTTTGGTGTTTTTTATGCCGATCCGTGATCCAAGATGGCCGCCATTGACTCTGATTGGTTAGTATGTCCTAACGATAACGCCAATTGTAATCTTATGCTACATTACATTAATTTATTTTGTTTCAGAGAACCACAGGATTTCTATGAGACAGAACAGGGAACTATCTTACTGTTAACCGATTTGTTTAATTGTAAATTCCGGCATCTTCCCGTCGGTGTTCTTGAATCTTTTGCTATGTTTTATCCTAACACTGTGTATAATGTAACAAAAGAGTGTTATCCAAAGAGAGAAAAAGGACAACTTCATTTTGTGTATCAGAAGATTTTAAAAACGTCAATAAACAAAACATGTTTTGAAATGATGGAAAATTTGTGTCTCAAAACAAATGTGAGATTGATAAAAACAGTGCGACTACCGGTTTCATTTGCTGATTCAGCACTAAGAATTTTACCTAAATTAAAGATAATACATCTTCTGAGAGATCCAAGAGGAATAATTCATTCTCGACAAGCAATTCGTTATATTGATTTTAATCCATTAAGACCGGCATTAGAGTTATTATGTGGTTCTATGGAGAAAGACCTAAATTATACAGCGAGCATATCACAAATATATCCACACAGACTAATCCTACTGTTCTATGATTGTTTAGTTGTTAATCCATATCAAATTGTCCGTTCTTTGTTTGAATTTCTAACCTTGAGATTCTCCCAAAATACAATGCATTGGATTTCTTCTCACATGGACTCCAAGTCCATAATTAAGGAAGAGTTTGTAACTGCTGGAAATTCAAAGGCAATTTCCCAGAATTGGAGACGAAATATTGATTTTGAATCTGTGAAAATATTGGACACTGTTTGTGACTTGGTTTATGAAGAGCTGGGTGTATCTAAATTCTCAACACTGTCAGAACTCAGGAATTTAAATATATCTAATCTAGTAGATGTTTCGCAGTGCAGCAGTGATAGTGAACTGGAATCTTGGATAAGCAGATATTGAAAGTATCTCAAAATCTGAAAAATATGAGGTAATTCCTCTCCTAAATTTACTAAGGTGATGTTAGGAAAGACAAACATACAGATAGAGAAAGTGACAGAGCAACAGCCTTCGAAACCTATTACTTTCTACAGATGGTTTCCATGATGTTGCACAAAACTTTCAATTAAACTATATAGTTATTTAATTTATTTCTTTTAATTAACATTTATATGCTATATAATGTTTGAAATTTATTCTTTGTGTTCTCTCAATATTTTGTTTTATTTTTTGTTTGTTAGTTCTTCATGTAGAATAATATACTGAATAGCGTAGCCATGTATTTCTATGAAAATTTTCCCATTTTGATACAAATGTGAATATATATATATTATTTGTATGATGTAATGAATTCATATAATATGCAATAATTTCCACTGTGATATCAACAGTCTGTTTGCAAATCAATACTAAATCAATATAAAAATTCAAATTTCATATATCTAAATCCTTTGGATATAAAACCCGTATCAGTATCGTTCATTACCTAAACAGTGAATGTTGTGAATCAAGACATAGCTATGAATATGAATATAGTGTAACATGTTGATTGACTTACTTATAGTAAGAAGCCGGCGTGGCCTAGTGCTATCGCGCTCGCCTCCTGATCGGGAGATCGGGGTTCGAGTCCCGCTCTGTTCATGCCGGTGTCCTGTCTTTCGGATGAGACAATAAAAACCGAGGCCCCGTGTCGTGGTATGCATGACTCGTTAGAGATCCATCACTGCTTCGGGTGGGTCCGGTGCAAAGGTCAAAATCAGGCAGATGCCGTCACCATATACATGAAACATTCGTGGTGTGACGTTAAACAAAAATCAATCAATACCTTAAGTAATGATTAGTACGTATTGGTAAACAACTGCATTATTGTTATTATTTCTATTATGATCATCATTATGATTTTGAGAAACCATTAATGCATTGAAATTATGAATTATTAAGTCGTGAAGTCATTTGTTGCGTTTAAGATCAATCGGAAGGATGGCACATTTTATCTTTCATAATACGCTAAAGCACCACTTCATTATTTGGCTAAGTGGTTTCATGACACGCTTACTTAAAGTCAATTATGCCTGATGTTTTAAGATCAATGTGATTACAGCTTTCTCAGTAGAAATATTTAGGAAACTTGGTCTCAGTTGGTATGTCACAGATTTTTAATCATACCTATTACAGACTGTCGATGATAATAGTGCTGTTATCTTTTATCAGCGAGAGGAATTGTATTTGATGAGTTGGAAAATAAGCTGATATTACGATGGAAGTGATTATGCAAATAATGATTATGCAATTGTGAAAACGTGCGAACAATTGTGACGTCATTTTATGAATAAAATAACCATCTAACATCGGTAGGTTGTTCTTAATGGTGTATACATAATTTATTATAATCCCTGCATTTAAAGGTGCTGGGTTGATGAGGCAAGATAAATCTTTGGCTGTTAAAAACTAATATACTACTAATACAGCCCCGGTATATAAAATTATTAGCCGCTTGGTATACATCATTGACCTGATCTTGTTATGAAAATGACCTACTAGTGAACGCTTAAGATGGTTTACCTAGTAAGGATTCTGATTTTGGTACATGGTATTAGTGGCACTATATTCTATAATAATTTATCCCATGAGAACAAGTCCTCGTCTACGGGGTCATATTCGGCGGTGTATGCCGAATCCTACATCCATTGTGCCGCACTGTGTGAACTGTCAGTCGTGTGTACAAGTTTCAGCTATAACCCGGAGTTACCTTCGCCTAGATGTAAGCTGTTTATCGATGATTCTGTGGCATTTGATGTCGTGGAACCGGGAAATAAGCATTTTCAAAAGACACTTCAATGTAGGTTGTATATCTTCTTTTTATCTCTCTAATAATGTTTATTTTATCCAACTTATTTTAGGTCAAAGAGTTTGCTCTTTCAATATTTATTCCTTCTATTTCCACAGTTTAGACCTTGAAGATCACTTATGAGACATAAGTTGTCGAAATACGCATATGATGTATTGAAATTAAAATACACCTGTACATGTTCTTATATGTTTATATATAGCGAATCGTGTTGATCTAATTCGAACACATATAGAAATATTTGAATGGATATCACTACTTTACACATGACTTTTCAACTTTTATTTGTTTGTTTAGTGTAAGTTATTGAAATAAGTTATTAATGCGATGTACCTCCTGAAAACACTTATACGCTTAAAGGTAAAGTATTTATTTTATTGACAAAATTTTTATGACCTCTCGTCATAAGAAACCTTCTGAATCTTGTTCTCTATATGGAGGATTATTTATAGATTTTAAAATTTCTTTTGATTGTGTAACTTTGCGGTGAGTGCGAAAGTGGTCGTCCGTAAACTAGTAAAGCACACTAATTGAGTGACCTTTGTTACATTAATTGACCATCCGACGTCGGTACCGTAACTGTAATCGAATAGTTTCGTAATCTCGTTTTTCTGTTTATTATTATTATTATTATAATTATTATTTTGTGCCACACATCTTGGTCATATGTACTTTGTCTTCTCTTTTTAATGGAACCAGCAAACAGTTTACTTAGCAGAATATTTTCTAATTTCTTTTGAATAAACTTACTGAACGAAAACAAGAACTAATGATAACTAAACTCGCTGTATCTCAACATGTATCTTTTACTATCATGTGCTGAATTCTATTGTATGACACGAATTTGACGAAGGAAAAGCAACATTTTTCATTAGAGATAAGCTGTTTGAGATTGTAACACACTCTGTAACTTACCATTGATTTTTATCATATATCCAAATTAAACGCAATTTAGCCTCTCCTTTGCTTTATATCGGCGGAAAATGTTTACCATATTTTGATTGGTGATATATATACCAATGACTATCCAGCGAGAAATGTTTATTTTTTCCGGAGCGCTCATATCACCTTCAGATAATCAATATTTCCTAATATTTTAGTCTTATTTATTACTTAGATTCAATGTGGTGTATTTTCAGTATAATGTCGGTATGGGTTGTTACTGTTATATCAACATAGATACATTCAGTCGGTTTATTTTAGTAAGATGATAGAAAATATTTGAATGTGTCTGTGTAAAACACACATCTTCTTCTATCGCCTACAGCAGCCATAATGCATGGTCCTTTTGCGTATACCACCGGCATTATTTTGATGGTGTAATAATAATAATAATAATAATAATAATAATAATAATAATAATAACAATAATAATAATACGACTGTTTAACAACAATGTTACGACTGGAATTTTAAGGGAAGGATTAAGGTGTAGATTTTAATCTTAGCACATCAGCACATACAGAAAGCGTTTTTCGATGTAAATGTGTAAAATACCGTCACCCCTTCGGCAGTTTACTACCGATAAAACAAAAAGTACTCGTAAAAATGTAAATTTATTAGTTTTTAATTTTGTGCAAATTTCTTACGATTCTTATGATTAGGTCGATTCACTTGTTCCAACAATTACACAATATCCATGCATCACAGTACAGACTGTTTGTTGGTGAAGGACCCAGACTCAGCCGCCAGCTGGATTCCTGTATGTACATCTATCACAATATTCTATTAAAAATTGATTACACGATCATTTCAAATAAAATAATAATTTATTGATGTATTATTCATTTTAGAGCTCCAGAAAACAAGCAAAACAACACCAAAGGCAAAACAGACATAAAATACCAAAATCTAATGCTTCTTGATTTGTGTACATATTCGATACATTGTAACTGATAGAAAATACAAATAACCTTTTCATTGTTAACAATTATAAACTTATGTTTCGAATGTAAAAAAACATCCATAATGAAGTCAGTGCATATAATTGTAAAGCGTTTTAATACAAAGCCTCATTTAAATGATTAAACGTTTGAAAGATCACAAAGTTTTGAATAAAACAAATAAGAGTAGAAAATATCTCTGTGAATCATCTTAATTATTATGTAGTTATGTAGTTTAATAGTTTTCTTGTTCAATAAGTTTATCTAGACTTCATGCATATCCTTCTCTTTGAATCTCTTCACTTACAACAATCTATATTGTCTCAACCATGACAGCACGTGCGTATACGTTTAGTTCTATCAAAAGTAAATTCCTTCCTATTAAACATTTCTTTATTAAGCTGTCCATTTTATTTTTATTTGTATTCAGATATAATGCATGTATTGGATTATATTTAGTCTAATTGTTTAGTCCTGAAAAATCGTAAGTCATAAATCATCATTCAAAACTTTGAGGGAACTTGGGAACCTCTCTTTTGTATTTCCTTATTGATAGTTCCGCTATACAAGCTTTACATGTTGATATTATACTTTCATTTCTTCATCAATATAATATAAATTATTGTAATAAACGCAACTCCTGTCTTTTCATTTATTTTTCAATCGTTGAATTTATGACATGATAATTAAATACACAGACTACTCAGAGAAAAGATATTTTCAAAAAGAAGAATTTTACATTATGTCCGTTTAATAGTTATGGAATATTTAACGCAAAATGATAAAATATATCTTTCTACAAAATAATAGATTACGTTGCATGAATTGAAAGTAAATCGAGGATTTTGAAAATGTACATGTATTAAACTATAATAAGTACCGAAAAAAATACATATAATTAAGCAAGAAGCAAATTTTCTCAAACTCTGAAATAACAGCCTGATTCTTCTATGCAGATATTCTGCACATGTGAAACTATTGTATTGGATGTTGTATTTTTTTGTATGTGTATAGAAATTGTAAGTTTACAGTTGTTTATTCTCTAACCTAACAGATATATTGAATCAATGTTATAAAGAAAGTTATATTAATGGAGTAAACATAAGTTACATATGTGGAAACCACATAAAACATAATCGTATTGACCTGATATGTCATGATAAATTGAGCTTAAAATTGTTTTATATATTTATATCATTTACAAAATTTACATATTACTGTTTTTGTTAGTGCAATTGTTTGTTGTGTTGTGATTTTATTTTGATTCCGTGTAATAGACATATTCTCAAAGGTGATAACGTTCTACTCCATGATGTTTATGTCGACAATCCTCAATTCTATTTTCATACGACGGAATAGAACATTATATATATACTGTATAGTACATATCTAATATTATGTAAAATATTTTTTTGTAATTAATATATAATATTTCCATAATAAAAGCGATCCCGCAATTGAAATTTCATGTTTTATGCTTTTAACCGCAGTAAATGAGATAAGAATGAGTAATTAATTATAATAATATATTCCAGTATTATATACATCATCTGCATATGTATAACAAATGTAAACATTTTATCTTGGCTTACTACGCTGCACAACCATTTCCTCGTCGTTGGATTTCAAAGTCTGAGGTAAGCCTTTATAGTACAATCACTCTTAAACTCCTATTTATTTTTAAAGTTAGTATATACGTATTATTAATGAATGTACCAGATCTTCATGTCGGTGGTCCGTAGTTTAGTATTGATGTACTTAAGCGACTGCATTACACGTTAAATGTGAGATCAGAAAAGGAGTGTCGTGGTCCAGCATATAGTACTGAGACGCTCCCTCCCTTCAATGGAAGAAGAATAATAACAATGTAAATAGTCGACACTGTTGTAGGAATAGAGTTTATGTATTTGTAGAACAGTTAGTATGATCGAATACCTATTCAAATCATGAATCAAGTTAATATATTCTTGTTTTTCCTTCCCACAGTCAACAAATTACGTAAGTTGATTGATTTAGATATGCTGTTATGCAGTTTAGGTTTTAACACAAGAATTTCTATAATTTTATTTCAAATATATGTTTTCTGTACAATATTGATATTATTTTGATATATTTTTTAAATGTGTATAATACCTTATTGAAACGTTTGTCTATTCCTACCCCTATATGCCTACAGATGGTATGTATAATCTTCATACTACATGTTTTAGAGTGTATTTATATGAATATGCATGAACTTAAACATCGAATTCTATATACTCCTATCTGTTACATTACTATGTACATGTGGAAAATATTTTATTTCTAAGTACATACTTACTGTGTACTCTAGTACATGTTTTATTTACCAAATGAAGTTATTTACGAATCCATCAAACTTCAAATATGCAAACACCGCTCCAATATATTCGTAAATGAGAATAAAATGTTTCTTACCCATGCTTTTAGTATCATTCAGTACATATATACTTGAAAATTAATCAATGCCACTTACATACTTTCAATTCTCCGAGAAATTATTCCCACAGATTGATTTCCTATACATTTCAAGAATGGTACATTATGTACATTCTTGTGTGTATTGGGACCTTCGCCGAATTTGACATATAACTGTTATGGCAGATGTTGTATGCAAACAGTGGACACTCACTCTCTCCGAGAACATGGTCTCTCCCTGGAATGTTGTATTGTCCGGGGTCCGCAACGGTTTGTACTGGACAACTTAATAATTTAGCCCTTCTTTTCAGACTCCGACACTAGATAACTGATCGGTACTTCTTCGTTGTTTATCACTAATAGTTGTACAGATCCTGTCATCGTCATTCCATAAATCATCTTAGATTTTACCCTACAATAATTAGAAAAGGAAATATCTTACCACAACATGTCAATGAAAATCTTGATATAGTGAGGACACATACCGCCTTGTCCACGATTAGTTATTCATAACTGTGCGGCGATATGCTATCACAGTGATCAAATGATTATTTTTAACGTTGATTCACTTTGTACTGATTAAGGTAAACATATACTTGATTATATGCCTATTATAACGTAAGCCAACTTGTTCTTCAAATTCAAAGGATATTGAAAAGCAACCAAATATTGAACTATCGTTGGTAGACGGCAATTTAGATACGCAGATTTGATTGCTTATTTTTATTTTTTTTTTTTCTATTATTCTTTTTCTTTCTGTTTTGTTTCGCTTAGAAAAAAATATTTTTCTTTCTGTTCTCCCCTTTAAATAATGACTTTTCTGATGTTGTGGCTCAATGGATAAAGTCCATGTCTTGTGAGCGAGAGATAACGGGTTCGAGTACCGCAAATGTCCTGACAGTACAAATTGAGGTCCCTTACCGCGGTAGACGTGGTACGTACAAGACACCGCATTGGTTCGTGTGGGTACGTTGCATATGTCTACATCTCTGTGTATGCCATCACGCAGATACCGTCACCATACATCAGATACCGTCACCATATATCAGATACCGTTACCATACATCAGATACCGTCACCATATTTCGGATACCGTCACCATATATCAGATACCGTCACCATATATCAGATACCGTTACATGTGACAATGACTTTGTAACATGAATTTCCACGATGATATGCGACAATGACTTTGTACCATGAATTTCCACGGTGGTATGTGACAATGACAATGTCACATGAACTTCCACGGCGGTATGTAACAATGATTATATAACATGAATTTCCACGGTGGTATGTGACAATGACCATGTAACATGAAATTCCACAGGGTTATGTGACAATGGCTATTTAACAGGAACCAGTTGTTCGAGCTAACCAGTGGCTAAAGTTTGAGTATATAGACTATGACTTAAAGTCTCATTTTAAAGATATAGTCCGATGAAATTTTGCCATTGTTAGCTTAACCAGTGGATAAAATTTCGAACAACTGGGCCCAGTTCTTTTCGGATTTTACACTTGTACATGTTTATATACATGAACCATATCAATGACACCTCGTTTATCGAACGGTAATAAAATGCATAAATCAAACATTATGAAATGTTGAAATTGTGAAATAGCAATCAAAACAAACAACAGTCCAACACGTTACGTGACTTTATTGTATGATACAGAAAATTGCCTTCGAAATTTTGACCTACGGAGAAGAAACCATTGTGACAACGGCAAACTGTGGCATCCAACGTACGTATGTATATGATTATTAAGAAAATGTTTTAAATGTCTTTTCATTGTATTTGGTAAGATAAGAACACATATACGCATATCAATTAAGTGCATCAAGCACGCATTTCGACAAGTTTTTACCTCCGTTTGAAACAAAAGACTATAGGCGTGGACTGACAACGAAGACATATTACGAATGCCGAGTTTGGTTTCAGACCTTCTCATTGTACAGCAACTGCAATATGTACATTGCATAGCAGTGTAAGTAAACACCTCTCAAACGGCATACTCTTCAATCATACTTGACAAAAAATCAACACAAAAAAGATGTAAAATTCGTTAATCTGCTCATGATCTTGCAACTGACACGGGTTGGTACAAAAATATTTCTTTGGTAAAAAGGTTATGCCCATTATTTAAGTCCTAGTCAGAAATTGAGGTCGAATTTTATTTCTATTGAAATGATCCTTTGACAAGCCTTTCAAACAAAAGTTTTAAAGAAATATTATTATACCCGACTTACTTAGCTCTCAAAATACTAAAGATTTATGTGGTATGCGTGAATTTAATGTACATGCTGTACAAAATTAAGAAATGATACATCTTCTGTATTATTTTGTTTCATACATGACCTGAAAGTTCATATTTATTTCCTAATTAATGTATAACATCTTTCAAATCATCCCTCTTTCATACTTGACTTTGTGAAGACGAATATTGTCCCAAATTAAATTGTTTCAACTCTTGGATTTATAGTAATAAAATTATATCTTTGTGAAATGTTTCTATGAAAAAGATGTATTATAAAATTACATTATCACATCTTTTACTGTTTATGTAGTGAAATATCGCTGTGTCATAAATTAATGTATGGCATAGGTGACGTCATACCGTGGAAAAGAATTTTGTCAAGCCGGTGTTTGATTAAATAAACACCTTTAAACTGAGTGTAAACATGTGATAAAAAGAATCTGAAATGAATTTTCATTTCATACGTTATTTATGAAACTCGTTGTGTGTTTTATATCCCACCGCAAAGGTTTGGGGATATAAAACAAACAACTCATGTCATAAATACCGTATGAAATGAAAATTCATTTCAGATCCTATATTTACTAAATATGTGAATGACTTTTTAAATTTGCTACTAAATTACAATATTTATGTAAGCAAGGGGATTGTCATGGTCGAAAATAATTTTTTTGTCTTGGACGCTTAATATCTGCTTTTCGTCAATTCCATCCCCCTGAATAAAAAACAAACAAACAAAAATAACATAATGTTAATAACAACCGCAGCAGGAGCAACAAAAACAACAACAACAATAATAATAATACTAAGACATGACTTGGCAGTAAAACGAGCATTAATCTTTGAATAAGCAATACAATTATGTATGGAGCATCGTCCAGCGAAATATGTGGAACATGTGGTAAGACCTTTTAAAAGAATAAGCAATACAATTATGTATGGAGCATCGTCCAGCGAAATATATGGAACATATGGTAAGACCTTAAAGAATAAGCAATACAATTATGTATGGAGCATCGTCCAGCGAAATATATGGAACATGTGGTAAGACCTTAAAGAATAAGCAATACAATTATGTATGGAGCATCGTCCAGCGAAATATGTGGAACATGTGGTAAGACCTTAAAGAATAAGCAATACAATTATGTATGGAGCATCGTCCAGCGAAATATGTGGTAAGACCTTAAAGAATAAGCAATACAATTACGTATGGAGCATCGCCCAGCGAAATATGTGGAACATGTGGTAAGACCTTAAAGAATAAGCAATACAATTATGTATGGAACATCGTCCAGCGAAATATGTGGAACATGTGGTAAGACCTTAAAGAATCCTATTCTGGGAGCAAATCTAACTGGAGATTTGAACAATACACGAAATTGTTAATGAGTTTAGTTTTTATTTTTTGCATTTTCAATATTTGTGCATTTAAAAAAAACATTTTGATATAAAAATCCTTTTTCTTTTAAATCTATCTATTAAATTTTAACCTTAAAATTGCAACTGTTTTTCTTAACATATAAAAGTACCTAATATTATTTTAGTAATATTCTGAACAGAAACATATTGGTACTGAATTTTCTTATATACTTGATAATAAGGTTTAGAAATAAGTTAAAGAACTGGTAAACTGTAGAGTTTTTATCCTGACATGTATGTATCTCTTGCTTTTTGTATCATTATTTCAGCTATTTACACATGTATGACGTTCCATATCTGGTCGCTCGGACCTGCAAACTTGACGGTAACGGCAGGAATAAACAATGCCATTGTCTACAGCAGATATATCATAACGGATGAGAGCGTAAATTGGCCTTTGGTATATGTCCCTCTACAACCAGCTGACAGTCCAAAAGTAAGTATGTACCATTATACCACACTGTTTTGATTAGGAGATCAAGGCGGATGTAACTGCCCGATAGGGGAAGATGACTTCCTCAGATCTCGATACCATGTCTGTTTTACATGGGGCCCATGATTGTGTTTGGAGTCGAGGAAATGTGTATTTGTTACTCATAAGGCCTTGCATTATCTGAAACCTCGAACTATCGCTTAAACGATATGGTAATCAAAACTGTAGCCGGTATGGGTAGTGGATAGGTACTCGACTCGTAACCGAAATGTCTCGGGTTCAACTCCTGCTCTAGGCGCACCGATGTTCTGTCTTTCAGATGAGACAGTAAAAACCGAGGTCCCGTGTCACGATAGGCGTGGCACGTAAAAGATCCATCACCTCTTGGGTCTGTTGCAAAGGTACACAATTCTAAGCAATGCAAAAATATTTAGCCCTTCAGCATCATTATTTATCGAAGTACGCATATGGTACACAAAATTCACATCGATACTCTGATAAGTATTGATTCATTGCGAATAGTTATTTCTACCGAGGGTATACCTTATTTATTCTACCGAGGATATACCTTATTTATTCTACCTTTACAGTATAGAGAATGTTTATTCACTTTATTGAGGATATCTGTATACTTAATTGTAGATATTTATTTAGAATATAGATTCCTCGTCTCACATTAATCAATTTCGATTTGGGATTTAGACAGTGAAAGATGTGCATACAGATGACAATAAAACTTGTGATTTTTCAGATACGATTTATAGGGAATAAATCAGGCTTTTCTCTGGGCGTTATAAAAGTCATCCTCCACAACTGTCCATGTAAGTCAATATTTCATATAAAGACTATCGGAGTCATGCTAGACAGTTACATTTTGTACTCTCTCTCTCTCTCTCTCTTGTTTTTAAAAGGGGGGAGAGTGAACCTCCCTTTCGCCCCCCCCCCCCCCGACACACACACACACTCTGAATCCACTGGTATATGTTGTCGTCAAAACTGATTTAAATAATATTTATATGTGTTTTGTATAATATAAGTTACTAATTCTGCTGTAGACATGTTACTGTACATGTATTTTATATAGGGTACGTTTGTCATGTGTGTATGTTGTGTATGTTATACTGTAAGCCTTTCACAATTGATCATGACTGCGTCAGATGTTTCTCATTCCATTTATTAATGTTGGCTGAAGTTATAACTTGATTACCATCAACACTAAAACGTTTGTTATTTTAATTCCAGGTCATTGCTTGGGTAGTTCTCAGCACTGATCTACAATCCGGAGTCCAGCCGGACTGTAATTCCATTCACAAAAATGTTTTACACAGAATGATGCAGCATCTTCTGATTAAAGCACTGAGAAATATTTCGCAGAATTAAAGATAGTTAAGCATACTACGATACATATACTTTCTGATTACGATTAATACTTTTTTATTTATTTCAACATCTCTATGACAAATCTGAAATATGACAATTATGCGTGGGCCATAGGGCGTGGCTGTTAAGATAGTTGGATATGATAGCATATCACCAGCAGTTAGACGCTTTTTAAGGTTATGATATACAGAAAACTTTTACTAAAATTCATATTTATGGCACAGCATATGATGTGCTCTCTCTCATAATATTTCACAGCATTGTTGCCGTGGAAGCAAGGGTGTGTCATGACCTTGTATCAAGGTCATATCTGCAAGGTGAAGGTCACAGTTCTTATGTATGTTAAATACTTGTCCGGGCCTTAACTCTGTACTGCCCACATGGATTTGAATAATGTGTCATTGTAGTTTTGCCCAGGACCCAAGGTTGGGGCAAAAGTTAAAGTCACAATGCATATGATGTGTAATTCCTTTTCTGGGTCTTAACCTTTTACCCCTTGCATGGATTTGAATAATATTTCACAGAAGTGTTGCTCAGGAACCAAGGATGTGGCACGAATTTAAACCAGCCTTCCATTTCTGAAAATTTCTTAATCTACTTAAGCACTGAAGGAAAGCAGAATACGACACAAGATATATATATACACACACACACACACACACACACACACACACACACACACACACACACACACAAATATATATATATATATATATATATAATTATATATTATATATATATATATATATATTTTATATATATATATATATATATATATATATATTCCATGACAGGTCCCTCTATTTACATTTATTTACATGTAGATTTCTAGATCAGTCAATAGGCATAAATGTACTATTGCACTGTTGTCTGTTTGTTACACTTCACTTAAGAACAATACGCGTACGTTTGTTAATTCAACTATTTAACATTCTTGCAATCTGATTGATTGCTTTTAACCATTATCAGATACTCCCTTTTGAGTCTTGAGCTTTATTGGCCTTGTCAGTAGAAGAGACTATGTAAATGTGATCCATTTATGATCATTATGTTCAGCCGTCTGATACAAAGTTAGACTACATCTCTTATCAACTGGTTACATCTTACCTGAAGACGGTGTGTTCCAGTGGATATGGTGCTTGACTTTTGATCGAGAGGTCCCGGGTACGACTGCCGCAGTGGGTACACCGATGTTTTGTCTTTCGGACGTGACGGTAAAACCCGAGGTCCCGTGTCACGATAGGCGTGCCAAGTTAAAGATCCCTCACTGTTTCGGGAGGGTCAGTTACAAAGATATAAATTTCTACGCAAAGCATCATGCAGATGCTGTGCGTAAATTAATGGTGGAGTGACGTAAAACAATAATCAATCTATCTATCTTGACTTATATGTGTAAGACTATTCTCAAATCCATTATAAGCGTAGTTCAATCGGTGATGTCCTTAACTCGTGATCGAAAGGTCTCGGGTTAGTCCCAACAGTTTTTCGCTTGTCGGTATTTTGTCCTTCGAATAAGACCGACAAAATTGGTAAAAGCCGAAATTCTCCGTCACATTATAGATGAGGCACGTACTTTTGGGGGATCCGTTGTACAGGTCAAAATTTCTGTGCGTTGAATCTAGTAAGTGCCGTCCCCAGGAAAGTTGAAATTCTTCTGACGTAAAACAGCAGAGAGAGAGAGAGAGAGAGGCCCTCAGTCCCTTGATCTCCTTGAACACACGAGAAACAACCCTCCTAGATCGCTCTGATGCATTTGGTTTGTTAATCTATGCAGCCGATTTGAAGAAGCAGTTTGTCAAAGGAGGGTATATTCTAAAGCCCATTTGCCCCACCCTCGAAAGACAGTAATATTTGTAGGGAACATTGATTATTTCATACCTGCCAAGTCTCATCAATATGTTTCAATTAGTTCTGAAGGAGAAGTCCATTAAATCTTATGATTACATACTAAAAGTATAGCCAATCCCCACCCATTCTTTTTAAATTAAAAAATCACACAGATTATTTTTGTATTCCATCTCTCTCCAATGACGGATTTTACAATAAAATCAGTTAAAATACACAAAATGAATACATTATAAACAACCCACAAGGAGAAAATCTAAGAAACTACTTGAAAGTAGCAAAAATGATAAAGTCCAAAAGACGTCAATAACTCGATTTCTGATTCGAAATGAACCCAATGCCAACAACACTTGTTAAGACATCCTTATAGATTACAATACTACATTCATTTTTATGACCTATACAGAAAAAACAACACTTTGAGTACTTCATGTCTACCAAACTCCATGCAGCAGTTCCGAAGAAGTCTTAAGTATGAAAAGTTTAGGCCGGACGGACAGACGGATGGACACCGGACGAAGAGTGATCATGATAGCTCAAACAATAGCTGATAATAGCTGAAATAAACAACGTAGAAGTACCGATCAGTTATGCAGTGTTGAAATCTAAAAGGAGGAGGCTAAATTATGAAACTGCCCAATACAAACCGTTGCGAATCCCTGAATATGCAAAATTCCGGGATGAGACCAAGTGCCCGGGGAGAATGAGCGTCTCCTGTTTGTATGCAACACTAATCGCAAGTTATATGGAAGCATGTCAAATTCGGTGAAGGTCCCAATGCACACACGAATGTAAATAAATGGTGAAAGTGACTTCATAATAGGTATCTGTCGTAAAACAAAACAAAAAACAAACAAAAAGCAAAAACAAAAAAACCCCCCAAAAACAAAACCCCCCCCCAAAAAAAACCCCCAAAAAAAAAAAAAAAAAACAAAAAACACCCCCCCCCCCCCCAAAAAAAAAAAAACAAACACCACAACAAATAAAACCCAGATATGTAGCTGAATACAAAGATTAAGACAAACAATCATTCTATACTTATGATTTATTTATTGGTGTCCACAGCAGCAGTGATTTATTTATTAGTATACACAACAGCAATAATTGGGTCCACAGGTGTATGTATCACATCCTTCAGTTCCGTATTTGTATACAACGTGACTGGCCTTATATACCTCCCCAGAATTCAGTTTCTTGCTGTCATATACGTGGAGTGCTTTGAAACATTTTGGGCTGTCGAACAAAAATGTAATCATTGATCAGTCATACTTACTAGTGATAACAGACGTTTTATATTTCCACGATATACAAATCGTTACCTGAGAACCATACATATTTCACTGCATAAACAGCAAAACATGTGATAATGTTTTATCTGTCATTTTCCCTGAAAGTTGAAAGTTATATTTGTATAACAAATTTATTGTGCCTCCAATAAACATTTTTTCTATTATGTTTACAGGACGATAAAATAACAAAGATATGCCACTCTGTCCCATCTCCAAATTTTCAATTCCTTCTAAATGGTTAATCCTTCTTTTCTTTTTCCCCATTATTTTCAGGAAATCCAAACCGCTTTATCTACATCTCATATGACAACAGTCATTCACAGAATAATTCCAATGATCAGTGATGGAAAATTTAGTAAAACTCATATATGTATCTCCAAAATGAAGAACTTTGAAGAATTTAGCATTTTTATTCAATTGAATATTCTGATTTTGAACTCAGAAACACATAATGCTTATAATCACGATTCTCTGTCTTTTCTTACTGTGTTAATACTCCATTATTTTCTCGGAGATTGAAATCTATACAACTGCCTTCAAACCTGAAAATCAAGTTCAACATGTTGACAATAGAATAGTATGGATCTCAGTCGCCGAAATTAATCATAGATTCTGACGCATTATTTACCCCTATCATGCTTTTGATTTATTTCTGTTATAAGGAACTTATCAGCTTTAATAAGCATAAAGTAAAAAAATCTAGAAATTTTCATCTCTCTCTCTCTCTCTCTCTCTCTCTCTAGCAGTTATCTTAAGAGCGATAAAATGCTTACCGTTTCTTAATCTTCCTCTCTTTCTCTCTCTCTCTAGCAGTCATCTCAAGACCTCTCTCTCTCTCAGTCGTCTTAAGATCGATAAATGCTTACCGTCCACCATAGTTTCCCGAAATTTTCTTCATAGAACTAGCAGCAACAAGGCATGCAGTGTGACAGTTAAGATGTGGATCTCCACAGTTTTTCCTGCTGGCGGCTACAGCGCCAGCCGATTTTCTAACAGCTGTACAGACTGCCTGCGCGATACGGTCATTTCTTTGCGAATGACCAGCATCAGTGGTCACCATAATGACTGAAAAATATACAGGTATCCTTATAAGAAAAAGCACATTTGATTTGTATTCTTGGAAAGAAAGAAAGAAAGAAATGAATTTGAACGTGCATTTCATATGACAATATTTGATAGGCGATCTTGAAAAAGATAACTAAGCCACAGGCAATCCGCTTAGTTTCGACTCATTCATGACATTATAAAGTGTGGTCCATAAAAGGAGAGAAGAAGGACCGCTCTTGTTTAATTTATGGTATGCTAATATTGCAAATATAATCAAAACAGGCTTACGTTTGATTTCTTGATGATGGTGCCCGATATACTGGTAGAATAAATATTTGCCAAAATAACGTAAACCCAAATACACATAAGAAGAAAAACCAATCGATTTTTAAGGTTTATATCATATCTAAACAATTTGAATAAAAATCACTGTTCTTATGATAAATAAATAAAAAATACTGACTTACTAGCCAATAATAATGATGTTAGATATATCATGTCCGTTCGTTGACAAAATGTGGATTGGAAATGAAGAATTGGATATTGATCAGCTGTGCCATAACATATGTCAGCGTATATTAACAAACCGTTTAAGGATTTATTGCCATATCGTGTATCATGTTCGAGCATTCAATTACTTTTATTTGAGAATATGGAACATGCAATCATGCTGACATGTGCAAAAAAATAAAATAAAAAAAAAAAAACATGACCTCATTCCCATCTCCCCCCTTTTTATACGTATGCCTCAAGTCATTGGAATCAACATAACTTGGCTTGATAACCTCACTTATTAATACTTACCACTAATGAAATCATAATGCATGATAACGAGTGTTTTACTGTATACCAGTAAGTACCATACAGCATATATTTCATTACTTAATATATCATAATTAATAGCTACTATAATACATTTATATACATGAAGTGGGCAGAATGTCTCTGATGGCAGACACCCTCTTCTCCTCTTTGTATTCTTGTTCTTCTTCGCGGTGTATTAACGGTTTATTTTAACTTAAGTGTTTCCTTACTATTGATAAGTATTAGAATAAACATGCATAGGCCTATGTACATTATGTTTGTAACTTTAAAGTGGATATATAAATATATATATATATTAAATTCAAACCAAACAACATATTTGAGTAATTTTTGATCATTCTACCAAAAAAAAAAAAAAAAAAAAAAAGAAAAAAAAAACCCCAAAAACCCCCCAAAAACCAAAACAATTAGATCATGGAACAGGGATCCTGACTTACAAGATATCATAAACATACACAATGAGTGCTCTTTAATGAATTAAAGGGACACTATCCCCCAACCACGTTTTATGGCATTAGAATAATAAATTTACGCTATACGCTATTTTTCTAGGCTTGTTAAAGTTATAGAGTTTCCGTTAAATATAAAATTTTAAACTTAAAATCAACAAAGATGCGGTAATTTAAAAGGAATTTATTAAAATTATTTTTCCCGTTTTAAAAGTCCTTTTATGGAATTCAAATCCGCCCATTTGCACATGCACAGTTTGATATAAACAAAAGACGCCTTGTATTTCGAGGAGTTTCCGATGCAAGGGCCAAGAAAAAGAGGAAGAAAGAAACATTTAACGGACTCTGATGTCAAAACGCTAAATAGCGTGCTCTTACCTCGCTCTCCATCATTGTTTTGGTGCGGTCACGTGATTGACACGTCATGCATATCATTTCAAAGGCATGGATTACGAGAAAATAAAAGCGATATATTGACGTCCGTGACTCGATTAATATGTGTATTTTTTTTAAAGTTTTTTCGTATGCTTTCTAATAAATATCTAACTGACCTATATAGATAGTTAAATACAGTACACATTTTTAAAACCCATATTATATGCCGAGGGACAGTGTCCGTTTAACGTATTTTAAATGAAAAAAGTAACAGAGGAGGCAAAACGCCAAGGGGGTATAATATCGAAATTAGTATAAAAGCGCTACCCCTGGCTACTGGACTAGATTGAGGAAAACATGAATTTCATTTTGGATCCTGCTTTATGATTATTGTAAATGAAAGACGATAGAAGTACATGTAACTATATTGATTCATTATAACATTTTACGCTGTAAAGGTTGATCTCAGATAAGAGTATGTAAATTCAACGATTTATTCACGACAAACAACGATTACATAATAAGTACAAGTACAGTGCAAATACAGCGAGCTTAGTTCATTTTATGCACATCTGAAATAAACTGCGACATCATCTCACAGATGTTTGAAAACCTGGTCGGTAACCGGCTGCCAATTGTGTTTCAAAAGTTCGGAAACCCTCTTTGCCGTCATTTCATACGAACGAGCACAGTTCTTAAAGTCCTGATAAAAGTCGTCGCTCCAATCGCTACTCTTCGGCCAGTCGGCCCTCTTGATCAAACCATTACTGCGAACGATAAATTTGTTCAAAGATTTGCCCTCCTTGGCTATCAATATGGCAGTGGCAGTAGATATTCTCTCCTGAATCACTACAGACTGAAGATTTGGACAATGCCTCGCAAGCATCACTAGAGATGAGTCGCTTCTGTCATGAAAGGACCTTGAGCCGTGTCTCCGTGGGAGACGTTTTTGAACAAAGTGTTCCAGAGTTTGATGATAATAGTGAACGGTTGATACTGCAATTTCGTTATCAAACTTGGAGTAAGGTGTGTCATAGATTATTTCTCGAACAGGTGCGTGAGGTTGAAGTCCTAGTTGAGCTTTTGTGTGACCTCTTATCTCTAAAACCACTCGGAAGTAAGGTGACATTTGTTTGACCAATTTCCAGGCTTCATCACAAACAGGTTGGAAATCGCACGTATATCTACCCTGCACTAGGTGCAACTCCACGAGTCCTGATGTCCCCAACATAACGATTACCTCGTCGTTTACATGTTGAGGACTCACTACCAGTTTTTGTAAATTGCTAAACGAGGAAAGTTCCACCAGAGGGTACGGATTTTTAGAACAATTCAGAATTTCAAGTTTTCGAAGACAGCTTTCGCATGAAGACGATATCGAGTCCATTAACCCGGGTACTTCATCTTCATCCAATAAAAGGTGATTCAGTTTAACATTCCTCAGATTTTGCATTTTCCCGAGTAATTCTTTCAATTCATCCAAAATTTTCCCTCCTGTTCCATGAACAATCACTCCAGTCATACCTCGAGTCTCGCACGCGAACGTAAAGTGAAAAGTGTTTAAATGAGGCATTGGAAAGACTTCATAAAAGCCAAGGTATGCCGTCAAAATCCTCAGAAATTCATACAAGTTATAAAAGTTATGAATGGGTGTAATGATAATTCTCTTAAACAAATGTCCTACGCGGTGAAGACACAGCTGGGCTTTCCTTGGGCATAACTCGATTTGATAACCTTTGAAGAAATTGAATTTTCTGCGAGTCAGGACACGACCTTTCAATATAAATGTTTCCCATACTCTAGGCGCGTAGAAAATTTGGTACCAGTTCCGACATATCTGAGACGCAATATGTCGCCTCCTAGGGTCGAGAAGCGTGAAAATGTCCTCAAGTAAAATTTCCGGGAGATATGCCCATCCATACTCCTGTTCTTCATAATCCGGTTCTTGAAATCCGAAATCGCATGCCTGAAATAACAAGAAATAAATGTGACGATTTTAAACGTAAACAAGTTAAACGAATCTTGTGATTTGATATAAAGTAAAAGAATTGCTTACATTTGTATTCACGTATAATACTACTTGTTGCGATAAAAAATAGTTGTCCCATATTTCATCGCACAGTTGCCCGCATTTGAAATCTGCAATCTTATTTGAGTCCAGTCCTGTTGTCCCGGGTGGGAATGCGGTTACGTTAACCTTTTCAACCGTTCATGAACACTGCATTTCAAATATTAATGCATTTTGTTAATAAACATGTACAACACAGTAATACTTACCATTTCTGGAATGAGTTATACTGTCAGAGAATGATTTTAAGACTGTCCAAACACTCTTATAGATATCTGATAAACAATGAAATCTGCGCAGCAGAATTACATCATGTGACTAGCTTGTTGAAGCGTCAACAGAGTACGGCTGCCAGAAGGGCATCTTTCCAAAATTTCACTATGATGATGAGTAAGCATCACACGGGAAAGTCAAGGAAAATCGAGACATATATTTAATGCATCCGGAAAAAAAGTATATAATAATTGTTATAAAAATAACACTAGTATGTCCTATAATAGCTTTGCAAAAATGATATCGATTCGTCCCCTGTGTTTTTATCGTAATGCATGGTCTGTCATACATAGTAAAAAAAAAATCAAAATATAACAATGATGTAACGAAGCATGTTGATGATCTACAACGAACCATCTCTTAGTATATGAGGATTGCAGTTGGAACATGCAAAAATAAAGCTGGAAAATGTCCAATAGGAAACATGAATGCTATCAAATACTCTGCATTTTATTTATAAAAAAGTATGATTTTACCTCCTCAAAGCATTGCTGATCGGCATCCTGAAGCAATGAAATGTCCAGACCTCTGGTGCCAGGTCTACAGGAGAATGAGGAGCCATCATGTTTGCCGTCCGCCATTGTCTATAACTGCTGAGACAGGTGTGCTATAATTAGACATATATATTGCACGTGCGCGTTCCCTGTCGATGCTGTCGGCACTATTTACTATGTTTACACAGGAGATAAACTGTAGAGGCACCGAGTTTTCCATCAGAGTTGAAGAACTTACTTCCTGTGAAGTAACAGAGAAAGAGGAAACTGATGATCGGTCGTAGCAAGTAAAAACGATAAAGGTAAGGTTAAATAAGATCTTAATTGTATTGACAGTGTACTACGATTCAGAAATAGGTTAAGTTTTATGTGTATGAATATGTTTGAGTAAATGCATTTTAAGTATCATTCCCATGCACTTTGTTCCTCCACCGACTGACAACTGGACATAAAGTTATGATCTGTAAATTAAATAAAACTCCCTATCTGTCATAGCGAGAGTGATCGACTTTAGGTCACAATTTGAAGAATGCACCAATAGTGCCGCCACGATTAGAATTAAGTGAAATGATTTCTGAGCCTGGTGTAAAACATGATGAAAAACCACTAGAATATCATCTATAACATAAACAAAGTCGCGTTATTCTAAAAGTCCGACTTTTCACATTACTAATTATCTAGATACATGTATACAGGAGCATATGGGAGATATACACTTCTACTGCCTCCAATTATTATCTGTGTTAGCATGGTGTTCTGGTGAACCGACCCCTAGAGAGTAGAGGCGGATCACAAACAGTGGTTCTGGAACAACGTTCATACGAAAGTGCAAAATAATATTTCTTTCCCTATATATTTTAAAGCAGTCACCTCTTGTTTTTCAAAGTAAATATGTGTGTCTGTATTTAGTGCAGACATTTTCAGTAGATGCGATTTATCGTAATAATATTACAGGCATAAAAAGTAAATCAATAGCAATTTTTTTCGCTTGACCCTTATACTTACTCTAGTCATCCCCACAGTGTCACTATCACGATACTAGTCCTAATTGCTTATGTGTATAGTCCTTGTTTATCCTGATTTTCTAGTCAATATTTTGATCAGAAATTCTAAGCGTTTGGGTAATTGAAAGCGGAAGAGTTTCAATTTTCATATAAATTAGAAAATTTCTAATCGGCTATCCTTACTTTAAGTATTTCAGCTCTTTACAAGACGTGGGAATGTGAATGAAATTTACAGAATCAGAAGGAGTGATGACTTGAAATGTGGGAAACCATGAAAAAGCATAGAGGGACATTAATTCTTTCATTTCTGGTATTTTTACATTATGTTCAATCATCTGTGATTGATTTTGGTCTCCATGACTATACAACGTATAAACTAAAGGTCAACAAAGTGTTCGATTTTCACATCATTGACCCAGAATGGCAAAAATTTGGGTTTACGTTGGAGGTAAGAATAGTTACGTAATGTGTGAAATACATATATGACATTTCAAAAAGACAATGTTATATGTAATGTTAAAGATGTACATGAATGCTACATTCATTATCACACTAAAAGAATTCTGTTCACTGAGATGGAAAGATTAATCTTCAAATTTATCACAACGTTTAAAAATGGCAACATAACGGTCAATGCTCAGATCCAGTGAGGGAAGAAGGTATTCGGCCTTTTCGTTATACAGAGTTACTTCCCACTTGGGACGGTATCTGACGTAAAACAATTATGACGTTATCAAATTCTATCGAAACTGATCTAAAACTCCGGGAAATGATAGTCAACAAATGGCGTTTTCATAGGAATTTGATACGTCATAATTACTGTGTAAAATGGGAAGTAACTCTGTTGAACGAAAAGACTCAATATCCACAGAATCCGTAAACATAAATTTTCTTAGCATTTGATATCATTTCAATTAACATCAGATAATTTGACAGAACTCCATTTCAGAAACATTTCATGAACATGTCGCGCATCGCATTAATCACAGTGTCTGGAATTTCGCTGTCCTGATATATTAAAACCTACCATCACTGCATTCAGCGCTATCTTGGCGTTAGCTTATCCTATACATTTCGCGCTATCCCGACGTTATTAATCTGAGTGTACATTCCTTCCGCGCAATCCCGACATTAGCTTAGTCTGTACATTCCGGGCTATCCCGACGTTAGCTTAGTATGTACATTCTGTGCTATCCCGACGTTAGCTTAGTATGTACATTCCGCGCAATCCCGACGTTAGGTTAATATGTACATTCCGCGCTATCCCGACGTTAGCTTAATATGTACATTCCGCGCTATCCCGACGTTAGCTTAGTCTCTACATTCTGTGCTATCCCGACGTTAGCTTAGTCTGTACATTCTGTGCTATCCCGACGTTAGCTTAATATGTACATTCTGTGCTATCCCGACGTTAGCTTAGTCTCTACATCCTGTGCTATCCCGACGTTAGCTTAGTATGTACATTCCGCGCTATCCCGACGTTAGCTTAGTCTCTTCATTCTGTGCTATCCCGACGTTAGCTTAATATGTACATTCCGCGCTATCCCGACGTTAGCTTAGTCTCTACATCGTGTGCTATCCCGACGTTAGCTTAGTATGTACATTCCGCGCTATCCCGACGTTAGCTTAGTCTGTACATTCCGGGCTATTCCGACATTAATTTAGTCTCGCATTCCGCGTTATCCCGACGTTAGCTTAGTCTATAGATACTGTGCTATCCCGACGTTAGCTTAGTATGTACATTCCGCGCTATCCCGACGTTAGCTTAGTCTCTACATCCTGTGCTATCCCGACGTTAGCTTAGTATGTACATTCCGCTCTATCCCGACATTACCTTAGTCTGTACATTCCGGGCTATCCTAACGTTAGCTTAGCCTATACATTCCGAGCTATCCCGGGAGCAGGCTTGGTGTAGTGGTTAAGGGCTTGGCTTTCGGTGTCGACGATCCGGGTTCGATTCCCTGGTTGCACCACAATGTTTGAGGTTGGTTACCTCCCGCTTCCATGTAGCGATATAACTGAAAAAGTGTTGAAAGCGACGTAAAACACCAATCAACCAACCGAGCTATCCCGACGGTAGCCTAGTATGTACATGCACATTCCGCGCTATCCCGAGGTTAGCTTAATCTCTGTCACAAGACGGTCACATACCCTCATAAATCCATAGTCTCGTACCCACAGGGACAAAGCTCGCTTGAACCCGGGATCGATTTTCGTATGTATACTGTATGGACCATATACATACGAAAATCGATTCCGGGTTCAAGCGAGCTTTGTCCCTGTGCTCGTACCATATCATCAAGTGTGATAAAGAGCGTTGTGACATTTCGGTCATTCCCTACAAATACATGTATTGTAATCAAAGTGGCATGATAATGGATGGGACTGGAATGCAAGTACATTGAAGGTATGTATATAGCTGGGGTGTCAGGGGTGTTAGGACCCCAACCTTGGAATTCGTCACATAAGTGCATTTTCCAATATAATTTACCGATAGGCTCGACCCCCCCCCCCCACCCCCCCCTACTGCCCGGGTTGCTGGACTGGAACCAACCCACCCCACTCAAAACTTCTTGATCAGCCCATGTGTAGACAAACTGTGACCGGTCTATATAACTGAAGCCTGGTCTTAATGGTCACCATACACGTCAATAGCCTACTGGATTGGACGCTTAGTACATGTATGTTTTGAATTAATGGCGTCACGTCACGTTGAATGGCGTCAGTTTAATTTTCGAGATGAAAATTGTCTTTAAATCCCCATGTCATACAGATATAGACATGTATGCATTCTTGTCATGATGATTGCAGAAGGAAATATGTTTTGTTTCTCTGCTGCTGTCTACCGGTATTTACATCACATGCTTACATAATTGTTCCTCAATGTAATATCCAGAGCGCTGATAAGACTGCATTTGATATTTCACTACAATGTCTAGTATTCTGCTATCCTCTTTTATTCGGGATTATAAGTAATTGTTTTGTTCTGTCCTCTTCGTCAAACAACAAAACAAAACAAGCTGTGTTTGTGAAACACTTATACCCCAGCAGCACCAAACTCCGAAAAGTTTTTTAGCGTGAAGGTCATTGTCAAGGTCAAAAGGTCATCGACCTTGGTGTCATTTGAAAGGGCTTCATTAGTTGAGTACGCATGTCAAATATGAAGTCTCTATCCCTCACGGTTCAAAAGTTATAGCCAAGGTTAAAGCTGACAACAGACAGACAAACAAATAAACAAACAGACAGACAGGGAAAAAAAAAACAATATGCCCCCGATCTATCGATCCGGGAGTATAAAAAAGAACAAAACTAAAAAGAAAAAACGCCCTCAAAAACAATAATTGATAACACAAGAAAAGGCATATAGTGAATTACCATTTGTAACCACTAAGTAATATGTGAATGGAGTTAAATCTATCACTTTAAAAACATTCCATGAGGTAGGGATGCATTTTAAGACAAAAAGGGGGAGGGACCAATGCCTCCCTCCTTTCAAAAGTGTGCACAAGTGGTTTGTGTTCCACTTTTCATAGACGTTTTACTTTATTGAACTGCAATTATTTACATTATAGTTGCGGATTTAGAGGGAGGGGCTGGGATACCTCCCCTTATTCGCCACAAGTAAAAATCCAGGTTTGGCACCAAAAATGGCCGAGTAGCTTGGTTAATACATATGTGGGCCCCCTTTTTGCAGAAAACCTGGATCCGCCACTACATTGTTCTATTTTCAATAAGGTTTAAGTATAATAGTGATCTACTAAAGTGTAGCAACTATGGGGTCGAATGTGATCCAATGTGTCTAGCGACTTGTCTGGTAGATGTGAGATACGCTTATCAGGTATCTTTAGGACGAGGACTACACTAGTACGTACAGTATCAGGTATCTCTAGGACGAGGACTACACTAGTACGTACAGTATCAGGTATCTCTAGGGCGAGGACTACACTAGTACGTACAGTATCAGGTATCTTTAGGACGAGGACTACACTAGTACGTACAGTATCAGGTATCTCTAGGGCGAGGACTACACTAGTACGTACAGTATCAGGTATCTTTAGGACGAGGACTACACTAGTACGTACAGTATCAGGTATCTCTAGGGCGAGACTACACTAGTACGTACAGTATCAGGTATCTCTAGGACGAGGACTACACTAGTACGTACAGTATCAGGTATCTCTAGGGCGAGGACTACACTAGTACGTACAGTATCAGGTATCTCTAGGACGATGACTACACTAGTACGTACAGTATCAGGTATCTCTAGGGCGAGGACTACACTAGTACGTACAGTATCAGGTATCTCTAGGGCGAGGACTACACTAGTACGTACAGTATCAGGTATCTCTAGGACGAGGACTACACTAGTACGTACAGTACCAGGTATCTCTAGGGCGAGGACTACACTAGTACGTACAGTATCAGGTATCTCTAGGGCGAGGACTACACTAGTACGTACAGTATCAGGTATCTCTAGGGCGAGGTCTACACTAGTACGTACAGTATCAGGTATCTCTAGGACGAGGACTACACTAGTACGTACAATATCAGGTATCTCTAGGGCGAGACTACACTAGTACGTACAGTATCAGGTATCTCTAGGACGAGGACTACACTAGTACGTACAGTATCAGGTATCTCTAGGACGAGGACTACACTAGTACGTACAGTACCAGGTATCTCTAGGGCGAGGACTACACTAGTACGTACAGTATCAGGTATCTCTAGGGCGAGGACTACACTAGTATGTACAGTATCAGGTATCTCTAGGACGAGGAGTACACTAGTACGTACAGTACCAGGTATCTCTAGGGCGAGGACTACACTAGTACGTACAGTACCAGGTATCTCTAGGGCGAGGACTACACTAGTACGTACAGTATCAGGTATCTCTAGGACGAGGACTACACTAGTACGTACAGTACCAGGTATCTCTAGGACGAGGACTACACTAGTACGTACAGTATCAGGTATCTCTAGGACGAGGACTACACTAGTACGTACAGTACCAGGTATCTCTAGGGCGAGGACTACACTAGTACGTACAGTATCAGGTATCTCTAGGACGAGGACTACACTAGTACGTACAGTATCAGGTATCTCTAGGACGAGGACTACACTAGTACGTACAGTACCAGGTATCTCTAGGGCGAGGACTACACTAGTACGTACAGTATCAGGTATCTCTAGGGCAAGGACTACACTAGTACGTACAGTATCAGGTATCTCTAGGGCGAGATTACACTAGTACGTACAGTATCAGGTATCTCTAGGGCGAGGACTACACTAGTACGTACAGTATCAGGTATCTCTAGGGCGAGACTACACTAGTATGTACAGTATCAGGTATCTCTAGGAAGAGGACTACACTAGTACGTACAGTATCAGGTATCTCTAGGACGAGGACTACACTAGTACGTACAGTATCAGGTATCTCTAGGGCGAGGGCTACACTAGTACGTACAGTATCAGGTATCTCTAGGGCGAGGACTACACTAGTACGTACAGTATCAGGTATCTCTAGGGCGAGGACTACACTAGTACGTACAGTATCAGGTATCTCTAGGGCGAGGACTACACTAGTACGTACAGTATCAGGTATCTCTAGGGCGAGGACTACACTAGTACGTACAGTATCAGGTATCTCTAGGGCGAGGACTACACTAGTACGTACAGTATCAGGTATCTCTAGGACGAGGACTACACTAGTACGTACAGTACCAGGTATCTCTAGGGCGAGGACTACACTAGTACGTACAGTATCAGGTATCTCTAGGACGAGGACTACACTAGTACGTACAGTATCAGGTATCTCTATGACGAGGACTACATTAGTACGTACAGTACCAGGTATCTCTAGGGCGAGGACTACACTAGTACGTACAGTATCAGGTATCTCTAGGACGAGGACTACACTAGTACGTACAGTATCAGGTATCTCTAGGGCGAGGACTACACTAGTACGTACAGTACCAGGTATCTCTAGGGCGAGGACTACACTAGTACCTACAGTATCAGGTATCTCTAGGGCGAGATCTACACTAGTACGTACAGTATCAGGTATCTATAGGAGGAGGACTACACTAGTACGTACAATATCAGGTATCTCTAGGGCGAGACTACACTAGTACGTACAGTATCAGGTATCTCTAGGACGAGGACTACACTAGTACGTACAGTATCAGGTATCTCTAGGACGAGGACTACACTAGTACGTACAGTATCAGGTATCTCTAGGGCGAGGTCTACACTAGTACGTACAGTATCAGGTATCTCTAGGAGGAGGACTACACTAGTAGGTACAATATCAGGTATCTCTAGGGCGAGACTACACTAGTACGTACAGTATCAGGTATCTCTAGGGCGAGGACTACACTAGTACGTACAGTATCAGGTATCTCTAGGGCGAAACTACACTAGTATGTACAGTATCAGGTATCTCTAGGACGAGGACTACACTAGTACGTACAGTATCAGGTATCTCTAGGGCGAGGACTACACTAGTACGTACAGTATCAGGTATCTCTAGGGCGAGACTACACTAGTACGTACAGTATCAGGTATCTCTAGGGCGAGGACTACACTAGTACGTACAGTGTCAGGTATCTCTAGGGCGAGACTACACTAGTATGTACAGTATCAGGTATCTCTAGGACGAGGAGTACACTAGTACGTACAGTATCAGGTATCTCTAGGACGAGGACTACACTAGTACGTACAGTATCAGGTATCTCTAGGGCGAGGGCTACACTAGTACGTACAGTATCAGGTATCTCTAGGGCGAGGACTACACTAGTACGTACAGTATCAGGTATCTCTAGGACGAGGACTACACTAGTACGTACAGTATCAGGTATCTCTAGGGCGAGGACTACACTAGTACGTACAGTATCAGGTATCTCTAGGGCGAGGACTACACTAGTACGTACAGTATCAGGTATCTCTAGGGCGAGGACTACACTAGTACGTACAGGATCAGGTATCTCTAGGGCGAGACTACACTAGTACGTACAGTATCAGGTATCTCTAGGGCGAGGACTACACTAGTACGTACAGTATCAGGTATCTCTAGGACGAAGACTACACTAGTACGTACAGTATCAGGTATCTCTAGGGCGAGGAATACACTAGTACGTACAGTATCAGGTATCTCTAGGGCGAGACTACACTAGTATGTACAGTACCAGGTATCTCTAGGACGAGGACTACACTAGTACGTACAGTATCAGGTATCTCTAGGGTGAGGAATACACTAGTATGTACACTATCAGGTATCTCTATGATGAGGACTACTCTAGTACGTATAGTGCCAGATCTGTGACAAAGAAAACAGCTCACTTATATACAGCATTACTGTATCATGTATGGAAGGATATAATGAATAACGATATCAATATGCCATGTTGAAAATCCTTGCAGGTTGAACAGATTCCCGTCTGGCTAACATACAATCAGTCTGAATTCCATCTGTATGGCATTCCTGGAAAACTCGACATCGGAAGCCATATACTTTTCTTCTATCTCAACAAGACAGACAGCTGTACAGGAAATGACCTTGAGATCAAGATAACTGTGGAAGATATAAGCATTAATCAAGGTACAAATACATTTCTTACGGTACGGATATCGGGTAATCAAAAATTTACTTTGAGATCACTTCTCCCCAAATGGTAATTACACATTATGTTTATACAAGTATTGACTAATATTTTTGTTATTGTTTTTCGCCAGTGAGAGACCATTGCACTTATATGGTGGCGGCACCTGCCTAGTGCATTGCTTTAGGATTTTATCTTATGTTATAACCCACAAGAACAGTGCCAACGTATACCTTGACATGGTGCCTTGGTTTATACCGTGGTATGGGGCCTTGGTTTATACCGTGACACGTGGTACCTTGGTTTATATCGTGAAATGTGGCCTCGGTTTACACCGTGGCACGAGGTTTCGGTTTGTACCGTGACACGGGCCTCTGTTTATACTTTCTTATCCGAATAACATTGGAATTAAGGCAGATGATAAATCACCCTAGAACAATCCTCAGATCTAAGATCCAGTACAGTACCACTACATTCTTCAAGCACTCTTCGGTCCAATGATTTACATTAAATACAATGCATAAATCTCCATCATCATACATTGCATAAATCTCCATTATCACCTCCATCAGTACTTTGATCCCTCCTCCTCTCGAGCGCGCTTTTTGTAGATTACTATCCCAAACGGAATAGGTATCCTATTTAAAACAAATTTAGTTTTTCTTTGGAGTTATATTTTCTTTCGGACGGAAATTGTGTAAACTTGATTTTGCAAAGCCATGTTTGATCACAGGGCTTTCGGTTCGCTGCCCCCTACCTTAGTATACCTAATATAAGAAAGGGGGCCATCGAGCCAAAAGCCCTGTATTTTGATATTATTCGCAAGACGTCATATTAGAATTTTACTTACATTCTGGATTATGCTGGAGGAAATGCATCGAGTATGTTTAGAATAATGTCTATTGGTTTGTGATCATGTATATGTTTGTTTACATTACCTAACTTCCTCGATGATGATGCTCAGTACAATTGTAGCATATAAAATTGTAAACTATGTATTTCTGTTGCTACTTATTTTATGTATATCGGGCTTTCATAGACATGATGTGAATGGCAGCATTAATCTTTCCTAATTTCACTTTGTAGATTCATGTAAATATAAGCCTGTAAAGAAGGATCCCGTGGACCATATACACGCAGTGGCCGGCAAACCATTCCTTCATCAGTTATCAGAAGATGTGTTTGAAGATGTAGAAGATGGGAGCACGCGGAAATTAGATCTAGATCTTATCTCCATCTACAGTGAAAATACTCAGGCGGGTGTCCCGTGGTTACTATTAGATACTGCTAATCACACACTGTATGGGTTACCGTTGCAATCCAGTGCTACAGAGGTCATGGGATTGTCCGCTACGGATTCATGTGGACTGAAAGATGTAGATGCAATCAGTGTCAATGTAGAATCAGTAAAGCGACCACACTATGAATTTGTGATGTATCTAACTACGTCTTCTTTCAACGTCATGAAACAAAAAACATATCAGTACAGATTTGTGACAACATTACAAAGCTGGCTACAACAAAATATTCAAATTTTGACATTTAATCCTACCAATCGTAGTGTCACATGGATACTTGCTGATGACGGCATAACCGACAGGTGTGACGGAGTTATCATAAATTCTACTAAAAATAAATTAACAACAGACAATGGGACCATACTTCCAGAATTAAATTGCCATTTTTCACCGTATTTCAAGGTATACAAAACTGAAATCCGATATTTAGAAATTTGTTACCTCACTGTAGAACATGTACCAAATGCCACTCATCTTCGATCAGATTTTAGATATTGGTTGGAAGTTATTGTACCCGCTCTTATTTTCATTGTTCTTTTTATTACACTAGTCATCTTTTTATATTCAAAATGTGGACGATCTCGTAAAAAGAGGGGGAAGTACATACTGAACGACGAAGAGGCGACATTTATGGAGGAAAGACAACCCGTGATCCTACAGTCCGAGAACCCTCTAGATGATTCCAACCTACAACCCAAGTCCCCGATCATAATCTCTCCTGCTGACGATTCTACCGTTCAGCGAGCAACGGAGGTTAAGAAGTCAGGTCCTGCCATCCCCGAGGTCATGATTACACCAGAAAGTCCTCCCCCTCAATACAGACTACCTCCCCCATATAATAATCAGCACCAGTTCTGGTAGATCCTGCTTCAGAACATTAACAGGATTGAACACTTACAAATGCTGTTACCAATTCATGGATTATTTGCCGCATTTACTCATTATGTATATGTCCCTGAAGTATTACATATTAATATAATTGTTTTGACTAGATTGTTATATTTGTACTTAGATATCTATTCATTTTTATGTATCTTTTATTTATTATCAATATGTATTATTTCCACTTTCTTTAAACTTTAATGATTTGCATTGAACAAATACATAGAGGCAATGTGGAGTTCAAATTATATAAAGAATTTTAACAATATTGAGTGACTTTTGCTTAGTTTTCAATCATACATGTACATGTACTACATTTTTTTTATTTTTTGTTTTCTACTTTTATTTATTTATTTTTTTTTTTTTGGGGGGGGGGGGGGTGTTCAGACTTAATAAAATATTAAAAACTAGCTTTTTGTTAGACTTTTTATTCCCTCAGTGACATAATGTGTAGAAAGATATTAATAAACAATTGAAAATATTCTTCACAACAACACCCTAATCTAAACAAATACAAGAAATCAATACTAGAATATTATAGTTATCATGAATTTACACACCCATACATACAGATACATGTATATCAATAAACACACCTCTTCTGAAATATAAGAAATATTTGTTACACAAATGACTTATATATGTACTGAACTAATGCTGTAATCTTTATTATATCTACAATACTGCCCCCATCGGAGAATCTCTTTACATAATAAAATTTATTGTTTAATAATAGTTTAAATAAACTTTCTACAATTTAAATTTATCTTAAAGTTTTAACCAATCTAGAATGGACACATTCAAATATAGATTTGTGTCTTCTTTGCATGATTACCGTCACAATATAAATATATATATATTTAAACAGATCGAACAAGTAACATAAAGGTAAAAAATTATGAAAAATGTATCAAATACATGAAAGATGGACTATCAGAAAACAGGTGATATTTAAAGGCACATGAACATAAGTAGTCAAAGATTCCCACAAGAAGAATGCAGAAATGAATGACTTACCCCTGTTTCTATGGAGTCACTTAATAATAAAAATGTAAGTCATACCAATCATTCATAATTGTGATTGTTTTTAAGCAACTCTAGATACACTGCTAAGTTTAATTGATATATGACTTCATCTTTCAAAAAGAATTGAACATTCTGCATAATAAGGGTACTGAACTGTGAAATGTTGGTCATATCCATGATTCCTATCAAGTTTTGTATTTTGAAACATCCTAAATTTATTATTAATGTAAATTTGGTAGAACTTATTTAATGTGGCGAAAAAGAACATCAAACATTCTTCAAATATGAGATGCAGGTAGGATACAGAGTCTATGACATAGATTGTGGTAAAGTGTCTCCAGATGTTATCCTCCACAATAGATTAATACACTGAAGATTACTATAACATATAAAGCTCTCCAGTACAAAACAGAAGTAAAGACAACTAATAAATAAAATATGTCCCCAATCTATTGATCTGGGGGCATAAAAAGTGGAATGTTGAATTTTTAATATGATCAAATACAAACAAATTTAGTATAAGCTGTTATGTAATTGACTCATCACTTTTAAAGAATATTTATTGAATTTCATGACGTCCCAGCACATTTTCAATATTTCTCTGAAGTATGATCGAGGTGTAACATATTGTGACGTCATATGATTTAACAATTTTTCGAGCATAAATGGAAGGGTCAATTGTACAGAATATACTAAAAAATCTTTAATGTTAAATTCTAAGTTCTAAAATGTGAGTTAGTACAAATAGATGGGTACTGTAGGTGCTATATTGTTATTTTACAAGATCAATGAATTTGAATATAAATATTCTATAGTTCCATAAAAAAATTGCATAGAACATGAAGTAAAACTTAAATCGTGCAACATATGTGAAATTTAGTTTTCTACAAGTATGGCAGTACAATTTGTGTAAAGGGTTATTGTGAAATCAGTTCACTTCCTTGACTCTTGGCAGATCTATTTTCTAATCAATATTTACTGTCCTCATCACCAAATACAAAAATGCATTCTATAAAGCATAAAGTGGGAGTGTTCATGAAGTTATAAATGTATAACATTGTCTTGTTCTACACCTTACTAGGTATTTACAGCTGTATAACAATGACCAGTATTATCAATAAAGGCAAACAGACAGAGTAGGTACAAATGCAATTTCACATGCCTCAAATAATAGGAGACTTTTCCATGGAATAACTTTATACCACCCCATCACCAAGGGTACCATAGTACATGTATACATCATCACCAAGGGTACCATAGTACATGTTATACATCATCACCAAGGGTACCATGGCACATGTTATACATCATCACCAAGGGTACCATAGTACATGTATACATCATCACCAAGGGTACCATAGCACATGTTATACATCATCACCAAGGGAACCATAGCACATGTTATACAACATCATCAAGGGTACCATGGCACATGTTATACATCATCACCAAGGGTACCATAGTACATGTATACATCATCACCAAGGGTACCATAGCACATGTTATACATCATCACCAAGGGTACCATAGCACATGTATACATCATCACCAAGGGTACCATAGTACATGTTATACATCATCACCAAGGGTACCATAGTACATGTATACATCATCACCAAGGGTACCATAGTGCAAGGAGCAGGCGTGGTGTAGTGGTTAAGCGCTTGGCTTGCGGCGCCGACGATCCGGGTTCGATTCCTGGGTTGCGCCACTATGTTTAAGAGGTTGGTAACCTCCTGCTTCCATGTCGCGATATAACTGAAATATTGTTGAAAGCGACGTAAAACACCAATCAACCAACCAACCAACCATAGTGCATGTTATACATCATCACCAAGGGTACCATAGCACATGTTATACATCATCACCAAGGGTACCATAGTACATGTATACATCATCACCAAGGGTACCATAGCACATGTTATACATCATCACCAAGGGTACCATAGCACATGTATACATCATCACCAAGGGCAAGGGTACCATAGTACATGTATACATCATCACCAAGGGTACCATGGCACATGTATATACATCATCACCAAGGGTACCATAGTACATGTATACATCATCACCAAGGGTACCATGGCACATGTATATACATCATCACCAAGGGTACCAAAGTACATGTATACATCATCACCAAGGGTACCATAGCACATGTATATACATCATCGCCGAAGGTACCATAGCACATGTATATACATCAGCAAAAATGCTAAAAAAAAAACCTTTATCATAAAAAAGTCCAGAAATCATAAACAATAATTCCACAGTAAATTCTTATGCATGATATGTATCTTATTTATAGCAATAAATTAATAGAATCCCTTCTAAACTGAATTATACAGATTAAATGTTTCGATATTGCAGTACATGTATTTGAAATACTGATTCTAAAAATAAAGAAAAAGAAAGTCTATACATTTGTAAATATCACAGGTGTATTCAAAAAGAATTATCAATAGATTTAGTCTGAGGAATTATTTCGAAGTTTGTATTATACATATAAATATACATATTGATTATATCTATTCAATATAACAAAAAACTATACAAAACTTACTAAATATATACTGCATTACAAAAGGGTTTCTTATTATATTTTTCATCAGCATATGAGTAGTGGCTTGTTCAGTATTTTTAGACTAACTCATTCAATTTGTCTTACAAGTTTTTGTGTATATTGAAAATGTGTTGAACCATTATACATCTTTTACATAACATAACAAATTCAGCCCCAATCATATTTATCAAATAGAGATCTCAATACTTTTATAATTATATAATTAAAATTATGTTAAAAAACAAATATTTTCATCAGTGTATATATTTCAAACATTTCACCAGAATCTCTTCCAAAGTTACTGATGAAAGTATTTGATGGTTGAAACATTTCAAGAACCATGATTCTTGATATACATTATAGATTGTCATATAATAAATTATTGTCGCATAATAATTACTGCAACTAATACCTGGATTTCAAGGTAGCAATGCTTAATCTGATTAGATACAAAATCAGTGAAGAAGAGTACAAAAGTATGAACATATACATCAGAAGTAAGCATAAACAAGTAAATTCAGTAGAATTGTGGTCCCCTGCTTTGGAGGTTCTATCAGTAAGGGTGCAATGATTTGTGACATATTGTCATGGTTGTGCATGTCTACAGACACACATGCCAAATATGAAGGCCCTACGTCTTTCGGTTAAAAAGTTACATTGAAGTAGGTCAAAGGTCACGGTCAAGGTCATATGATAAAAAACTCTGGTACCATTGGAAAGGTATTGCAATTAGGGACACACATGCTAAATATGAAGGCCCTATGTCTTACAGTTAAAAAGTTACATTGAAGTAGGTCAAAGGTCACATGATAAAAATTTTGGTACCAACGGAAAGGTATTGCAATTAGGGACACACATGCCAAATATGAAGGTCCTATGTCTTACGTTTAAAAAGTTATGACCAAGGTTATAGTTTTTATGATGGACAGAAAGACGGATGGACAGAGACAGATGGACAGACATAAGAATGAGATTTAATGTCCCCATGCTTTTGCAAAAAGCGAGAGACAAAAATATACAAATAAACATTGGACAGCTAATGTAATTGTAGGATCCAGAAAAGAAAACTGAAGCCATTAAAGGTGTTGTTGTATGTTATATATAATCATAAATCCTATATAATCAAGCACTAGGAGACAAATCTGAATATTACATATACCAAGTTTTTGTGTACTAAAATAATACAATATGTACTTCAACATGACCAGTGTACAAAGACTTCTTTTAAAATACCCGGTACTCTCTATGAACATTGACATACATCGATTTTCAGAATGTCAGTATAAAATGGTTTCATTTCATAATCATAGGGACTGCATACTGTGGATTTCACTGCCAATGTCCAATGAAGGAAACTTTATATATCATTAAAAAGTACATGATTACCGATAACGAAAATATGATAAACTTGAACATTAAAATAGATCTCCTTCTTAAAGTCTTAGATTATCGTTCTCAGTTTCCATACATCCAAAATTATAAAAACTATCTGAGAAAGTCTGTATAATACAGTAATTTTGAAAGTAGATTCCATACAGAAAATTAGTCATTCATTTAAAAATATTGGTACGTGTTGTATACAAATTTAATGACTTCATGAAAGCACAAAATTCATGAAGATAAAGAAAATGCATTTATATCTTGTTGAATATCAGGTTAATTTCATTGTTACATATTTAGTGAAGCTATGGCACCTTTTTATTTAGAAAGTTTTGTAGGGAAATCTATATATGATTAAGTAACTTAATTTAATCTAAATGAAAAGATAGTGAACACAAATAAAGAGATTTAATTTTTAGAGCTATTTCTTAAGCTTTTTTTTTTTAGTCATTTTCTCACAAGTTCACTTTCTGATATGTCTTTGCCATTTTCTGATCTAATCTGCTCAAGATTAGCTTTCTGTTCTTCATGAGAAACCTTCATTTCTCGGCGTCTGACTTCAGTATATGCACCAGAACCGAAAAGAACTACTGCATTACTAGTCCACCATAGAACTGGTTTATAATCTTGGTAGTAAAGACTTGCTATCACAGTCTGTGCACAGGCTTTTGCTGTACCAGAGATATTGTGAGTTAGAGGGGAGGTCACCTGAATTTGTAGACCAGTTACATAGCCAATTGCAAAACCAAAAGCTCCTGTTATGGTCATATACAGCCAAAATGTTCCATTAAATAATTTATCAAAAGCATAGACCTTTGGTGCTTCACCAAATACTAACATTAGTGGTAAGAACAAAATACAAGCATTGACATTATTGTAGAAAGTAAGCCGCCAAATATTATTTTCAACAACAGGTAATACTCTTTTAGTAAAGATAGAATTAAGAGCGACACTGCAGGATGCCAAAACTCCAAATATCACCCCAACAATCGAAAGAGATCCTGAAATGAAAGAAAAGTTACACCTAACATTTACATGTATCACAAAAGAAATTTAGATGATCTGCAATCACATCTGTAATACATCTCGCAACAAATCAAACCAATCAAATTCTCATAAACTGAAAAACTTAGAAGTTATGGTTAAGTCGAACAAATTTCTTAAGTCTTGCTTCGACTAACTCTCTGAAATGATGTAACTTTTCACAGTGATACTGCCACCTGAAGTCAGACAAACTTTAATCAAATGACTGTCTAGCTTCTGACATCAAAAATATAACAACTGAAATTTGTCTAAATGTCACATTGTTTTACAAGCAGTGGAAAGGTCCACTGTCCTGGAGAATCAGTAATGAACGTTTCATTTGCTTTCTTGAAGTTTGTCTTATCAAGATGGGATGGAACAAGAGAACGTAAGATTATATATGGTATACTATACCTGCTGCTCCTTCCTGGTCAACACCCAGAAAGAACCCAGCGATTATAATGCCACAGCAGCCAATGGCCTTAGCAGAGGTAGATTGGTTCAGGATCAAGTAGGATAAGATCTACAAAGACATGCATAGCATGGACATTAAAAAGGACTGAACTAAGAGAATATCTATACCAATAATAAACATCTAACATCTAGTCTACAAAACGGTTCATGATGGAACCATGTTTACTGACAAAACTTTCCAAAATCACCAAATTTGTAAACTGAATTGTCAGTTATTCATTTTCAATATACGTCTCTTTGTTAAATCTCATCTAATAGTATTTACTCAGTTTTTGTTCTTTTCTTTTTTCATAAGAAGGAAATAAATTTTATATACTCAAAAGTACATTTGATGAAATATATAATAAATAATTAACATAACATAACTTATACCTGATATTCAGCAAAATTCCTAATCATAAATCTTATCTTTTTTCCCAAATTTTGGCCATATGCCAAGGTATTCCATGCATTTCATCCATATATTTTATCAAACAGATGTACAATAATGCTTAGATTGAATCCAACAGAAATTGCTTGAAATATGGACCAAAATTGAGTTAATGCTGGCAAAATCAACAACAGATCACAATAATATCTTTAATATGCTAATTTGTAAAAATCTTACCATATAATTTTGCTAGAATTTCTCAAATTTATTGCAAAACATCTGGAAATTCCCTGTCTTGCAACAGTATGTTTCATGTTTCCAAAAAAGTGAAAAAAGACACTGAAATCATTGTTTTTCCAGTACATATTTTTTTAAAGAGATCAACCTAATTTTCTCTCATTTTCTAACACAAGGTACTTTATGTGTTTTGTTAAGCACTATTGAATATAATTTTGAGTATACAGTGGTAATACTATCGTACATACTCCAAACATAGTACACCGCTTATATTAAAAAGGAAGACAAATCTACTATCATATAAATATTCACTCTCAAAAAATTAATAGAGAACACTCATTACACCTGTATATTAAAATTGCTTAAACTTTCTCAAACAAATTAAATTAATCCTAATTATTAAAGTTGAAATAAAGAATAATAAATTCTCATTTTCATAGATGGAATATACTTACCACATTGAATACTGTAGTAAGGGACCTGCCTACATAGTAAAATGCCACGCCTACATACTTCAGACAGAGATTATTGCAAGTAATCATAGACACAAATACTACAGAGAGGGGCAAAACCTGCAAGGGCAAAATAAAGAGATATAAACACCACAGAGAGTGGCAAAACCTGCAATGGCAAAATAAAGAGATAACACCACAGAGAGTGCTGTGATTTTATAATATAAGTCCTATGTTGCATTGTAAGTCAACTGTAACCGACTTGAATTGAATGATTGGTTGAATATTGTTTTACGTCATTCCACGATTATTTCACGTATATGGTGATGGAATCTGCTTGATGCATTGCATACAAATTCAGACCTTTGCAACGGACCCATCCGAAGCAGTGAGGGATCCTTTACGTGCCACGCCTACCATGGCATGGGACGTCGGTTTTTACTGTCTCATCTGAAAGATAATACACTGATGTGTCCAGGGCGGAAGTCGAACCCGGGACCGCTCGATCAAGAGCCGAGCATCTTATCCACTAGGCCACACCAGTTTATAACTGATTTGAAACAGTTTGAAATACAAAGCAAACAGAAAACAAGAGACGCATGGGCTATATATCTCATTTAGAAGAAAAATATATGAAGGTTTTACTTAATAAAGCATTATCATTCGCAGCCATTTTAGATTATGTGACACAATTCTTTTTTAACAAACTTTTGGTATTATGAGTATATCATTCCTGTAGAGATAAAGATATTTGGTAACACTTCCCCTAAATACACCTTTTTCACAATGCTAAGGACAGAGTACAAGACTTCAACTGCATGAATAGATTCAGATATACCTGTAAAAATAGTACCTTCCTAGGATGAAGCCCAAAATTGCCAGTGCTTTCCATTGATCAAAACTCAAACTACAGTCCATAAGGACTCTGTATACCTACATGAAATCATTGTAGTTTTCCGATCTTGAAAAATTTATTTTCATCGATTTAAAGAAATAACACTATCTTCTAAAGAGGGATCAAATACTTCTTCAGGGCCTTCCGGTTAAAAACTTTAGTACTGAATTTGTGAAAGTCAGTGTTTTCATTTCTGAACATTTCTCCTACCAGTATAAAAGCTTTGCAAAAACTCCACATTTAGGTCGGGGTTGAATTCTGCCATGGGATCTACTCTTGAATAAACTTGTCACTTCACACTAGGTACCATCAAAATGTTATATATCAAACATAAAGTTATTTTTGTTTATCAGACTTGTACCAGTTCTTGAAAAAATTTTTTTGATTTATTCCTTTTATGGTCCACTGGCATTTATTAAAGACCAAAAGCCACAATCCGAACAAAACTGCATTGCCTCCCCTTAAAGAGCATACAAACAAAATACGAAAGTAACTGGTGTCACATGACTATGGCACTAACAACAATGTACCACAGTGGACATTCACGGACCCCTGAAATTCAGAGGTGAGACCTGGTGCCCGGGAGGAGGAGCGTCCCCTGTTTGGCTAGCCACACCCACCGCGAATGTCCTTAAACACAGACAAAACAATAATTCAACACTGTATATATAAATGAATGTGAACAAACACTGTATAGAAAGTGTCAAAGCCACATAACATCAGGAAAAAGGAATAATAACACTTAAGTCAAACCCTCTGCGGGGAACTTTTTTACGAGCTCCACACTGCAAAGGGAATAAGTGTGACATTCATGCAAAATACGAAAGTAACTGGTGTCACATGACTATGGTACTAACAACAATGTACCACAGTGGACAATCATTTCATTCAATCTATTTGGCAATTTATCAGAAGTTACCAAAAATATGTTTATCGTTGTATACCCTACAATTTCAAAAATTAAAGCTTGTAAAACAAAAACTATATTATTCTTGTATAGCTGAAGTTATCACTTTTGTGTTAATATTAGTTTTTGTTGCTTCAAACCTTCGGAGATATCAAAATAAAAAGAACACACTTCATAAATAAAGAGGGTATTCCATAAATACAACTGTAACCTGACTTCGCGCATGCGCAGTGTAATCGAAACAAATACGACGAATGGAGACTCCAAAAGATAACAATTTCAGTAAATACTAACTTTAGCAGACTTGAATGCAGATTTTCAAAGTTACTCGTCAAGTTTATTTACCTCGCCCTCCATGATATGGCTTCCAAATTAAAACACGTGATAAGTTGGTTGTAAACATTCTGTTTACAAACATCGCGTTTTACACAGCCGTATCTCACTTAATATGACGAATTTGATCACAAAATTTGCAAGGGCATTTTAAAAATATGTTTTAGGCTTATATATATAATCAAAACAGTTTAGAATAAATTTACCCATAATATGCGAACATAGGGTATACAGCTTTAAATCAATAAATGGCAGATGAATCCAAAAAAATTGCACCATCATAATAATTCACTTCGAACAGAAGGTTTCCTTTAACTCCATCAGCAGGGTTCAAATTAGCAGTCGTCTGGTCATCAAAAACAACCTAAAATCACTTTGGGCAACCTAAAATTTCAGTAAATTTTCTTTAAATTTGCCAATTTGATGACCTGAAATGTTTGCCAATTTTGAGCCCTGCATCAGTCAGGAATATTCTATTATGTCTTCTGGAATGTTTCTAGAATCTCTACATTACTTTTAAAATTCAAAATACGATAATTTGCTCTCTTCTAATATCCCTAACATGTTTATCGTCTCATTTACGGTAGGTATCCACGCTTCTCACAATTTTTTAAAAATAATATACCTTTTTATTGACAAGTTTCTTAAGATATCAACCCTACTTACACCTTTTATCACTGACATATTCAATTCTAGGGATGGAAATGTGATATTGGCGACTCCAGTACTAGACAATGCTCTTAGGACATAGCATAATGCCACTGTTACAACACACTGGTACCAAGTGATGAAGAGAGGTGCATCTAACTACAATTAATCATATACATGAGTGATGAAACCGATATGTAATAACATATAATGATTCATAAATATTTAAACATCACAATACTTAGAGAACAATTTTTTAAATTTCATCAAATGAGATTTTCCTAAAGATTAATTATCTTGAAAATCTGGTTAAATATGACTTATACATGAATATAGACATTATGTTTTTCATTTTGAAGTCTATATGACCATAATGAAACCCAAAAATAACGATTGACTGATTATTTTTACAATCACTCAATTCTCTTGATTTAGGTAATGTTCTGATGCCATTTAAGACATCTTTTTAAACAAACAAGGTAACTGAAAAGTGATGCATATTTCATCATTGTTGTAGCCATGTTGTTAAATTTGTCATTTCTGTGAATTTGATTTCTAACTTTTAAGATGATCATCAATATATAGATAGTTGAATAGCTGACTTGGTGTCTTATATCCATATAATAAATACTACAAGTAAGACAGAAAAATATATCTTTCTGTTCAGGGTATTGCACAGGCCATAATTCACATTCATGTAATTGTTACTGTCCTTTCTATAACTTTTGGATATGATACAGTTTTGCTCAGGAATATGACTCAATCTGGCTCCATTCAGCAAACAACTATTGTTCAAGAATCTAATACTATTATTTTTTTTTTTTAAATTTTGTGATTTTTGTTTACGTTAGCACATAAAAATCTTTCCAAAAGTAAGCTACTTAAACAACCTTATTCTATATTCTAATGTTATCTTAAACTTTCAACATAATATTGAGGATAGACAGGTTTGGTAAAGTGGTTAAGAGCTTGTCTTGCTTTGCCGACGATCCGAGTTAGATTCATAGATTCCGCCAATATGTTTCAGAGGTTGGTTACCTCCTGCTTCCATATCGCGATATAAATGAAAAATTGTTGAAAGCGAGGTTAAACACCAACCAACCATAATACTGGAGAGGTGGAGCTGTGGCATGAGATCTATGTTCTATGTTATAAAACATTTGAAAAGGAACAGAGCAAGTTTGTAAGATGTGTGCCCTTACTATACTTCATACATTGTAGCAACATTAATAACACTGTCCTGTCAACCTTTTTTCATTCTAAATCTAAAAGGCAACTTCTTTAAATTTATCCCAACAAGAATTATCACCCTTTTTTCACATCTAAAGTAACTTTGACCACTTAAATATAAACGATAATTTGTCATAACATAATCTCTTCTCATCTTTAACCAAATTAAATTTAACATTTACTTCATTTTTAACACATTATAATTTTACAAAATTAATATTAGAATAAAATTATGGTGTATGAGAAAAACATTTCCTCATCATTATCACATGTAGACTTTTAATAACTTGTGGTATGTGTACCTTTAAATCTGGACTGCTTAAAAGGTACTTGTTCAAAAAAACCATGGAGATTGATATAACCCTGAAATGTGAAAGATATACACATGATAGCTTAGACAATAGCATATTTTCAGTAATCAACAATCAATCATCGGCAAAAATTACTGTGCATAATAAAACTTGATGTAGATATCTCCATGATGTATCTTTATATCAAACATCAATTCCATATCTTTTTCTATTCTTGAGATAATGAGCTGAAACTGCTCATTAGAAATTTTCAAAGTCCAAAGGCGATTAACTCTGATAAAAATAATGGAACCATATCTAAATTATAATTTGTTAACTTGACCTAGATATCCTTAAGATGTATCTGTATACCAAATATCAATTCCACATATCTAGCTGTTCCTGAGAAAATGAAGAGAACTGCTAATTTCAAAAAATTTTCAAAGTCCAAGAGGGATAACTCTCACAAAAATTATTGAACCATAACCAAATTTGAAACTGACCTAAATATCCTTTAGATGTATCAGTTTATCAAATATAAATTTAATATCTTTATTGGTTCCAGAGATAATGTGCAGAAACTGCTAATTTAAAAAAATTTTCTATGTCCAAGGGGGATAACTATCACAAAAATTATTGAACAATAACCAAGTTTTAACCTGACCTAAATATCTTTGAGATGTATCTGCACACCAAATATCAATTCAATAACTTTATTGGTTGAAGAGATAATGAGTGGAAACTGTAAATGGACCCACCAACAGCAGCAAAACAATATGCCCCACCGTCTTCGAAGGGGACATAATTAAAATAATCCTTATTATATGAGTTAATCTTCAGCAAATTGTCAGATGGAGCATACACAATAATTATTGCTGCTGGGGGATATAAAACACTAATTACTCACATACCCCCTGGCTTGTGATATTTATCACTCGGAAAATACTGTATAGAAGACAACATTTCTACAAAACACCCAATCAAGTCCAGCTGTTTGTTAATTCATACACAAAACACATTCAGCCTAATTCCATAGTAGATTTAGAAAATACATAAAACAAAGTGATTTACTGTATGCAAAGATGCGAACTAGGACAGGTAAATATACACCTGTATTCTCACTATATATTTTGTAATTTTCTGTTGCTGATTTGTGCACTTTCACTTTCCTACAGCGCAATTCAGGTGTTTTGGAGAAAATGTTGCCGAGCCTGTCAGAACGACAGGTAAAAGGGAAAGAGAGGAGAAAGGAGTTGGGAGAGGGTAGAGCTGTACTCCTGCTCACCTTCTTGAGGAAATGCCAATACAATGTATATATTTAAATAATGAAATTTGTAGTGAAATCGTACAGAATCTAATTGGGTAGGAATTCCCTTGTGTACACATTCTCCTGGTTATGATTTCTTCAATAATCAGATCTATCCAAGCTATATAACTCTATCAGAGATAGATAGTGAGATACATATATGTCAAACATGCAGCCTATCACCTTACCAACGTGTTAATTGATATCAGTGTACAGAATCTGGACTTCGATTTTTTCTTCGAGTCTTATTTGTTTCGACGAGAAAGGCTGTATAATATATCATTATACACATGTACCAGTGTATGGCATTTCTATTTTTACCCTCCTTGTATATGGGTGCCATTTTGGTGCTTCTTCTCATTCTTTCATGTGTTCAGAACATAAAGAAAGAAGGATTTGTTGTGAAAACTTCTGTGTAAGCTTTCCAATGTGGTGTAAATATATAGAATTGAATGACTGTAAGATAATTAAAAATTTAAAGAATTGGAAGGCTTAGCTATCTACCCAAGCGCAATACAAATCAAAATCGTAATAAATGGGGAGAAAGACTAATGCTGCATATTTTATCTTGATTTCCCCACGGAGGTAAAAACTCTTTTCCACAGTTTTACAAATTACTAAAATACAGATACATGTATTTACCTAAAAACACAGCATAAAATACCAAAAACATGCATATTTGTACTGAAAACAGGTTTTGGTTGGTGCTAAATGTACATGTATATATAGCAACATTCCCATATCAATAGGTACATGTACCAGAAGTAGCGTTTTAAAAGTACATTGTACATGTACACTCCAGCTTCAAATGCAGTCATTTTTGAGAATTTTTCACAATCTTTTAAGGAACTTGACTTGTTGCATTTACAGAACTTGACTCGTTTTTTTTCAAATTATCATTTAATTTTCTTCACTTCCAGTCAATACGTCAAACAGTCAGTAAATTTTAAAAATGTTGCGAAAACTTCTATGAAATTATCACCCCATCAATACACACTGAGATCGAGCTCATATGAAAAGCCATAGTGCAACAGTTATGGCACACAGTGTGTTTTGCTCATAAGTGCTGCAGGCGCTACAATGTATTTCAATGGGTCTTTTTGTTATACAGTTATTTCCCATATCAGCGGGTATCTGATGTCAAACCATATGATGTGATATCTGTACACTTTCAATATCATTTATTACCAGTTTCCATAAAACTGTTTGACGTCACAATAGTCTGACGTCAAATTCCTGCTTGTATACGAAATAGCTCTGTATTATGAAAAGACCAAATACTTCCTATTTATGGCCAAAGGAAATAAATACAAGACCAACTCTATTTATAAAGTGTTTATATGTGTCACACATGCATGTGTTTTTCAATTCATTATGCCCTGTTTTTAGAAAATTTCTTTATTTTGAGTAATATGTAGTACCCTCTCTTTCCTTTAGCTCCTTGACTTCACCAGGTTGGGGGCAACCTCTCATTCAAAAGATAATCACTCAAATGAGTAACTATTACTGCTTTCAGTAATCAATTTCAAGGAATGAACAGAAGTAAACAAGTACTAAAACATTATAGTTTCAAAATTTTGACTTAAACTTAAAAGGGCACATCTTTGTAATATAACAAACATAAAATACAAAAGAAGTTGACCTTTCAACTAACCATTTTGGAGTTTATAGCTGCAACATTTCTGCAGCTAAAGTACAGTCTGGGTGGAACTTTGAATGCCCACTGTCCACAGTGGGCAGTCCACCTGAAATTTCAGTGGGCATTAGGAGTGGACATTTACCTGAGCTATCAAGCTGTCCACTTACTTGTATATTTATTCTAACTGACTCTTACAAGAATGTCCACTATGTCCAGTGGGCATTTTAATGACCAGTCTAAAAATGCCCACTGTGACCGGTACATCGAATTACCGGAACGGCGGGCAATTACCGGAACGGCCATGGAATTACCGAAACGGCCCCGAAACGGCCCTTAAAAATGAATAATTTTGCATTATTCTGGTGAATAACAATAATTAACCTCTAATAAAACAAATTATAGCTGGTTTTATTCCATAACGTTGACATAACACGGTCATTAAAACGGCATACTTGTGCATGGTTTTGATGAATGACAATAACTGAATTACACTTATGAGACGCAGTATAACAATAAATGACTAACGGTACCACACATGATTTTTTTTTCTATTTATACCCGAATATATATATATAATTCATTATCAATTAATTATAAACATGTCATAGAAATTTTAATCATCCAATCTTAATCATTAAAACCTTTCTCGATCTATTATAAGAACATATATAAATATGCATTTACAATTACATTATGTGGACGTGACATTGTTTATATCCCAATTGAGAGAAGTATATGCCCTATTTTTCTTACAGATGTATAGGAATTGAATGTTACTTTATTTGATTTTGACTCCATATTATAGATATCGGAACAAAACCTTTGAATTAAAAGTTATTTTAGGCTGTCTTTCTTTAGATTTCATACACCGATTGTCAAAGAATTGAGAGCTTGAGTTGATATATCAAAAATGTATTTATTGTTAGAAAACTTCACATTTAGTTAATCTACATGCCTATTCGATATATATATATATATGATGCATCGTCTATGACGATCCGCCTGGGTTTACGTCGGGTAAATTCCTCTCACTGTCCGCGACCGTGTTGTCATGCATAGTACTCGCTGGCGTTTCACTGTATCTATTTGTGCATATATATATAGATATCTTTTTATATGTGGTATGCATGTACCTGTGTATATGTTTATTTTCCATAAATTGATAATGGTTACAGATATTCATATTTGTGTATATCTTATTTTGGTGTTGAGAGTATGTATCTTTTATTATTGAGTATTATACTTTTATCTTATTGTGTACTGATAATACTTTATCTCAAGCTGAGTAAATTGAAAATGAAACATGCATGTAAGAAAGTAGAAAGCAAGTTGTGTAATAACTACCGGCAGTATGTGTAAAAATATAGTGTTATACATATGCCAGCATTTGAGAATTGCAATATGTACTAATGTCGACATTAAATCTTAAAAAGTAATGTGTTTAAACCTGAAATGTATTATGTAAATCTAAATATATTGATATGAATTTAAATATGAGAAACTGTAAGTTTTATTCCAGAAAATAAAATACAAATAATTTTGAAATTATGTGAGTTGATTAATTTCATCAAGGAAAGAGTTTAACATCATTGTTGATAATTTTACTTTTGCAAGTTCTTATATCGATTTATTGCTATTATCTTGAAATATTTAGTTGCATAATTAGAAGTCAGAGCAGAATGAAGTTCATGTATAATGTTTATTAATTACAGTAATTCTTTGAATTTTGAGACTAATTATCCAGCAGGATCAATGAAGCTCTTTAAGATCCTCCCTGTAATTTCCTTAATTTTGAGACGGCAATTATCATGCAAATGAATGTTGTCGCTGCTTATAGATCTTCTTTGACATGCATTATAATCACATAATAAGTTTGGTAATTACGGACAAATTTGTACACTCGGATAATAAAGGGCATGTAACCGATGTAGCATTATTCAGTCTTAACCACAATGGCCAAGATAGCACTTCTAGGTAGCAGTTACATTGCTCGTCTGAAGACTTTTACTGAAGGAAATCTGCGAGTCCCTGGTGATGTTAGATGGTTCGGTCGTGGAGGAATGCGCACCAACAACATTCCGCATGAATTTCTAAGGGACCTGAAAGCATTCAGTCCAGATTGCGTCTTCGTCCACTTGGGAGGAAACGATATCTCAACAAAGACTTCCCCAAGAGACATTTTTGATCGCATCATGATCGTCCGAGATGAACTTCTCTGTGCCGGAGTCAGACATGTCTATGTCTCTGAAATAATTACCAGAGGAGACTTCTCTCGTTCCCCTGATAAAGATCTAACAAAATATACCTTCGATCGCATACGACGGCGACCTCGTACATCTACAAACCTCTCCATCAACCGACGCCACTTCCACAACTGGAATGTCGAAGTACTTTTTTAGACTTCGGCGGATTTTCTTTGCTGTGAAAGTTCTTTAACTTAAAAAGAAAAAACAAAAAAAAAAAAAAAAAAACGGCCCTTTTCAGGGCCAACATATTTCTAGAAAAGTAGCTCTTGGCTGAGAATTACATACAATCCATACTTTTCGAGAATATAAAATTTTATATGATACTAAAGCTGAACTGATAGAATTCATTATCATATTTGAATGAAGACAATAATTGAATAAAACCCATAGAATAAAGATGTTTATGAATAAGTTAAAGAAAAGACGGGAGACATGGTTAGGTAGATCTTGAATCTAAATTGAAATCACAGAATCAATAATTGGTCACACAAACTGTTTTTAGCTAGAACGCGCAGTTCGATGTCATAAATAGTTACCAGAACAAATGTGATACTTTATGAATATAAGTCATAATATATTGAAAAATCTTGAATTAATAAAACATATTCCGTTTTCTATCTTGAATAAATGATCGTGTTGTTGTGAATAAGAGGAGACCAGTAGAGCTCCAGTCTCAACAGAGACTTCTGGTGTATAATTTTGACCCCTGTGGTCCAACAAACTGGGTGTGGTCCCAAAATCTTATTATCTCTTCTTCACTGAAGGTATATATCCTGGAGACCTTATTATGGTCTCATGTTTGTAAGGTGGTGTAGTTGTGCACGTGGAAACTTGTGATTATTTAATTTACTTTCTCGAAGGTCAAAGTACTTAAGTGAGCAATATAGGCCCACATGGGCCTCTTGTTTTGGTAAAATCATGATTTTTGACCTTGGCTATACAGTGACTATAAATTCTAGCCGTAAGTCGTCACCCGAGCATGGGGAAAAGCGGTTATAGAGCCTTCAGACGGCAGATTGGGGAGGGGGAATGGTATTACCAAGCATTTCTTAATACCAATAAGCCCTATGTATATAATGTATTATCTTTCTCTTTTGTTTGTGAATTTACAGAATCAAACGTTCTTTGGGAAAACCTAGACAGACGAAGGCTGCGGCAAATTCAGAGAAAATGCTTCTCTCGACCTATGTGCAGAGTATTGACAATTCCCTACCCCCACCACATATACAAAATCCATCTGTGGATCCTGTCTCCAAACACATTCTTACTCAGTATCACCCAATGGTTCTGCGAGATGTCGTTCCAGCCAAGACAGTCGGGCACGGTAACTGTTTATACCGGGCTGTATCAACAGTCCTCACAGGCAACGAATCCAGCCATGGACTACTCAGATTGCAAACCCTTTTAGAGCTGATATTGCATAGATCATATTATGACTGTAACTCTAAGAACTATAATGATCTCATTAATGACAACAGAATCATTGTAACAGATTATAACAAACTTGTTATTGACACCTCAACATTGGGGACTTACTCAGAGATGATCCATATATATGCACTAAGTGCAGTTTTACAATCTCCTTTACGATCTTAATTATTACCCTCCTCAACTACTCTCTGAATATTTGTCTGAACCTTTCACAAGAAAGGTTATTGGTAGGCATGTAAATAAATCAGCAGAGGTTGTTGCAACTTTAATGTGGACACAATCAATTGCATCAGAGAACTTCAGACCGAACCATTTTGTACCATTGTTAAAACGAACAGAGGGTAAGAGAGTTGTAATAGATGTGACTGATGGCGATGACGACGGTGTCTATGATGACGATGTGAATGATCCAGAGATGGGTGATGATAGTTGGAGAGAACGAGATGTTTTGAATGAGAGTGATTGCAATGCAAGTGAGATGGATGATAATTCAGATGGTTCAGGCAAGAATGTTATGAGTGAGAGTGAGGCAGATATGAAAGAAGGAAGCGACGGCTTGGACAAGGACGATGACAATTCAGACCTGACAGACAATGACGAAACCAAACATGCTTTAGCAGACGGCACATCGACTAACTCTTTTCTGGACGCAAATGTTGTTATTGACATTCTTCAGACTGCAAGAGAAAATTCCTCACTAAAAGACATCCCAAATGGACTTAAACAAAATGTGTATTTTATCATACAAAATTCAGACAACTTGAATAAGAGGACTAAGGGTAATAGAAGTGCTTTTTCGGACGACTGTGGGGTGTGGGATGCATCCTCTGGATCATCCCCGAAGACAACATTTCTAAAGGGCGAGGATGGCCAGCTGAAAAAGCTATTCGTGAGAAAAGGTGTATACTGCCACGAGAAGAAAAACAAAGGCAAAAGAATTTACGAACAATTGTCTCCACAACCGGACGACTCGGACATAATTGAACTACATCGGTATTACGTCAGCCTTAAAATTGACAAGAAATACAAGAAACGGGTATCGTGGTTAGGTTTAGGGGTAAATGACAACGTAGCCCTTGTAGAATATTTAGGTGACTTTCCTGGACTTGCACCACATGGGAACTCGAGACGAAGGACAGAGTACGTACGTACGGCAGACCATGTTATGACAGAGATGAGAGACATGCTGAAGACGACAAAGCCACAACACGTGTACAATAAATTGACATTGAAACACGACGAACTTTCTGGACCTTCTAGTCTCAAACAAGTGTACGACAAAAAACGAAACGACAAAAAGTCTGACTTGAAACAACAGACGGGACGTACTGTATACAGACGGAATATTGCGGACCATATCAACGAACTGGACAATCTGGTAACAGAAAAGGATACTATTGTAAGATCAGTAATTAGAGACCAAGGGAAGGCACCATGTGTCATACTGTATACAAATGACCAACTGCTTGACATAAAACAATTGTGTTGTTCCGGCAAAAGCCTTTTAGGGGTTGACAAAACTTTCAACTTAAGCGACATGCACGTGACGGTGACCTGCTACAAACAGATTTCTGTTGTTAGGGACTCGACTGATCAACCACCCTTATTCATTGGACCAGTCTATATACATGACAACAGCGACTTTGAAAGTAACTTCTTCAACCATCTCCGTACTAAACTGACTGACATCGACACAAGCTCTTTAGTTATTGGGACGGACGAGGAAAGTGCTCTCATTAATGCAATCACTAGGGCTTTTCCTGACGCGACGCACGTACTATGTACACGACATCTATACCAGAATGCTAAACAGAAGCTTGTAGATGACAAAGTTGACAAATATGACCGCGAACGGATACTGAACAAGTTGTTTGGAAATGACGGACTTGTCAATGCCGATGACAGTATATGTTTTGACGAGTACACTGCTGACATTGAAAGCGACCTGAAAGATATCTCTGACAAATTCCTGAAATACTTTACCCAACGACTGAAGACTAACATTAAGTGTAAAGTAAATCAGCCCATGACTGCTGGACGGTTGGACAGACAGTGGACTAATAACAATTGTGAGTCGGTTAATCACGTGTTAAAACAGTCCGTGAACTGGAAATCACAGCCACTTCTTGACCTTGTGACATGTATTTCGGACTTGATAGAGACCCAGTACAAGGATTTGAGACGGGCTTTAGTGGGAAACGGGCAGTATCGCCTAGCCGACGACTACCAACATTTTCTTGTAAGTAGGACTGTTTGGACAGCAAAAACAACAGACGAACGCCGAAGACTGTTTTCTAGGTTTAGAACATTTTGTCCCAAAGACAATAGGACTGTGACATCGACTAACGGACAGACTAAAGTAGTAGCACCAAGGACACATGGTAAAAAAATTGGACAAAGAAAACGAAAAAATTAATGAAAGAACCACGACATTAAAGAAACAGAAGACCTAGACTGATATATTAATGTAGTATATGGGCCTAGAAGGCCACAACTGTTGACACAGTTGTGTGCTGTATCTCCCTGTCGAGTTGCTAGGTTCCATTATACTTCATTCATATCAGGGTTTGTATGGGGGTTGCTGTGTAGTGTGTGTGGATAGGTGTGTGTCTGTGTGATACCAGTGTTCTATATTACAACATGATGTATGTATAATTGTCATGGGGAATATTAGGTTACATATCATTTTGCTACATCATACATGTGTTTAGTGTACAACATGATGATGCATGTATAATTGTATAATGTAATGCTTGTCAGGAGGAATATTATAAACCAAGAACCCTGAACCCTATGATTTATGCATGTATATTCTAATAATGCATTGTGGCAATTTCTTTGTTTCTTTATTTATTTATTCTATATGTTATATATTCCTTGGTCGATAAAAGAGCCTTTGTTATATTTATTTGCAATAGTAACTATATGTATCATAAATTATGTTACAATGACACATTTCTTTCCTGTTTAATTGGCCTCGATTGAATAAGCATCTCTTCATACCAGTATGAAGTGGACTCAAATATCATTTGAAAAAAAATAAAAGAAAATAATAATTATATTCAGCTTTAAAACACATGTGCTCGTTTTCATATAAATAACATTTCCGCAGCTGTACGTCTCCGTTCTTCTTTTATAGTGCGAAACGTAGACATACAGGGGTAGAAATTTTTTTATATGAAAACGAGCACCAGTGCTTTAAAGTATAAAGGCCATTTCTGGACCTGAACGGCAATTTCATAGCCGTTCCTACTCTCTATCTTCCATCCTGATAACAACCATCAAAAGTTATATATTTTGTATCTTTTATCAATAAAATGACTTCAGTTATATCAAATGAACAAAAAAATACCATATCAATAAAATATAAAGGCCGTTTCGGCAATTCCATAGCCTTTCCCCCTTTCTGATATCTAGGACCCTGGTAATAGCCATCAAAAGTTATATATTTTGTATTTTTTGTTAATAAAATGACTTCAATTATATCATATGAACAAAAAAAATCCAAATCATTAAAATATAAAGGCCGTTTCGGCAATTCCATAGCCTTTCCCCCTTTCTGATATCTAGGACCCTGGTAATAGCCATCAGAAGTTATATATTTTGTATTTTTTATTAATAAAATGAATTCAATTATATCATATGAACAAAAAAAATCCAAATCATTAAAATATAAAGGCCGTTTCGGGGCCGTTTCGGTAATTCCATGGCCGTTCCGGTAATTGCCCGCCGTTCCGGTAATTCGGGTTACCCCACTGTGACCACTGGGCAAATTAAGTTCCACCCGGAATGTACTGTATAAACAGTAAGTTAAAAATGTCAACTTGTTTTATAAACTACATGTACATTAAGTTTAACTCAGTATGTTGTAAACATGTGCCCTTTTGAATTTCAAATCATAATTCAAAAATTTCATTATTTAGTACTTGTTTACTTTTGTTCTTTCCTTGAAACTGATTACTGAAAAGAGAGATACTCTTTTGGCTGATTATCTCTCAAATGAGAGGTTGCCCCAACCTGTTCACTCAGGAAAATTCACTAATGACAAAACAGGATCTTGCATAATATGACATATTACATTTAGTTTGACTAACAAATAGCTAGTTGAAGACAAAGAAACTGAGATGCACTTCGCATTGCAAAAAGTTACAACAACTTATTAGACAATACAAACATGAAATTTACACGTTCCACATCACTGATTTGAAAACTGATCGAATTTCCTCTTATTCTTACCAATAGGCGGTAACTACAGCTCCAATGCGAAGAGATTTTACATAGAATGATTCCATTTTTGATTCTGAATGAGTGCGATAAAATTTTATCATATCCAAATGGATGTAAAATAAGTTGAAATGTATTATTCCATCAAATTATGACTGGAAAAGTTATCCGGTGCCACGGAAGCCGATTGTCAATGTCATGTAGACGCTTTAAGTTAACTTGTGCCCTAGACTTTTCTCTCCATTTCTAGTATGTGAAAAGAATTGAGAACATGTCAGAGACATATATACAGATGTGTATATATGTCTCTGGATATGTATAATGGAGAATATAGCATTTATATTAATGAAAATAATGTTTTACATAACGAGTAAACCATAGTTTCCGACTCGGATTCAATGGATACTTTACAGTATCTAGGAATTCTGAGGACATGTATGAATTAGAAGGAGAAAAAGATGAAGAAGAAGGAGAAAACCTTTCAGATTCATTGGTTGGTCCAAGAGTGCAATAAACCTATGTCGAACACGAAAATTAAAGAATGATTTTCTCTCCACTGACCCTTTGTCACTTTCCTCTATGTCTTCTTTCTATACATTAATTAGGACTCCCCTCTCTGCTTCCGAAACATTATTTCCCTACTTCTTCATCCCGAACATTAACTATACATTATACCAAAAACTTTTTTCTACCCCTATGTCAGATGACCTCAATTTCTCTCTGATTTTAATTATAAACTAGAACTAATCGAATTAATACTAAGAGTAAATCCAGTTAATCCTTATACCCCAATTTTGAATTTCAATAAGCAAGACGCTAAGATACAAAACAGTAGTTAAGTGGGATATCTATAAAGTAAGTCATGCATGATAGGAAACATAGGTCACCACGGACCCCTGGAAGAACCAGATGTGTGATCTACTGTCATGGATGAGTAAGCATCCCCTGCTCACAGACCACACCCGCCATGTTGCCATAGTATTATTCGAGCTTGTATAATTTGCAGTCATTAAGATAATCGTAAACGTTAGGGTAAACAATATAAGGGTAGTCACAATCAGTAAACGAAGAAATGGTAAGATATTATACTATCTAGATACAATCATCCCCGGTAATACAAATGGTCTAACATGAACTACAATTAAATTGGAAGCCAACATGTTATATAACGATTTTCTATTTTGTCTTGTATTATACTGAGATATTCGTAATGCCCGCTGTTCAGTATCTTACATTATACTTACATATCGTTAACATTGACAATCGAATTAATTAGTGTAGCAACCCAAAAGGTTTACTTCAATAGCTAAATATTAATTTTATTTTGATAATTAATTTTGTCGTGAAATAGAACATAATTCAGTTGGAGTTTTTGAAATACATTCAAATTTCTTATGATCTAGTTCAATAATGATCTATCTCCATTCACGTGACTACATAGAATAAAATGGATAGAGAAGGAACCTTATAGGAGTAAAGAAACGATAGTACTATAAAACACATTATAATAATCATTAAACGGTGTTTCTGACTAATACCTTGACAACGTGTTGACATACAATGTAAATCAGACCCCTGTGACTATTTATATTGGTCAATTCCCAGATTAGTAGAAAATGGAGATAGAACACTATAAGGCTCACTGTGTGAACTGATATATACAGGGGCGTAGCTAGAAATATTCAATGTGCACGCAAAGAAAGCTTCTCACGAGGCGCGCGCAGCTCTGAGAGGAGGATGGGATCATTCTGTCTTGCAAGTGGGGGTTTGAGGGTCTCCCCCGAGAAAATTTTGTAGAATTCAATGCAAAATCGTGCTTTCTGGACTACATCTTGATAACATTGTAACTATTTTTGTCATAAGAAATGATGTTTAATATTGAAGAATATATGTCGAACACTATAAAAGCTGAACTTGAATCTACCTCTTAACATTAAAGTCTTTTTGATTTTGAGAAAGTTGAAGATTAACGTTTTCACTAATTGATTTGACACTTACGAGTTGTCATATGATATCGATGTCTTTGAGTCGCATTTTAATTTTGTTTTTTGTCCCTGTGATGTGCACGCTGGCGTATAGGCAGCTACGCTCCTGATATATATAAAACGATCTACGATAAAACTGAAAGTGTGTTGACGTATGAACACTCAAAGGTCATATGTCCTTGAAATTGTTATTTTTCCTTTTGTTATATACTCAAGTCGTAGTCAGAACTCTTGTCAATGAACACTATGATGAAAATCGTGATACTGTGGAATATACAATGTTTCGCCGTAAGGTCATATTGTAATTTGCAAATGATCACAACAACGGTTGCTATTCTAATTTTTATGCATTACTATGAAAGATCTGATGATTTGATCTCATGATTTGAACCCTCTAAATCATTTATGGTAGATATTCATCAGGGACCAGTTGTTGAAAACTCACTAGATAAGATACTTTAAGGGGAAAATTTGAAAGAAAATCTAAATTTAATTTGAAACGTTAATGTATGACTTTTAAGAATTGCATTAATTTTCTGATTACATATATTGTAAATCAATATAGAGAAAATCTCCTTTCTATGATGCAGTAAGATGAAGTTCACACAATGGTTTGCTAAACTTTGGTTAAAGTTATGCACAACTGGAGGCAGGATCATCCTGTGCTTATACATCAAATATCAAAAGGTACGAGTACATCATGCTACATCTAAATTATTGTTTTCGAAAATAGTTTGGCGGTTCTAATGGTTATCGAGTCAACGTCTATGTGAATCGTTCTCACTACATTAAAAATATATTTACATGATGCACCATTATCAGCAGTTCGTATAGTTTACATTAGTCCTACAATAATATTTGAAAACACAATACCAGGAAATTATTCTTCAAAAAAAAAAAAATAATAAATAAATAAATAAATAAAAATAATAATGAAAAAACCAGCCTATAATCCTATAATCATGACTCCAGGGATTGGATCATACTTTTCACATGCGAAGCTTTTCGAGGATCTCTGTTTGAATTTATTTTTTCTAAAGATAAGAAGACTGAGAAACACTCGAATTAACATGGTCTTAAAAATAAAATAAACTCATTGACATGGAGGTAGTATAGCTATTTTTATATATTATCAATTTCGGTGACCGTATGTTAGTCAACCCTTCATCTAGTGTTGCTTCAACCACATCAGTCTTTTTAATCCCCACCCAATGTTTGAGCTCACCTTAACAAGTGAGCTATTTTCGTAGCACCTGGTCCGTCATCGTAAACTTTTCACATTTTCGACTTCTCCTAAAACAGCAAGACTTAATGAAACGTGGTAAACTGGTAGTACTTGTGAACCGCTTCAACGTTTGTGCTTTTTATTTGAATCTGTCAACAAAGGTTGCATTCATAGACAAAAGAATGCCCGAGAAGTACCCTCCTTTGAAAATTCTTCTGCATCAGAAGGGATGAATAGATTAGAAACTAATGATATTTGAATATTCTAGCGGAATGAAAGATTCAGGTTTGTTTTTTCCCCTCAAATTGAAGAAATTTTGACTTTTTAAAAAGTCTTTTTGGATTTAGTTGTTTTAGCCTAATTACGAATAATTTCTTAAGTACTGAAGGTCTTCCGCGAATGTTGCAGTTTTCAGTTAGATCTGTCAAGGTGGATCCAGGGCGGGGCAGCATACTAGACCCAAGAGGTTACCCTCCTTTGACAGTCTTCTTTAAACCATGTCCTCGGACCAGCTGCATCGATCATCAAACCGAATGCATCAGAGTGATCTAGAAGGGTGTCTTAAGAAGTATTTTAGATTATATTTTGGGTTCTGTTTTATTTCTTTTTTTTAATTGGTATGTTAGCAAAATTGTCCTCCACCTAGTTTGTGTTTTTCGACCCAATCCGTAATTCAAGATGGCGGCCATAAGATATGATCAGTTGCCACATTTTCGACTTCTCTGCAACCGCTACATAGAATGTCACCATACATTACAGTAAGTAAATACGTAAGGCCCTCTCCCAAGTTTGTGGAGTTTTTTTTAACCCAATCCACAATACAAAATGGTTGTCATGCGTTCTGATTGGTAGATACATTTTCGAATTTTTCTCCATAACCACTTCATAAAATTTTAGCAGACCTTACAAAAAGTACGTCATCAAGGTACTCTATCAAGTTTGTGATTTTCGACCAGATCCGTAATCCAAGATGGTCGCCATTGACTTTGATTTATTGACACATTTTCTACTTCTCCTCTGCAATCGCTTTGAAGAAGTAAGTACTCAAGGTCCTTTACCAAGTTTGTGTTTTTCGACCCGATCCATAATCCAGGATGGTCTGCATGGACTCTGGTTGACACATTTTATACTTCTCTACAACCGCCTCGCAAAATTTCACCAGACCTTACAAGAAGCAAGTAATCATGGTCCTCTGTAACAACCCACTTTTGAAAGAAAAATTCAAATCGCGTTAAATTTTGAACCGTAACACGTTTTGAAAATTATTTTTCAAACTGCGGTAAATTTGAGACTGCCTCAACGCGATTTAAAAAATCTTGACAAATTGCGTTGAAATCAGGTACAGCTCAACACAATTTGAAAAAAAAAATCATATTGCGTTAATGGGGTACATGCATTTTATTTTTCATTTCGCTTCAAAATGCGCTTTGGTTCAGGAAAGATACATGTAATTAAACTTGTTTACTGGTCATAGCTTCATGCATTTATACAGAATTTACTCTGAAATTGCTTTGTTGGGTTTGATAAACCTTAATGGGGATAACGTACTTTTACGTTATCTCTTATTCGAATACAAGATATCTCCCATTTAAATCCAATACATGATATCTCAAATTCAAACAGAAGATATCTCTTAGTCTAATTGGGGATATCTCCTATTTGAAATGGAGATATATCCTTTTCGAATAGAAGACATCACTTTTTAAAGAGAAGATATTTCCAATTCGAATAGGAGATATCGTCAATTCGAATAGGAGATATCTTCTATTTTAATAAATACGAAATATCTCCTATTCGAATAGGATATATCTCCTATTCGAATAAGATATATCTCCTATTTAGGCTGAATAAGAAATATCTCCAATTCAAACTGGTGATATCTTCTATTCGAATACAAGATATCTCATTGAATTGGAGATATCTTCAATTCGAATTAGAGATATCTCCTATTCGAATTGAAGATATAACTTTTGTGAATAAAAAGCAAAACGGCGCCCTATAAATTATAGCATATCAACTGATCATCATTGGTCTCCGCCTCCGACCCGGACTCAAACTACTAGTTTTAGTGAAATAGAAACACTATGTGATTCGGCATTCTCCAAAGTGATCAATTATCTATCTACTACATGTATATATAATTGATTTTATTTTATTTCAATAGGGGACATGATTCTGATTGGGAAGAAATCAGCAATAATATGTCTCAACTCAGACTCCGATCCGGACTTTGATTACTAGATTTAGACGTATCTAAGAGTTAAGGATGTCTGCTACTGAGTTTTTCAAAAATCAGGGTATTTGGCAGTTTCAGAGTGAGGCTTCATATGAATAACATTAAAAATTCCCACCATTGACACTAACTCTTTTTGTTTTGAATATGGTAGATAATGATGTCTGGAGGACCTTAGTGAATTATTTCAAAAATTCTAATACTCCTTCCCTATGTTTATTAGATTTAAAAGTTGTCCTCGACACCATGTTAAATGAATGGGGATAAGCATAAAGCACCTATAGGAGGGGATATTATGAGCCAAAATATCTCTCTTATATGCTCATTGACAATATGTTTTAAAATGATAATTTCTCAAAATTTTTATGCTAAACGTACGGTGTTATATATATACATTATATATTACACATATGCACCTTAATGGACGTCCGCTGGTGTCGAGGATGTGATATCCCCACCTCGGAATCGAGCCATGTGCTAGCAGTTTCTTATAACAATCTTATGATTGGTCAACTAAAAGAATGATACAACCTTGACCCTATGTCATACATGTATCTCAAAAGCCAAGGTCACAGTGCGCTGCGATAGCGAAACCCTTCCCGAACCTTATTTCTGTTATCCGTGAAGTGTAATTGCAGTCAATACATTGTAACACCACAGGATTTTTTCAGTTTTCACGTATATGTCATAACTTTGACCGAAGGTCATATCTCGAAGTTGAAAGTCACAATGCACTGTCGTAACAAAATAATATATACATTACTAAAGCAGTTACATATTATACTGGTATATGGAGCCGTAAAGTACAGAGACACCAAACCTCGTAGTATAGTTGGCAATTATCTAAGTGTAAAATATGACCTTGATACATTGTCATATCTCCCAGATCGAGGTCACAGTGTCCTGTGGTACTAAGATTATGTCCGGGTCATATTCCTATACATCCGTAGTGGTAACTTGTCAGGTAATCCTATCAGGATTGATGACCCTATCAACCGGTTTATGGGTCCCCATTTTTCAAAATGCGTCGAAATAGGTCTGTGTAACTCTATTTGAAAAAAATAGGGGTTTTTTTTAATCGCGTTGAGGTAGTCCCAAATTTAACGCAGTTTAAAAAAATATTTCAAAATGCGTTAGGGTTGTTCAAAATCCAACGCGATTTGAAAAAAGATTTCAGAATGCGTAATTTTTTCAAAGTGGGTTGTTACAGTCCTCTACCAAGTTTGTGTTTTTCAACCGGATTCCGAAATCCAAAATGGCCCCCATCGGCTCTGATTGGGTGATTCATTTTCAACTTCTCTGATGCAACCGCTTCATAAAATGTCACCTGACCCGACAGGAAGTAAGTACTCAAGGTTCTTTCCCAAAATTATAACTTTCGACCTGATCCATCATCTAAGATGACGACCAAAGGCTCTGATTGGCTGACACATGTTCGACTCCACTTCATCTCCTCATTAACCGCTTTAAAGAATTAAATTATCAAATCTTGTTGGAAGTAAGTATTCAAGGTCCTTTACCAAAATTCTATCTTTCGACCTGATGAATCATCCAAGATGGCCGCCAAAGGCTCTGATTAGCTGACACACTTTAACCTTCATTTCAGTAATAGCTTCACAGAATTCACCAAATTTTACCGGATATAAGTACTCAAGGTCCTCTTCCAAAATTGTAACTTTTGACCAGATCAGTCATCCAAGATGGCTGCCAAAGTCTCTGAACAACAAACAGAGAGGTCCTGGCCGGAGTTATAAAACTCCTATTACAGAAAAGATTAACACTTCAAGCAGATATGCTTAAAATCAATCTGCAAATGTGAATGAAAACGTAGAGAATAAAATCTATTTTTAAGTTATGAAATCGAATGAAAACAAATACTGAATTTTAAAATATCATGGACATCATGCGAATTAGTCTTCTCCTTACTGTATTTATTTACTAAATGTAGTGGGGAAATCATACTTCATCATAAAGTAAGTTAAGTATGAATGCCGGGTAGTGGTTAACATTGCGCAAAAACGTGTGATATGATATTATATGTAATGAAAAGCTTAGACGATGTTGAAAAGTACAGCTTTCACCAAAGCCAAAATTTCACCCTTTTTGTGCATGCCGTCAAGATTATGCCAGGAAACAGACAAAACATTAGGAGATGGAGTTAAATAGTTTTGGTCTAGAGCACCACACCACGTACGAGACAGCTGTATGTGTGTGGTACCCTCAATACATTTCCCTATCTCTTACATACTGTCTGAATATACCAGCAACTGAAAAAATTGAAATCACCAAATTTTTCTTTCGTTTGTAACATTTAGTTGTACATTTTTAAAAACTTTAAACACAAATTCCACAAGATAAACCAAAATCCAGGTTTATTTGTCTACTAATAAGGGATCCCACAAGCACTAATGCAGTGTACCTGTAGCTGGTGAACGAGATATGTGAAAATCACTCTAATTCTACATTGAAATAAAAAGATCCTGTAATTACAGCAATATCCATGTAGTGTTTGATTAATGCTAAATTTGGTGTCTATGTACATGTGATACATAGTAACGAATTTGAATTTAAAGACACAGCGGAATCCAGTATGTTTGCGTCTATTTAGTCAACATCACTCGCCAGGAGATGCTTATTCCTCCATAGTATGTGATCTTGCCCGTACGTCTTATTATTCCCTATTTTGTTGTGTATACTATGTTGGATACTAGGTATACGTCAGCACCTTGTACTTGTGTATTTGACTTACTTCGCCAATTTTCAGTCCAACTTTTAATATCAAAATTGATTGACTCTCGATGTAATGTTCTTCACTAGCAGTCCTTGTCGGTAACATTTGTTTGTATTAGGCATATGATTGTCAATTTGTATACAGTTTTGTGTACAGTTGTTTTTCCACTTTTATACAAAGAAGGAATAAAAATGTGAGAACGTAAATTTCATATGACGTAAAATCTTCTCTCGGATTTGTTGTAAATAAAGCATTCACATATCTATAGGTACATAAACAGAGCAATGTCGGTAAAATCACAGTCTTATCTTGAAGTCCAAGGACTATGAAGATAACCTATATTTTTCTTGGACTAACCATTTAGACGCGTCAATTTTCCTTCATTGAAGGACGCAATTTGCAAATCAATACCTGAAATATGAAGCTTTCAGTGCGTGTTCGAGGCGACTGGTTTGCAGTCCCTTGTAAAGGCAATGAGAAAGTCCGATGGCTGGGCGAGGAAGTGCTGAGACGATATTACAAGAACAAGAGTAAGACAGGTCATGCTCAAGAAAAGGTCTATGAGGTCCGTAAAGCCAAAGGTGGGGCCATTATGGACCCCGATGACCCCATTAAGGATGTTCTGGATGATAGTGATTTTGTTACAGTTGGTAAGAAGTTTTTCAATTATTCAAATGATAAATTCCTTCCGACTCAGGCTAACAGACTAATATGGCCGGGTTTCACAAGAGCCGGGACACAGAAACAATAGTAGAAAGTTGCGAGACATAGATATATATGTGCTTGTGTAAGGGTAACTTCAGATCAATAACATTTCTGTGATCTTTGAAGGAAACGATTCTCCATAAGCTTTCGCTTTCCAATGATCACCAACTCTATTAGGCTCCTTCTCGACATATTTATTTGCTAATTCAGAATCGAATTCTTTCAGTCTTTGCTCTCTAAAGGGAAGAAGCAATTGACCCTTCAGTCCAATTTCATATACACACATAGTTGAGCGGAGTCTTAGCCTTGAATATAGTGTGCTTTAAGCTAACTTTATGGCTGCTTTTTTAGTTCAATTTATGATCACAGAGCAACATTTGCCCTGAAGTTTACTACTGAATGTATATCCTAGCTACTAAAGTTTATTCTCATTTTCTTCTAAGTGCGCTTGAAGTGTAATTTTTTTCTAGAATGCTTTTCTTCGCTTGGTTTAATCGGATAGTGCATATGCTTTTCAAAGAAAAAAAGAGGAGTTACTGGCTCAGTTATGTGGCAGAAGTCACCATGGAGCTATACAATACATGAATGTAAATAATATACTAGCACATATAACACATTACAAAAATATTTCATTGTAGTGCAATTACGATACCGACTTAGGACGGTCATTTAATTTGACAAAAGCCAAACAAATGGTGTAGTTAACCGGTTACCGGGCCCACCTTCCCACTCACAGTAACAGCAGAACAATCAATGGACGTACATTTAAAAAATTATAAATAATCCTCCATGTAAAGAACAAGGGTCAACAGGTATTGCATATTGAGAAATCATAAAAATATAAACACGTAAGGTATTGTAAAACACATAATGATATAAAAATATATGCGACATCAACAAGATAAACCGTACTCTGCCAGTCTGAAAGCGAGCTAAGACCCTAGAATTAAACTGGGTTCTAGATGACAGGTATTTCAGCTTAAGACTTATATCAAAAGGAAACCACAGTTGGTAAAATAACAAGCCTGTCAAATAATAACAGTATTAAGAAGGCACTTTTGCCTCAAATAGAAATAATTATATCTTAACACGCGAAATTGAAATAAACAAGAAATGTTCTTTTTATCTATTAAATGTTTTGTCCCTAAAGATATATTTATCATTTGATTACCTATACATAACATTTTTTGTCAAGTGTACTAGGATATGGTTTTTTGATGGAAATGGACAGTGTAAGCTTGTTATCGAGCGCTTTTGACTAAACTTCATGGCCGGTGTTCTGGACTAAACTGCAGACATGAAGATAATGTCACTTGTCTGGTGCACCAGAGTGTACGATTAAGACTACACCTAACTGTATATGTATTTAGGTGACTTAAAAATGTTGAATTATATTCTGGATTGATAAATATTTCAACGAATTCAAAATCCACCATATTAAGAAATCACATGATAAGACAATTTTAAGGATGTAATGTGACAGATGTTTCTGACATGCTCGAGATGTTTACTCTCCTAGAGCACCTGATCTCACTCCTTTTGGGGGTTCATACATTCTCTATCAGTCCATGTAGGTCTTCTTTAGTTTGATTTATGTTGGTCTTTTAGCTGTTTCGTGTGCTTTTCGTACTTTTAACAACTGAATTGGTTTAATCTCTTTATTTGAATATGCGAAAGAACAATAACATGCATCGGGGGTAAAATTTTCTTATTTCATATAAATGTTTGAAATTGTTTACTATTTGATATAATAAATATTATAGCGGTATTGGACGAAAATCATCATCAATCAGGTTTTCGCTTCCATTATCTATTGCAATCAATGCTGGGGTTTTTTTTCTTATTAATGTGAAAGGGTTAAAGTAGTTTTTGCATTTCTAGATATTGACACTTAAAAGTCTCAGCATCTGTTATAATGATTGGATTAAAAAGCACCCACTTTGAGTTCTTAATGGTGATGGATTCGGCTGACTTAAAAGGACACGTAGCCCGTCCGCACACCAGATCTGGGCCCAGATCTTCAAAGTTTCATGAAAAACAATTAATTGATTTTATGACTAATCTACTTTCCAGTGTTGGACAGCGACATGTCCAGTCCGGTAACAGGACCAGCTGAACCAGTCTATGTTGAAGAAAAGGTGTATCCTTTGACAGTACTTTTCTGGTTGTAGTTCTATATCAATGTCAATTTATTATAAATTCTTCTAAACGATTATTCAACAGTATTTAGATAATACAGACACCCAGAAATTAAGAATTTATTCCTTTTAGACATTGAAAATTGTGTCATGAAATAAATGCAGTAAACCTTGACCGATATCAGTCCCAAAGAAAGCGTGGAAATTGCAACAGAGGTAAGATTATAGTATACATATCGCAACAGCTTAGTAATATCTGCACAGTCCTAAAACTAGAAGTTCTTAGAGGTACAGGCAAATCAATTACAACATACAGACACAATTGCGTCTTGTTTGTGCCTTATTCAATTTGTACTTTTTAATTATATTACCGATTGGTTTTTAAGGTTTTGATTTCTTGGATATCATACTGGACCTGGTCTTCATCTTAAATTTTTTGTGTTCCTGTACTAGAAATGCATGATTTCTTAGGGCAATTGACGCTGTCCATCTTTAGTTATTCAGTTTGTTTTGTCACATATTTTTACCGTTGTCATCCGTTTTATTCTCTTGTAAGACATTCTTAAATTATAATATTGATCAAAAGGAAAAGGTAACTCATAGTATAGTATAATGTTATGAAATAAGGGGGGAAATAAACAAAGAAAAACCAATTATGAAATATTTTGTTTTACCAGTACATCTCTCTGGATGGAAACAGTTTGTCTACTGATGACTTACTCAGACTTGGTAAAGGATACTATCTCATCAAGGTAATCTATTCATATGTAAATAAACTTTCATCTGCTATATGAAAAATCTGCATAAACCTATCTTGAAGCGCTTTCTTTATGATTTTTACAAGTATTTTAATATAACCCGAATTAAGCATTATTTGCCTGTATGTTATCACTTTTATATTTCCCTTTTGGTGACCACTTAAAGAGAGAATAATATGTTAAAACAACAATGACAAGAAAATTGCCATAACTGAGTCTTTTTGTGACATTTCTAACGGGTATGGCAAGGCACACAGAAGCCGTTTATTAGCTCCGAGCACTTGAGTAAGCCTATTAATTAGGTCCATGAATACCATGTAGTAAGTACTATGTGTCTGCACAAGTTAAGCAGTAAAATAAATTCTAATGCAAAAGTTGCTAATTTACAATTTCATCAGAACTTTGCTTGAACTTTTAAAGTTGACCACTGAGGCTGAGCAAAAGGTGAATAAAGCTAGACATCTCTTGGAAGATATTGTCAACAGCAATAAAGGTATTTTTTGTTTCTTATACCATGTTTTTTGTGTTTTGAATTTAGACATACCTTTGTGTTGATTATGATGCAAGTTGTTTTTTATTTTTCATTATACTTAGTATGGAATAATTTTGAGAAATCTGTTTTACTGTTTGTGAATTTTCTATAATGATTTATATAACAAAGACAAAATAATCTTTTTATACTTACCAAATGAAAGTACTATGAAATACCAGCCCATTTTTCATTAAACAGTGCTATCAAACGTCATGATTTCAATATATACTTCTTCTAGATATAAGATAATGTTCATCGTGATAATCATAGATGAGATACAAATATCAACCTTTATTGTTCAGCATAAAACCAGTAAATGTATAGGAATAAGTAATACACATATGGAAAAGGGAGAAATACCTTTCTATGCTGACCACAACATGCATATTCAAGCTAGAGATACACAAAGTAGATAGAAGGTAACATATTTATGATCAGAACAGATCATAAAAAAATTATAAAAGCTAAATTCAACAGCCAAACTCTCGATAGCACAAACTCAAATTTGTAGATAACAATATGTGTGCTGTCTGACTTTGTAGCTCGACTGAAATTCTATAAATGATTTTTATATAGTGACGAATATGTTAACTTGTTTCTGGTTTATTCTGTAAATGACTCGTCTAAGATTTAGAGAGACCAGTATCAAGATATATAAGATGTACAATGTAATAATTGGGATTATACTATCCAAGTAGTCAAGCAGGAGATGCTCACTCTCCCCGGGCACCTGATCTCACGCCATCACAGGGGTTCACATATGCTCTTCAAGTAGACATATTTTGTTATTTTCCATTTGTTTTTCATTTTCACTGATTTTGTATGTCCTCTGGTTTTATGATTTTTGGACTTGTGGTTTGGATTTATCCATCATCTTTACAATGTAAGAAACATGTGGAAATTCCTAAGTAATCCCGTAAAGTTAGGCTGAACACTGATACGCATACATGTTTACTTTTTATATTGAAAACTTGAACAACGAAAGAAAAGTGTGTTCATAAATTACTATTAATTTTTTTTTTTTGCAGTTGTGTATGGAATAACGACAGGCTTCGGAAAGTTTGCACGGACGAGTATAGACAAAGACAAACTCATGTAAGTCATACGGCATTTTATTCTACTGAATTTCGTGCACATGCCTTCCATATGTTCACCATAGAATCATAGTTTTTAACTGCCACAGACTTAATAGTAAAAAGTTCGGGAGGGCTCATGTCAACCTAATTCATCGGACGATTTGCTGTTAATATTATTATTAACAACCAGTATACCCCACATTTGTTTTATCACATTTAAAAACAACGTATGTTATTGGTACTTCTTCGATATTGATTATAAAAATACAAATGCCATTATGACAACATATATAATTAAATATCACACTATATTTACAAAATAAAGTTACTATGTATTTGTTCTGTTTTTTTTTATTTTTGCAGAGAACTTCAAGAAAACTTGATCAGATCTCATGCAGCTGGTCGGTATATTTAAAAAGCTGATTAAAGTTGTTTGTAATAGACATATAAATGAAAATAAATGCAAATAACCGTATCATGTTCATGTACGCGAAACAAAAGATTATATAATGTCGTCTACATGTGTTTTACAGGTGTTGGACCACCACTGTCGCCAGAGAGAACCCGGATGCTGTTGGCACTCAGAATAAATGTGCTGGCAAAAGGATATAGCGGAATATCGATAGAAACTCTAAAGAAGTACATCGCTGCATTCAATGGTATAGGCGTAGAACATTCATACTGATTCTCTCTTATTCTTTGAAGATACTTTGTTCTTACAACGATGTTTGGAGCACCCACTAATTCTTTCATAAGAAAATAATCTCTAATTTTCTTTGATTTCAATCCTTATAGGTGTATTCTGGTGCTTTCCCATTTGATATACTTCACAAATTTACTTTTCCATGAATCAGAATAAAGACATATTAGTGGACTGTTTGCCATTTGGCCCTCCTAAATCGGTACCATATGTTTGAACAGTTTTGTCCTTGTTATTTATCTCGGAGTACATTTTATTTGAGCAAAATCTGTTTCTTCCAATTTCGCAATATATACAAAAATATTATTTCTGTTTTGGAAATGCACGCCATTTAATTTTCCAAATTTTTAACGATTTAATACTACATATCTACGAAATTAAAATTGCGTAGTATAATTACAGTGATTAACGTACCATGTCTATGTGTCTTATTTTCTATATTTTTACTGCCGCGTAGTTTCAGATTATCTTTATATACTTTAGTTGTTTGTTTCATAACTCAAATGTGAATGTTTTCATTTGTCATGAAATGTGGTAATTTGAATTTCAGTTATCAATTCATTTGTCAACTGAAAAGTTTTCGGTTTAGCTTTGGCTCCCACTTGTTTCCTCAGGGTGACTTCTAGAATATTTAATTCTTTGCATTGGTATAGCGATAATCTATGCTCCTGAATTAGATGAAGTTAAAATTTTCTGTTTTACGCCTAATCTTAATGTGAAATTGTACACGACGCACATGGTTTTCTGCTAGTGGATGGTTACTCTCTTGGACACCCTATTTCATCATGTATTGATTATTCGTGTTTCCATTCACTTTTATTGACTTTGTAATCTTTATACCATGTATACTTTCATGCTCCCTTTTCATGGACACTAAGACTGTATCAAGGTATCAGATGTATAATTCAGCGCTCTCTGCCAAAACTCCTTCTCAGGAGGAAAATATACACGTCAAATAAATTTGTTACAAACTTTACGATGACGAGTTCCTTCTATCTCATAAGCAAAATTTTCGAAAAATCATTTCTTATAATAACATTTACAAAGCATACATTTTCAAAACACTCTTAAAGTGATGGTCATTTTAAATGCCATGTTGTATTAACATGGACCATAAACCAAAAAAAATATAATTGAAAATGACTTTGAGGACAGCAATGTTTTATTCTGTGTAAATTTATATCATCCTTATTAGATGAAGTATCAGGGTTGTGTTTGGTATCTATCTTACAGAAAGCATCAACTATATGTTTAAAATAAGCAAAATATTAAAAACAAATGCGAGATAAAAAAAATTTCAATCGGGATGAGATGTGATTAGTTTTTACACAGTGAAATAAAATCACGAGTACGACTTTTGTCGAACTATTATATGTAATAATTATTGGCAAGTCTCGACATTTGTGCAAAATATGATCTATTGTACATTAGCTACCTTAAATGAACTTGAACGTTCACCTTAGTACAGTGTTATGGTTGCCACTCAGAGAGAACCAACTTTTTAGAAATATATTTGTTTTTGCCAGATTTATGATGTAAAATGTAGGAAGTTAATTTAGGTTCACTTTCTCAAGTACCAAACATTTAACAGTTATGGCATGAATATCACATTCTTCGCGCATTTACTTTGAAAATCAGCAAAATATCATGATATGTATATATAATGTCATACATTGCAGCGTCGTGTCTGCCATGGGTTCCAGAAAAGGGAACGGTCGGAGCCAGTGGCGACTTGGCGCCTTTATCACATCTGGCACTAGGAATGATGGGAGAAGGGAAAATGTGGAGTCCCAAAAGTGGATGGGCCGACGCTAAATATGTAAAAGCTCTATTATATTATATTATATTATATTATATTATATTATATTATATTATATTATATTATATTATATTATATTAACTTTTTGGAATGCTACTTCTGTTAATAATAGAGAAAACACATAAAGATGCCTTGCTCATAAATAAATACAGTTTTTATGTTTTGATGTTTTATTGATTTTGTAACAAATACAAGTGTAATTATCATTCCTCTAGGTTTTAGAATTCAACAACTTGTCGCCTATTAGATTAGGACCAAAGGAAGTAAGTTCTCAAACATGAATACTTTACTTCTGCGTTCAGAATCGTAGTAGTTATGTTTGTAAATCTAACTTTTTCGCTACGCTTAAAAAGTGCCGGCTAAGTAAAGTGACGACTGTTTTAATACTTGTGTGTGTTTTGTTTTGTTTTTGTTTGTGTTTTTAATTATCATATTTATATGTAATATTAGGCATCTGTAAATTGAAAATATTAAAACCAACACGGTTCTTTGTTCTCCTTACACATAGGCAGACGAATATGATAACATTTATTGAGATGGTTAAATATTTCCTAAAATTATTTTGTCCGCTATTTTAAAATACAAATGTAGCGGATAATTTTCATGCATAAAATCTCTACGTAGCGAAAGCCTAACGGTCCGTTCAGTTAAATAGCACTTCATAGCGCTACATAGCTGCTACGATTTTAAATGCACTCCAGCTCATTCACCATCACTATAATAGCCGTCAGTGTTGCTTTAACATCCATTCGTTACATTGTTCTCCCTATATCGAAGATTATGGCTTTGCGTTTATGTTGATATTTTAAAATACTTTTATATTTATTAAACATTACGATCATCAAAGGAATTTAACAGACATTTTTCTTATGATAATATGTTGTTCTTTAAGGGTCTGGCATTGATCAATGGAACGCAGTTGATAACAGCATTAGGGGTAGAAGGTATGCTCATAAGGAACGTTAGTTATGTGTCACAATGTACACTAAATCAGTAAGGTAACAGAAATCATTCACTTCACCTAGGTACTTGATACTAACTGTTTATATTTAAACGTTTCATGGTGTGACATTTCAACAAATTATTAAAAATGGACGTCACGTAAGTAACTAAAGAGCTACATGTACATAAACTCAATAAAACAATGTGGAGAATTCAAAAATTCAGGTTTATTTAAAGTAAGAGGTTGGAAATTGCCGTATTAGAAAAAAAGCAGTATTGTTTTATTCAATTATCATTTTATAGATGAATAACCCTGATACAACACTGAAATATCTTTCTATCTACCATTATCTGACTTGTCCTGTCGTTCAATAAAGAATTGTATATATATGAAAAATATAGAACATATATACCTTTTAATTTTGTGCACCATGTGCGCATTTCGACAAGTTATGTCTCTTCAGCGATGCTCGTGGCCGAATGATTGGAATTCTCAAAATATATAAAAATATGAAGAGCAGTGTTGAAGCCAAAACGACCGAAAAGTGAACCAAAGAATCTAAGGACAGAGCTATACATGAGGGAGATACTCCTTAGTTTTGGAGTGATTTACTTAATTTGATGACTGAAAAATTGAAGTATATGTTTCATGTCAGTACAAACAACACCAATAAATGTCAAAATTACAGCGACATTAGATAGGTTTCAAAAGAAGTCATTTACGTGTCTGTTGATATAACTCCTTCCAAAATTCGTTCAGGTTTAGAGAGGGCCGAGGCTATCGCCAGACAAGCTGACGTGGTTGCAGCCTTTACTTTAGATGTACTCAAGGGAACTACGCGTGCTTTTGATAGCAGTAGGTGAATTCGCATTATTTTATTTCCTGGTATCATAAAGCACAAAAACAAAATCTTGTATTGTTACAATGTTTATTTATTTATTATGCCATATTAGTATTATATACAAAAGTAGTTTTAATTAATAATAATGTAAGGTAAATTATTTATAAGGTCCTGTTAAGTTGATGTAAATGTAAAGTACTGTGAATGTGAGTGCGTCTCTTTCTTAATCAACTATTGCTTCTAGAGTGTTGTTGTGTATCATACAAAGACAACGCCGAGACAGAAATGAAAGCATACATGACTTAATGACTTTTTTGGAGTTATGCACAACTGCATTCTCAGATGACCGTAACATTATAAAGTACTGATTGAATCACCCTTATGATATCATGATCTAGTGCCATCTATTTATCTGCAATTCTAAAATGACTTAAGATTTTCTCCGTACATGTGCCCTAGAACTCGCTCGGATATTATTCTCCGCATTCCCGCCCAGATACGCCACGCCTACTTTACAACCACAGCTCTTAATGTTACGCTTAATTTATTTTCTGAAAACATGAATTATTGTTTTTTTACGTAACAACAGTACTTGTCTGCCGAAACATTAGAATAAAAATAACAACTACCTAGCCGTGGTCTATTGTCCAGTTATTCCCCTTGTCGCATGAATGAATCAAATTATAACCTCGTCTCGAGGCTGCTCGATGATAATTTGATTGACTCATTCGACTTGGGGAACTATTGGACAATAAACCATGGCTAGGTAGTTGTTATTTCTTAAATAAACCACGGCTGGGTAGTTGTTATTTCTTAAACTTTCTGCTCTAAAACATAAGGGTAACTATACTAAAACGATTGGTGTGACTGTTTAGATGGGGGTGCTTAATACTATATGACGATTGTTCCCACCTTTCATTTTTCATGAGATCTGTGTGTCCCCACCCCTCAATATTCAGATCTGTATGTTAGTACCCTCAATGTATGATTGCCACTTTCTAAACTTTATATTGAAATAAGTATGTATGTTTCAATTGTGTTATCACACATAACCAAACGACGTGTAATGAAAAATATAGGAACATTTATATCAGTCCTCAACCATTGCACCATATACTCCTATCGAAATCATACCACTCGAAGGTGATGCTCATGGGCGAAACTGTGAAAGACTGAATTATTTGTAGAGCAATTTTTTTACTGAGTTAGCTTAAAAGGAAGAGCCTAGGTCTATCCAAGGAGCCTTGTATGAGTGAGATAATTTTTAGTTTTAAAAAAATTACAAAAATAAATCACAGCTGAATTTGAAGTTGTATTTCGGGTCAGCACCCAAAATTTGGATGGTGAACCTCCCCAATGCCAGGCTTGACAGTCCACCAGCAACTGAATGGCCTCGATGGTATTAATAACCATAAGGACAAACATATAAACAGCCCTTTATTCCACATTGTTCAAAGCCAAAACTGCATGGCAAATTGATTATAAAATTTAGCTTTGGTTGTACGTTTAATACAAGTGTTTCCTGTGTCAGATATCCATAGTGTCCGACCACATTCAGGACAGATGATGGTTGCCAGGAGACTCCGATCATTACTACATTCGGAAACACATCCATCAGAAATCGCCGGTAAGACATCGTTACATACAAGTACATATGTGTCGAATCGTTTGATATCTCTAAGGATATTTTCTCTTTCAACTTTAAATCTCTTTTAATCGAATTCAAATATTTCTATTCGTAAATTGAACATAATTTCTATGAAATAAATTTTACTTTCAAAAGAAAGTCACAGGATGTGCGATCGAGTTCAGGATGCATATACACTTAGATGCTGTCCACAAGTAAGACATTGTTAAAATACTATCGTAGGTATATGTTATTATCTTTTTATTTTCTTTATTGTGAAAAAAATTGACAAAACAAAAACGATGACGAGATATTTTATTGGCCTCGAACTGGACTTTATATCTGATTCTGGTATCTAACCTGTGAAAAAATGTAATGAAATAATATTACTGACTTATTGCCGATTTATGTCACTGTTTACATATGACTTTGGTTTAATCCGCATGTAACACATATGAAATGATTGTTTTCTGAAATAAACTAAACAGAAATAAACTTTCCCTATAGAATAATTTATTTCATTTACTAATGAAATTAGAAATTAGAATCTCATACATTGATCGAGATACATTTTGCATGTACATTGTATATTCAGAACAATAATTAAAGAATTTTACTTTTGTTTAATAGTGCTTCTTTTCATTCATGGCTTTCATATTTTACCAGGTACATGGAGTAGTGAACGAAACCAATAACTTCGTTCGTGGCATTCTCTCTGTAGAAATCAACAGTGCCACAGATAATCCAGTATCCTCTCTATATGGCTAGAACTACCAGATTCGTTTTACAAATAACATCGCTTAGTTTTGAAATATAAACAATATTTTGATGTTAGTTTTATTACTGTCCAGTCAATATTTTCTTCGTCGTGTGAAACCCACGGGGTTTGTGAGGTACGATCTACCCTGTGAGTTTCACACGATGTATAATCAAAGATTTAAAATGATTATCCTCCTTGACCGTCTTAGATGGTATTCGCTGAGACTGGAGAAATAATTTCAGGCGGGAATTTTCACGGAGAATATCCCGCCAAGGTGAGTAAGATATTACAACAGTTCACTGCAACATTTTATTTAGCATAATCATACATTGTATTAGAAAGTGATGAGCCATAAGATAATACCATAGAAAATTATTTGCTGAAAATTTAACATTCACTCTGGATGCTACAAAAAATATTTCTATGTTGTCTACAGAGATAACGACGCAAGATTTTGATATCAAATGATTCAAGAATATGTGGATATACATTGGTTCTGGTTCAAAAGATTTTCTTCAAGTTCCCAAGTTGCATATGACGTCTTCAGTCAATGTTCCATTCCAAAATGCTTAGGCATTGTAAATTTTTTATTCTTCAACAATATGAAATGGAACTTGCTCAATGTGTGAGAAAAAGCTATTCAATAACTTGCATGCATCCATATGGAAACATGATAATAAGATTTATGTCTTGTATTCTCGTTTAGGCTTTAGACTACCTCGCAATAGGGGTACACGAATTAGCTAATATGAGCGAAAGGCGGATAGAGAGACTAGTTAACCCAGGTATATGTATAGTATGTTTTTCTTTTATATTTTTCCCGTCTAATTTAATTATCCATTTATATTAAATATAGAACATATATACCTTTTAATTTTGTATACCATATGCGCATTTCGACAAGTTATGTCTCTTCAGTGATGCTCGTGGCTGAATGATTGGAATTCTCATAATACGTAAATATTTGAAGAGCAGTGTTGAAGCCAAAATGACCGAAAAGTGAACCAAAGAATCTATCTAAGGACGGAGCTATGCATGAGGGAGATACTCCTTAGTTTTAGAGTGATTTACTTAATTTGATGACTGAAAATTTGAAGTATATATTTCATGACAGTACAAAAGCACTGGAAACTAGACTTATGATGCCCTCGGAAACTATCAGTCCACCAACAGTGACACTTGCCTAGTGGTTATATCAAATATAGAACATATATACCTTTTAATTTGGTGCACCATATGCGCATTTCGACAAGTTATTTCATTTATAAATGATTGAATTTTTTATTATCATCATTACTATAATTTTTATTTATGAACCAAAATTAAGATTTCCTTTTAGTTCAAATGATATTTTAAATATCTCTTTAACAGCATTTTGATTTATTTAACTCTAATTTTACTTTCAGCTTACAGCGAACTTCCGGCATTCCTTACTCCAGATGGTGGTCTGAACTCGGGATTCATGATTGCACATTGTACTGCAGCTGCATTAGGTACTAGAGAGAAGTAGTTCAAATATCAGTGTAATATATTAGCGCATGAATAAATGTGTTTCCTTATTTGTGATTGCTTACAATATTTCGTATACAGTACATTAAGTCTGTTTATTGATTTATTTACAATTTTTTAAGATTTATTTATTCTGTTCTATTTAATATATATATATATATATATATATATATATATATATATATATATATATATATATATATATATATATATATATATATATATATATATATATATATATATATATATATTAATAATGTTTATATTCCAATTTTTTGCACAGTGTCTGAAAATAAAGTATTATGCCACCCAGCTTCTGTTGATTCACTAACAACAAGCGCCGGTACAGAAGATCACGTGTCCATGGGAGGTTTTGCTGCAAGGAAATGTCTTCGTGTCGTAGAACATGTGGAACAGGGTACACAACATTTAACTTAAGTGTACATGTTAATATATAATTTTTATGTATTTGACTGTTACAACCTTATATTATCTGTGATATGTATACGTATTAATGGCATAATAATTTAAAGTGTTTAGATCAAATTCGGGTCTGGTATAAATATTTCTAAATATTTTCCACTTGATTGGATTGATAAGTTTTGATATGACTGAATTCAAAATACAACATTATGTCATTTTAATTACGTTATAACCACTGTTTATGTTCTTGACCTCTTTGTAGTGATTGCTATCGAGCTGTTGGCCTCGTGTCAGGCCATGGAATTCCTGCGTCCTCTCAAGTCTACTCCTCCCTTAGAAGAAGTCTATAAATTAGTCAGAAAAGTGGCTGGGTAAAAAACACCCCTTTTTTCGTATTCATTCTATTGCACTTATTTGATTGACCACTTATACAATTTTCGCTGAGTTTTAAAAAGATCTGGGCAAATTTGTATGTTTTTATTTTAGACCATGGAATAAAGATCGTTACCTGTCTCCCGACATAGACGCTGTCACAAAACTTCTCCAGGAAGAAAAGGTGTGTTCGGTTTTTCTCAATGTATAACATATAAGATGCGCATCCCGACCATTGTTAGGAACACGTGTATTTTACCTAAAATCATCTCGATGTTTGTTTTATGTTTACATTTGAAATGCGATGTAACACTTTTAACTTTTGCCTATAAATGTACATGTAGATGCTTTACAATGATAAATATTCACTGATAATTTTCAAACTACTGAAAGTTATGAAAGGAAAAAAGCAATGAATACTAGGTTTTATCTATTTGTTTTATTGATATTTTCATTGTGATAAATTCGTTGGAAAGGGAATCAACATGTTATCGATATACATGTACTCCCGTATTATATAATGCAATTGGTCTCGACTTCTATGATGATGTGTGTCCTGTAAACATTTATGTTTTCAATATTTTTAAATAGATCTACCGTATTTGAGAGTGATTCTGATTCAAAATGTCAAAAAATCTCGCAAATCAGGGAGGGAGTTAAAGCTTCAAAAGATTTCAAGAAATAAATTTCTGAGATAAAAAGATGCAAAAAGAGATTTCTAACCCACTAAACCTAAATGACTTTACACATGGTCGTATGAAAAACATACTTTCAAACAGTAAATGTAAGTCTTATGATCTGTGACCGAGGTGACATAGTTAAATATTTGCTCACCATCACAATTGAGGGATCGACAGATCCAACTTTAACCACGCCCATTAAGTAGTTTCATTGTGACGTCACAGTTAAAACCATCCTTGACGGGCCATTTATTTATGACGCCATAATGAAAAAGTGTGCCAAAAGGTGCGATGTCGGGCATTTGACGATCAGTCAATTGCATCGTTTGAATATATGTAATAAATAATAATTTTATAATTTTTTTATTTAGATTTGGAAGACAGTTAAGCCCTTCATCGATAACTATCATGCTCAGCAGGACATAGAGACACGTGTGTTCTCGCCTACGGCCAGTTACGCTACTGGGGCACCAACCGCAACTAAACGCCGCAAAACCAATAGCATGTCCCGGCTACGCTGAATGCTGGGATCTGCCCCTGCCCGGAAGAATCTGGATTTGTCCCTGGTGCCCGGAGGAATCTGGATCTGTCCCTGGCGCTCGGAAGGATTTGGATCTGTCCTGGACATGCTGAAGGCGCTGTAATCTGATTCTTTATGTGAACATGTAGATGATCCCCATGGGCAACTATTAATAACAATGTGTTGTGAAATATATGTCTAGATGTAGATTTGGAAGATGTGGTTTATAAAACGACTCCTTCTGAATATACACTCTATATTGCCTGAAATGTACATTTTATTGACGGGTGATGGAAACATATCAAGTGTAAAACATGACTTGTGTAGACAACAGAATTTTCTTTAAAACTTAGACGTCTGCAATGTACGACTCATAGTTTGAAATTTGTTAAGGATATTACATTTGTTCATAGGATATTATATACTGTTATTTTGCATTTGCCTATAAATTAAAATCATGTATTTATTAGAAATTAATTAGTCGTTAAATACCTCCGCGGATCGCTTCAACATACAACCATGTTCATCGTAGTTTATCCATTTACAATCCTTAAGTTTGTATTTATGTTAATCATGACAACATATTAACACGTTTTCGTTAATCCGTTTTTCAATGTCACCAAGACCTTACACCATGACGCCCCCTCCCCCTTATTATGTAGTAAGTAAAGAGTGTATCATTGGCATCAGTGTCATTGCGTGTGTTTTCGGAGTTGGTGCATTGTGAGCCATTGATACCAATGATTGACATCGGTAGGTTTTATTGAAAGCCAACATTTCAGACGATTTAGGATGCAAGTAATTTAATTAACATAAATTCACATGAGCTTTCAATGTGATTATTTAAAAGTTGTCCTGTTTCGGGTCTAACGACATCAGCCGAATCACAGAACGCCTACGATACTGGCATTCTGATACCCTTAGTAATGATCTGGAGGCATTTCACAAAGAATCGTAAGTTTTTCTATAAATTTATAAGTTTTTTTTATTTATTTATTTATTTTTATTAGTACGGATTCCTTAATGAACTGAGGATTTTGTGCATACGTAAAAGAAATTACGTATGAATCTTTTTGAAAATGCCTGCTGTGTGGAATACTGAAGAGTGTGTGCTTTTGAAAGTGATTTAATAAAAAATTGATTTTTCGAGATATTCATAATATATACGTACTTTTAAAATCATATATATATATAAAGTAACTCTATGTAATCCGAAAGTTTCATATGCAAATATAATCTGTCACTTTATAAACTGTGTGTATATACGAAAAAAGAAGAGTACATACAGTTTACATAGAAAACGGACATAGGCTTTTTATCAAAGAATAAACACAGATGACTCCTCCGAAAGCAATATGTCGTGTACGACGTGTCATATACCGACAGAAAGGAATTAAAGGTATATAGTCGACCTTTTAATGGGAGATAACACTGTATGAATTAAATATACTTAGCTTCTCTTTACTGATAAGTTTTGCACGTCAAAGCTGAGTGTGTAAATCACTCTGTGCCTTTATTTACAATATATGCAAACCCTTTCTACACAGGGTGGTTTAACAAATCGAATTCTTATTCACTGGAAATAATTATAAAAGGATCTTAACACGAACCTGCTGGGAGAAAATGAAACAAGAAATGTTGCAATTTCATTATGCATTTATTTCAAAAGAAGTGATGCACTTAAGAGACTTCAATTGACAGTTGATCCCAAAGAATGTAAAAATGTTTCGCAAGTTTGGTCTATCAATCCCAAAATGTAAGATAACAATACATATCATGTTAAATGTATGCTTTCAACTTACCCCATACACGATGCGCAACATGTAATTTATCTCGTAAAAACGGGTCGTAAAATTTTCAAAAAGGAGAAACCAAACTCCTGGATTAAAGGGTCAAAGGTCGGGGATCAGAATGTCTAGTCGGGTGAATCGGGTTGGCTTTGTGGTATAGCTGGGGAGAACACTGAATGTTATTATGTATACAGCTTCTGTAGCGTAAACAAGTCCAGTATAGAAGGTAAGCGGAACGCTATCACCTCATTATAACATAATAATGTATTTTGGTTTGATGTTGGATAGGAGTTTTAATTGTGAATCAGTCTCTGTAGTGCGTCCGTGGGTATATCAGCACTACAGAGAAGAGGTCAAATGATTCCAGTTTGTTATAAGAAAGGATGTTCATATCCAACAGTCTGAAAAAGAAGTGCATTGCAGTTGGTTTCTGGTTGTCTTTTTTTTTAGTAAAATATCGGACCAAAGGTTTTCCGTGTACTCTTTTAATAGGTCCACCATTGTGAAAAAATCATAAGAACATTTAAAAGTCTTCCCCTTGCCGCACACGTTCTCTCAAACTTTATCAATATTTAAGGAGAGTGTAAAGGAGAGGGGGATGAGGATTCCACTTCCGGACTGTGCAGTCATGTTGGTAACTTTCTGACATCTCCCAGTATCGCTGAAAAGTGTTGAAATGTATAGAGAAATCCTATGTTTTGCACCAGGCAGATGCTGTTATCGTATACGTGAAATAACCGAGGAGTGAGGTAAAACAATAATCAATCAGTCAATTGTTAACAATCCATGATTGCCCACCATTATGTATTGTTGTCCATAATTTTCCACGATGTGTTGAAGTAAGTTCATGATTGTCCACCGTGATATGTAAGAATCAGTTCATGATTATCCACTGTAATACGTTATCAGTCCATGACTGTCCATCGATTATTATCAGTCCATGATTGTCCACCGTGGTGTGCTGTTATCAGTCCATGATTGTCTGCCGTGATGCGTTATCAGTCCATGATTGTCTGTCGTAATGTGTTGTTATCAGTTCATGATTGTCGTAATGTGTTGTTATCAATCCATAATTGTCTGCCGTAATGTGTTGTTATCAGTTCATGATTGTCGTAATGTGTTGTTATCAGTCCATGATTGTCTGCCATAATGTGTTATCAGTCCATAATTGTCTGTCGTAATGTGTTGTTATTAGTCCATAATTGTCTGCCGTAATGTGTTGTTATAAGTCCATGATTGTCTGCCGTGATGCGTTATCAGTCCATAATTATCTGCCGTAATGTGTTGTTATGAGTCCACGATTGTCTGCCGTGATGCGTTATCAGTCCATAATTATCTGCCATAATGTGTTGTTATCAGTCCATGATTGTCTGCCGTGATGCGTTATCAGTCCATAATTGTCTGTCGTAATGTGTTGTTATCAGTCCATAATTGTCTGCCGTAATGTGTTGTTATCAGTCCATGATTGTCTGCCGTAATGTGTTGTTATTAGTCCATGATTGTCTGCCGTGATGCGTTATCAGTCCATAATTGTCTGTCGTAATGTGTTGTTATCAGTCCATGATTGTCTGTCGTAATGTGTTATCAGTCCATGATTGTCTGCCGTGATGCGTTATCAGTCCAATCTTGTCTGCCGTAATGTGTTGTTAGCAGTCCATGATTGTCTGCCGTGATGCGTTATCAGTCCATAATTGTCTGCCGTAATGTGTTGTTATCAGTTCATGATTGTCGTAATATGTTGTTATAAGTCCATGATTGTCTGCCGTGATGCGTTATCAGTCCATAATTGTCTGTCGTAATGTGTTGTTATCAGTCCATGATTGTCTGTCGTAATGTGTTGTTATCAGTCCATGATTGTCTGCCGTGATGCGTTATCAGTCCAATCTTGTCTGCCGTAATGTGTTGTTATAAGTCCATGATTGTCTGCCGTGATGCGTTATCAGTCCATAATTGTCTGCCGTAATGTGTTGTTATCAGTTCATGATTGTCGTAATGTGTTGTTATAAGTCCATGATTGTCTGCCGTGATGCGTTATCAGTCCATAATTGTCTGTCGTAATGTGTCGTTATCAGTCCATGATTGTCTGTCGTAATGTGTTGTTATCAGTCCATGATTGTCTGTCGTGATGCGTTATCAGTCCATGATTGTCTGTCGTGATGCGTTGTTAGCAGTCCATGATTGTCTGCCGTGATGCGTTGCTGTCAGTCCATTATTATCTGTCGTAATGAAGCCGGCTGGCCTAGTGGTATCGCACTCGTCTCCTGATCGGGAGACCAGGGTTCAAGTCCCGCTCTGGTCATGCCGGTGTCCTGTCTTTCGGAAGAGTATGCATAGCACGTTAAAAATCCCTCACTGCTTCGCATGGGTCCGTTACAAAGGTCAAAATTTGTATGCCCCGCATCAGGCAGATGCCGTCACAATATATGTGAAATATTTGTGGTGTGACGTTCAACAAAAATCCAAAAAAACAAAATCAATCAATCTGTCGTGATGCGTAGCTATCAGTCCATGATTATCTACCATGATGTATTCTTATCAGCCTACAGTTGTTAGCCGTACGCGTGATGTAATCAGTCCCTGATTGTCCACCAGGATCTGTTGTTATCAGACCATGATTGATTGTCCACCGTGATCTGTTGTTATCAGACCATGATTGTCCACCGTAATCTGTTATCAGACCATGATTGTCTACCGTGATCTGTTATCAGTCCATGATTGTCCACCGTAATCTGTTATCAGACCATGATTGTCCACCGTGATCTGTTATCAGACCATGATTGTCCACCGTGATCTGTTATCAGACCATGATTGTCCACCGTGATCTGTTATCAGACCATTATTGTCCACCGTGATCTGTTATCAGACCATGATTGTCCACCGTAATCTGTTATCAGACCATGATTGTCCACCGTGATCTGTTATCAGACCATGATTGTCCACCATGATCTGTTATCAGTACTACAGTGACATATGTAACACCAGGTACCGTCGTATTTTACATTATTGTTACACTTACTTGAAAGTGCGGGGAGCGTATGAAGAGCTGAGAAATGACTTACACTTGTCCTGATGCTATGTGACTCATCAATCCGCTTGCCATAATGTTATATGACTATGATACACATGTCCTGATGTTGTTTGATTATGATACATCTGCCCTGATGTTGTGTGATTATGATACATCTGCCCTGATTTTGTGTGATTATGATACATCTTCCCCGATGTTGTGTGACTATGATACACATGTCCTGATGCTTTGTGATTATGATACATCTGTCCTGATATTGTGTGATTGTGATACATCTGTCCTGATAATGTGTGATTATGATACATCTACTCTGATATTGTGTGATTATAATCCATCTGTCCTGATACTGTGTGATTATGATACATCTGTCCTAATGTTATGTGATTATGATACACTTGTCCTGATGATGTTTGCTTATGATACACTTGTCCTGATGTTGTTTGCTTATGATGCACTAATCTTGTCCTGATGTTGTGTGACTATGATACGTTTGTCCTGATGTTATAGGACTCGACGTCGGTGCCCTATCCTTGTAAGACTATGAACGATATCCATTCCACGTCGGACTCTCGTCGATATCCTATATCCCTGTCGCTCTCGTCGATGTCCTATATATCTGTCGGACTGTCGTCGATATCTTATATCCCTGTCAGACTCTCGTCGATATCCTATATCCCTGTTGGACTATCGTCGATATCCTATATTCCTGTCGGACTCTTGTCGATATCCTATATCCCTGTTGGACTCTCGTCGATATCTTATATCCCTGTTGGACTCTCGTCGATATCCTATCTCTTTTAGGCTCGACTCCCGTTGATACCCTTTTCCTGTTGAAATGGCATCGATGTCTTATCAATATCCCTGTCGGACTGTCGTCGATATCTTATATCCTTGTCAGACTTTCGTCGATATCTTATATCCCTGGCGGACTCTCGTCGATATCTTATATCCCTGGCGGACTCTCGTCGATATCTTATATCCCTGGCGGACTCGCGTCGATATCTTATATCCCTGGCGGACTCTCGTCGATATCTTATATCCCTGTCGGACTGTCGTCGATATCTTATATCCCTGTTGGACTCTCGTCGATATCTTATATCCCTGTCAGACTCTTGTCGATATCCTATATCCCTGTCAGACTCTCGTCGATATCCTATATCCCTGTCGGACTCTCGTCGATATCCTATCTCTTCTAGACTCGTTTCCCGTTGATACCCTTTTCCCTGTTGAACTGTCATTGATGTCTTATCAATATCCCTGTCGGACTATCGTCGGTGTCCTATCTCTGTAAGACTCAGGGAGATCATCTTTCGCTGTCGGACTCTCTTCAGTGTCCTATATTCCTACCGGACTTTTGTTGATTTCCTATCTCTGTTAAACTGTACTTGTTATCCTCACCCTGTCGGACTCTCGTCGATATGCTGTATCCCTGTCGGACTTTTGTCGATTTCCTATTCCTGTCATACTCTCGTTATTATCCTTCCCCTGTCAGACTCTCGTCAATGTTCAATCCCTATCCGGCTCTAAAATCCAAGGTGTAATATAATGGTCAGGCACGTCAGAACTTGGGGGCTGCCCCCCCCCCCCTTTTGGCTGATCATTGATCGATTTTTATCACGTTACGAATCGAAACATAATTCAATCCCTTACCCTTTCACACACACACACACACACACATACACACACACACACACACACACACACACACTTTAAAATGCTACGTATATCAAAATAGTAGACAGCGTCGCACCCACAGATACCGCCACCATGTAGAAGATATAATGTAAAGCTTTGTACAATGGTCAATCAATATCCCAAACAGTTTATAATTTTATAATGTTCATTTTACTGACAAACCTAAAAAGGCTTATATTTTAATTGAAATTGATCAAAATTAACAGCTTTTTCTCAACTTCAAATGTTTATGAAATGAAGTTCTTTCATTTTTTAAGTTTAATCGAAATTATAAAGTGCCCTTAAAATTGGATACCTCTGGTTAGTGCATCTGAAAGTTTAATCGGCGGAAGCTAAATAAATGTTTGAATATATTTAATTGACACCTTTAACAGCTCGCTACACTTCTATGGTATCACAGTCCTATTGGACTGAATTCGGCCTGATTAAAGATTTGCTTTTTACTCTAAGTATTTACATTAGATTCACACCGGGTGGCGAATTTCGCTTTAGTTAAACCTCCATTATTTCTTCAAACGTCATCAAGGTTTTTTGCCGTCTGTATATACAAATGTAACGCTTCAGTCGACCATTTTTGTTTATCATTGTGGTTGAAAATTTTTCAAGTCCTCAGAATTAGATTTCGAGATGGCTATCAAATCTACATTTTGTGGTAAGATGTTATGTATACTTCAATGAGAAAAGTTTAGATTTTGTCAGTACTTCTTTTAATCTGACCTATTTTTATTTACTTTGATTAAAACGGTAACAATGATTCTCTGGGGGTTGCAACATTGAATAGTCTCTCAGACTCCATAATGTTGTTTTTTCTGACGTCAATACAACAAATCTTCATGAAGAAATATGTAAATAGGTTATGCAGGGGTTCTTGTGCTTACATAGGTCTGCCATTAAGGTAGTGAAGTTCGCTCTTCCGCGGCTTTTAATCGTTTACTGTCACCGTACATCATTTTTATTACAAGACCTCTTTTACCACTTCTAAATAGGGAGAGCTTTCTAGAGAACAAAAAAGCTTTGTGTTCAGCGACACCTATTTTATTTTTTGTACAGAAATATTTTTACTTTTATTCCTGGTTCTAGAGTATTTGTCCTTTTAACATTTGATATCTATTTCTTTTGTTAATAATTAAAACGCAAAAGAGACACCAGTATCCTATGGAAGTCGAACTCGATTAAGGAACGATTCCTTATATTTCACGTGGATTCATGCCTTATTTGGTCAATGCACATATCCTCTAGGGAGAAAATGGTCAACATGCGTCTCACGACACAATGAAGCTTCCCAAATATGACGTTCGATTTTATGCATCATATACAGTTGGATATCAGTTCAGAACTGTATAATTGGTTGGGGTTTTTTGTGGATACAAACGGGATGTGTTGTGTAGTGAAGGAGAAACAGTGTATAGATATTCCTATCTATAGTATTAACTTTAAACTAACATACGTAACATTCAATGATTTTTGCGTAGTACGATCAATACCCCAAGTCCAGACCAGGCAGTGTTAAGGATCGCTCTAGCCCCCTGGGAAGACCATGCCTTGATAGAATCGTAAGTTGGTGCTTAATCCACGGGGCTTTCGCCTCGTTGGTCCATACCAATGTATTGTATTGGTACAATTGGGAAGGGGACCAACGAGGCGAAAGCCCTGTACTTAACCATATATGCTACTGCTGTATACATATATGCAAGTAAATTCAACTGTTTTTCAAAAGTCTAGTTCGATGAATAAAATTTTTTATTGCATATGAAAAAAATACAGTATGTACTTTTCAGAGGATGTAAATTTAGATTTTCAATAGTGTTACAAAATTTGCCATTCTCCGTGGATTTTATTATTTGCTCCCTAACAAGGGTGTAGCCTATTGTTATGGAAGCGTATTAATGCCACATTGAAACATTTCTATTTTTCGTTTTTCCAAGATTCAAATTGGAATTTCCAATTAGTGGCACTAATACGAATCCATCCCCTTACCGAAACAGCTCCACCCAATCCCTCTCCTCTCTTTATTGGTCACATGACTTATTCTAGACATATCAAGAAGACAGAATTTCAAGATCTATGTATGCATACAACAGTATGTTATCAGATCAAGCCATTAGAAATCAATGTTATCAGATCGATAATATCTATGTAACATTTCTATTAACATTGTAATTGGGTCAATTAAAACTTCACTGCTTGTAAACACTGCGGTCATACCTGTGTAATGTAGGTGAGCATTGTAATGACGAGATTTCCTCCGGGTACAACAGTAAATATCTGACAGTTGCTTGTTTTGATAATTTATGTGATGTCGAGATTTGGCAGGTAACTTAATCAGGGTACCTAGTTATTATTACATTATAAGCTGTCAGAGAAGTGTGGAGAAGATGGATATAGTATAACGGTAGATAACTGTGTAAGGTAAATGTTAATACTTCTATCATTCTTGTCTTCATGGAAATAATTAGTAAGAAAATCCGATTGATCTTAGTATGAATTTTCATTTATTTGTATAGTACTAATGTGTACCGTTCCTATGTACATTGTATACTTCACTTCATGGCGTTTCTATTTCTTACTGACAAACTTTATTAAGGGGAGGGGGTATAAATAATCTTGCCGGAGGAAGAACTCGTGTAATATATTATAATATTCATTAATAGCTCCTAACCCAAGACTGTTTATTAGTAAAATATAATAGCTACTGAGTCTTACATGTACATGTATATAAAAATGCTTTTCTACATGGAATGTATTAATTTTTATAGATTCCCTTAGAAGGGGTTGGTTGTTTAATTGGTTCCTGTTTTAAGATATACTGCGCATATATCCTGGTTCGAAGCCCGGACCAAATGGGCTGATCTAGGTAATGTCAACCAAATGGTATAATGACAGTAAAAGTAATTTCTTTGTTTCTGAAACAGGGAGTGAGCTCATCTTATTTTGTAGTTTCAATAATTTTTGTCCCTTTTGTATTTCAGGTCCCTTTGTATCTTTAAACAAAAGAGCATCCGGGTGTGATAATTAAGGGATGTAATGTAGAGAACCCACACACAATGGTGCTTATGGACGACTTGCTGAAAGAACTTAAACAAGAAATGGTAAATATTCGTTATAAACATCCAATTACCAACTTCAAATTCATTTTCAGCTGCTAAAGAAAAGAAACTCTAAGGAGTTCTTTTGACACTTCAGCACCTTCTAGAACTGCCACAAAGTAATGAACAAGAACAAAGTCAATAACTTGAGGCTCACAGGGTGTTTGCCGTAGAACTTATGTGGGGGCAGGTTAAGGTACAAATTCTCCTACTTGTCCTTGATTTTAATCCTCTTCGTTACTATTACAAAAACACATCACTGTTGAAATATTTTCGTGAAGTACATTGTTTACAACATTTTATTCGAGTGGCTGAGAGTTATTTTAATATTTAACACCTCCAGTGCTTAGTTGAGTCTACATTGTTATTTTTTATTTATTTAATCTCAAAGTTGTTTTACAACATGGAGAACATAAATATATATTTTACACACAATAATAATTGCTGGCATATGATAATTTATGACGAGTTCAAATTTTAAAAAGTAGAGTGAATAACTAGATTTCAAACTATTCTTATCACATGAAGATGTAATTTTTAAAGCATGTGTGTATGTATAATGTAAAGAGAAGAAAATTCCATATGCATTCTAACATCATGTAAATAGATCTACTGTAATACCATGGGCGTATGACAAGCTGTAAGTACTGCCCTTCTACTATCTACTTTTAAAAGATGACGGGCGCAAGTGTGTTTGTAGTCACCATTTTTAATATAGTGTTTTGTTTCGTATTTTATTTGTTTTGTTATTGGGGTTCTTTTATGTTTTATTGGGGGTTTGGGTTTTAGGGTCTTTGTCTTTTCTTTTTGCTTGATTTGTATTTATTTTTTGAGGGGGTGTTGGTATTTGCGTCTCTTGAAAAAGAAAGGAACACATACAAAATGAATTGAAAACCTTGGTCCTTTTTTTAAGTCGAGAGTAGCATGTTTTTCTAACCAACCTTCGCCAAAAAAAATGTGGTTAATATATTATATATTAATATATTATGGGTCAACAGAGTTGTCTTTCTTGCATTAATAATTCTAATCTATAATAAAACTGGTGTAAGGGGAATCAGCAAAGATATGAAATATGGTTATGTTAAATGAGGCTTTGTTTCTCGCAAATGAGTTCGGGAATACATTGGCACTAAGCTGAGATTCTGTTGTTTGCTTAATATACTTATGTCAAAAAAAAAAACTTGCAGAACACACAGACCGTTATTTTACATGCGACATAATTCTCAGCATGATGTTGCAACATTACTTGAAGTGGGGGAATGACCTTTTTCTTCATTAAATGATTAAAATACGAAGACTACTAACAGATGTATATAATATGCCAAGAAATGCCAAAATATAATATGTATGAACTGATTAGCGTGTTGACTATTTCTCCCCCACCCCTTTCAGTTTCAGGGAAGGAACTCATGCGATCCTTATGTTTATAGTCTCTAAGTGGAAGCCTGTAATGATTTGTCATTGATACCCCTGGTTATAACTAGGCCATAGAAATCACAGGTCCCTGCAAATAAAATAAATATAACCCACCGCCCCGCCCCCCTTTTTTCCCCTCTGACACTCTTTCTCCACTCTACGACTGCACTCGTGAAATGAAAAAAAAAAAACAGAAAGCTTTTCTTATGTTTTATCATTTCACGAGTGCAGTCGTTGAGTAGGGAGAGAGAGTCAGGTATGAAAAACGGAAGGGGGGGGGGGTGTTATAATTATTTTATTTGCAGGGATCTGTGATAGCTATGGCCTAGTTATAACCAGGGGTATCAATGGCAAACTATTACAGGCTTCCACTTAGAGACTATAAACATAAGGGTCGCATGAGTTCCTTCCCTGAAATTGAAAGGGGTGGGGAGAAATAGGCAACACACTAATCAGTTCATACATATTCTTTCACCTATTATATCTTGACATTTCTTGACATATTATTTACATTTGTTAGTAGTTAGGAGGGAGGGGTTATATTTATTTTTTTTTTTTTGCAGGGACCTGTGATAGAAATGTAATTAACATGTCTATTACCTAGATTGTTAAGTATGTCTTTGAACTGTCTATCGTATCAAGAATATACAAATGAAAAGAGTAATAATTAAGAAGTTAATTCGAATTTGCACAAACTAATTCTACTAGAGTGATGTCGGGGAAATGCCGATAATTCTGTTTATTCTAGACTTAATTCCAATAAAGGATTCAAAATTAACGACAGGGATAACCCGACAATTTGACAAAGTTAATCTTTGTCCCACACTACTGTTGCTTTGATGTAGCCCGACTTGTGTATTGAAGATAACGGAAAAGATTGCGAATTCTGCCATTTCACGGTGTGTACATAATGTTAAATTTCTTCTATTCACTCGAAAATTTTATCTTGGTAAAGTTATCAAAAATCGATGGAATTAAGTTCTCAGAACGAATTAAGTCGTCTGCGCTGTCAACAGGTGCAAAGGTTGTGTTTAAGAGGTATTGACAACATATTTAACACTATTCAATGGCTAACGAATATGAACGATGATCATAAAATACAATAATGCTACCTGCGATCGCATCTCATAAATTCTAACAGGCAAAATGATGAATTAATAATAGCAGTCGAGATCAATGTCTTGAGATATTTAATTTCTTCTTTTGAAAAATTCAGAATAGAACTGACTAAACATAGAAAATTGCCAATATAAGTGCATAATGTACGATGGATGCTAAGTGAATGATTTAATTTCTTTTTATCTCATTTTCAATGGTTGATCCAATGAACCATGTGGTCGGTTTTAAGGGAAGTTAGTATGACTCTCTTAATTTTATATTATATATATATATATATATATACATATATATATATATATATATATATATATATATATATATATATATATATATATATATATATATATATATATATATATATACACACATATATTTACATGCATTGCTTTCAGTCTGGTCAAAGTATCTCTAAAATTATCATTACTTACTCATTTAACTGAAAACCACTGATTCTCAATATGGGATGGGGCAACTGACCGAAAGCCTTGTGGCTGGATAGCTGGGAGGGTGTAACAAGTTTGGGATCTCGTGGACTGATATATCAGTGGCGGATTAAGAGGCCCCATTTTTCGCCACATATTTATTACTAAAAATCCAGATTTGGCACCAAAAATAGCCGAGAAGTTTGGATAATACAGGTGTGCCCCCTTTCGGAAATCCTGGATCCACCACTGTACATCATATACCGTACGTCGTGTAAGCTGGATAGCTTGGAGGGTGTACCAAGTTTGGGATTCCGTGGACTGATATGTCATATACTGTTGGTCGTGTAAGCTGGATAGCTGGGAAGGTGTAACAAGTTTGGGATCTCGGGTGTAACAAGTTTGGGATCCCGTGGACTGACATATCATATACTGTTGGTCGTGTAAGCTGGATAGCTGGGAAGGTGTTACAAGTGTGGGATCTGGGGTAAACTATAATCATTTACATGTCTATTTTCTATTGTTGTGCTGTCCGTGCAAAGATAGTAAATTGTACCAAATGAACATTCAGTGTCGCATTTTTCTGTATGTGAATTTTCTTGTCACAAACCACATCTTATGTAACAAGTACTAGTATTAAATGTCTGTTGGTATGCAGTCATCTTCGACTGACCCCACACGCCGCTGAGAACTGTAATAACTGCTTTTGTTGAGAAAATTACACATTTAACGCAGTACAAAATGATAATTATAAAGTCTCGATATCTTCATCGCACAAAATAGAGTCTATACAAACATCACATTGTTCCCATAAATTGATTTCTCTGGTATGACGAACTGGGCATGCGCATGCGATACACAGATACTATATATCATAGACGTAATGGTATATACATGTAACATAAATTGAATCCTTATTATGTTCATACGGAAGTTTATTTATTTATTCATTGGGTTTTTTTCTGGGGGTGTTTTGTGGGGGGAGGGGGTTAGGGGGAGGGTGGTATTATTTCATTATATCTTTGCAAGGGGCCCACCCGAATAATGAGGGATCCTTTACGCGCCACGTCTACAATAAGACGAAACGTCAGTTTTTACTGTATCATTAGAAAGACATGACACCGATAAGCTATCGGCAGGACTCGAACGTCGTCGTCATTTACCTTTTAATCACAAGCCAAGCACTAAATCGATTTAACTACGGACGGAAGCCACCTACGTTTAAAATCAAGAAATGCTTTTCAATACTTCATTTTTTTCTTCTTTCTATCCTCCTTTGTTTTTAGAGTTGAACAAAACTCGCTCACCGAAAGTGATCGATTTTAAATTAGCTCAATGTCGATCTTATTTCATTTATGGAGACGTTACCTTCTAAGGAATTATTTGACATGGTAAGGTCCTTGGTAAAGATGATATACTTACAAATGCATACCATGTCTATTGTCTCGTGGTCGTTCATGTTATAAAATCTGAAATTCCTTCTGCGCAGCATAGGGTGGAAGTATAGTTAGCATCACACAGGCAATTGTATCATAGTAAGCAGCATGTAACATACGTTGATGAATTGGATGAAGTAGGTGAAAAGAGACAGTAAGAATCCCATTTGGATCAGGTATCTTAAAGTTACAAGTAAGTCTCCCATTGGGATCAGGTATAGATAAGACACAAATAGGATCTCATTGTGATTAGGTAACCAGAAGAGACCAAAAGTATCTCATTGTGAATAGGTACCCAGAAGAGACCAAAAGTATCTCATTGTGATTAGGTATCCAGAAGAGACCAGAAGTATCTCATTGTGATTAGGTATCCAGAAGAGACCAGAAGTATCTCATTGTGATTAGGTACCCAGAAGAGACCAGAAGTATCTCATTGAGATTAGGTACACAGAAGAGACCAGAAGTATCTCATTGAGATTAGGTATCCAGAAGAGATCAGAAGTATCGCATTGTGATTAGGTATCCAGAAGAGACCAAAAATATCTCATTGTGATTAGGTATCCAGAAGAGACCAGAAGTATCTCATTGTGATTAGGTACACAGAAGAGACCAGAAGTATCTCGTGATTAGGTACTCAGAAGAGACCAGAAGTATCTCATTGTGTTTAGGTACCCAGACGAGATCAGAAGTATCTCATTGTAATTAGGTACCCAGAAGAAATAAGAAGTATCTCATTGTGATTAGGTATCCAGAAGAGATCAGAAGTATCTCATTGTGATTAGGTACCCAGAGAGACCAAAAGTATCTCATTGTGATTAGGTATCCAGAAGAGACCAGAAGTATCACATTGAGAGTAGGTACACAGAAGAGACCAGAAGTATCTCGTGATTAGGTACCCAGAAGAGACCACAAGTATCTCATTGTGATTAGGTATCCAGAAGAGACCAGAAGTATCTCATTGTGATTAGGTACCCAGAAGAGACCAGAGGTATCTGATTGTGATTAGGTACCCAAAAGAGATCAGAAGTATCTCATTGTGATTAGGTATCCAGAAGAGACCCTATGTATCTCATTGTGATTAGGTATCCAGAAGAGACCAGAAGTAACTCATTGTGATTAGGTACCCAGAAGAGATCAGAAGTATCTCATTGTGATTAGGTTTGCAAAAGAGACCAAAAGTATCTCACTGTGATTAGGTACCCAGAAGAGATCAGAAGTATCTCATTGTGAATAGGTATCCAGAAGAGACCAAAAGTATCTCACTGTGATTAGGTATCCAGAAGAGACCAGAAGTATCTCATTGTGATTAGGTACCCAGAAGAGACCAGAGGTATCTCATTGTGATTAGGTACCCAGAAGAGACCAGAAGTATCTAATTGTGATTAGGTATCCAGAAGAGACCAGACGTATCTCATTGTGATTAAGTACCCAGAAGAGACCAGAAGTATCTCATTGTGATTAGGTACCCAGAAGAGACCACAAATATCTCATTGTGATTAGGTGTCAAACGAAATATTGGAAAAAAAACACCTCAAAGGATCATCTTATCGCTTCAAAAGAACTCAAAACACTTGTCATTAAATTGTTCAGTGGTTTAGGAAATGAATATGACATTTTCACGCTCTGCGATCGTAACAAGTCATTTCGCCTTTAAAATCTTTCATATCATATTTAGCGTGCATTTTGTTCTCAAAATGCATGACATTAAGGACAATGCGTATAGGTATTTGTTCTCAAGCGCCTAATAAATGGATTGCGCTGTAGTAATTTTCTCTGTATTTAATGCACGACAGAGGGGTATTTTATTGGTGATCATTGTTTAGGAAAAAAGTAGTGTAATTTGTAGAGAATACAAAGTTTTTGATTACCGTTGATTACTAGCCATTTGATATTTAAATAGATTTGGGAGCAGGAAAGTAACCAGGATATTGGGATAGATATATGTACCAAGTATATTCGCAAGGTCCAGAATAGTCCGACCAATGCGACCCCGGCAATGTGTTGATTTTTGACGGGCAACGTCTTGGATGTTCGTCAAAAATCAACACATCTTCGGGAGTCGTACTAGTCGGACTAGGCCAGAAATAATACAGTTTTCAAGGAAAAAAACTCCAAACAAAAGAAAAACCGTAACAATTAATACAGTTGGTTGGTTGGTTGATTGGGGTTTTACGTTGCTTTCAACAATATTTCAGTTATATCGCGACATGGAAGCAGGAGGTTACCAACCTCTTAAACATAGTGGCGCAACCCGGGAATCGAACCCGGATCGTCGGCGCCACAAGCCAAGCGCTTAACCACTACATCAAACATGCATCCCTTAATAATTAATACAGAGCAATGTGGCAAGGATTTAGTCCTACCTGGACTCCGGATCAAGGGAAGTGAGGGGGAGGTGTTTGTTGCTTCCATGTCTCCTCTTGACATCCTTGTTTCCACGTTCAAAGAATTTTCAATTCTAAAATAATTATATGTACAGGAGGTAAAACATTTTATTTTATGGAAATAAGATCTTGAGAGTAAAAAAAAAATAATTAGCAATGTCGACATGCATCTGGCGTACGTTCATCATGCCGGAGGTACGAATGTTAACCGAGATGTAAAGCTGGACTACATCGAATGTTTCTTATCACATTGAATATCCGTATCTTCCTAAGATGTTTGAACTATTGTAGGTGCAAGTTCCTGAAAACCCTGAAAGCGACACAAACTAACATATTGCTCTAGAAAAGACATGTATTGAATGTTATAATAACGTATACGATATTGTACAGGCTCGACCCAGGCGAATGGAGCTCATATCGTGGTTTGACCAATGTACATTTGAAAAGTATATGAAATGGTTTCAAATTAGTTTTATGTCCTGATTTGTACTTCGCAACCAAGTATTTATCTCCCTCTCTAATATACATACTTATATATCAACGCAGTATATAGTATACTATAGAGTGGTACTCATACATGTACCTCATTATAACGGGCTCTGGTTCCGCTTCTTTTTCTGGCCCTTCTCTTCCATTTTACATTCCAGGTCCGCTACTATTTCATCTCGGTCTCGGTCTATACTTCTGTGGATACAAGGGCAAACGGCTTATCTCGTCACAGTCATATGATGGTTGTCAAAAGATGGTGCTAAACGACTTGGAAATTACGCGACCTAAATTTTGTATATTAGCGAGTTCACACAGAGATACACGTTAACGTGGTTCGCTGCATTTTACCTGATACAGGTAGACTGAGGGGAAACCTCTTTGTTCGCGCAGAGTACCGTTCAAATAGTGTTTAATTACGTTTGCGTGACAATTTAAGAAAATTTGTAACTTATACATTTCGAGTTCCAGTAAGTTGAATTCTAATTAGAGTTGTAGAGCATGTCCTTGGTGATTTGTTTGGACTTAATTAAGTGGATTTGATACTAAATGGGCAAGATTCTCACGTATCACCTGACTTATGTTGGAATTTGCAGCATTTATTGGAAGTGTCACCATTTCAGAGACATCTACAAATATGGACAAAATAAGAGGTACTATGGTCGCTTATTTTATTGTCTACCTTTGTATGATTTCTAAAACGTCGTTTAAAGTAGATCAGTAAAATTCAGATACCTGTACATGTAATAGTGCACAATTATCATTTAATTCTTGGTAACTCTCATGGTCAAATACTGATATAAGTTTTCTTTTGATGTACCATATCTTCCTAAAATCATATTGCCTAAATTTAATCTAAATCGCTATAATAATTTGACCGTGAACATGTGCGCATCAGTAAAGATGGAGGCATGAAGGATGACGGATGCCCCAGAGATATGAATTAATGGATGAGCGATTGTTTTCTACAAGTATTGTTCTGTCTATATGTAAATTAAGATCTTCCTCTCACTAGCTTTACCTCTCTTCAATCAAACTTCATATACAGTGAGTACCTTGATCGCGCTTTCTTACTTTGTGTTCATAGCGAAATGCAACTAGTATAAAATCTAAATTTAATTGAGCACTCATGAAAAGGTTCAACTACATTTGTAAAGCTTACTGGGATTTTTTGTCCTTAACTATGAAACTTGTATTTCTAAAAGCCACTGTTTGATATCTATATTAATGTCAGTCCTGTTTTCATTATATTATATTATATTATATTATATTATATTATATTATATTATATTATAAGAAATATGCCAATTTAACTGTGTGTTTCTTGGGGGAAAAGAAGGGAAGCAAGGTTTTCATGTTCTCTCATGCATGTCGTATATTCCAGACAAATTATTCTCTATATGAAAGAACAACCTCGATGTTTACTATGCATGGAAGTTTATGTCGTCTATGTCTTTTTGTTGTCGTGAAGAATATTAATTACAATGGCAGGGCTAGAAATCTACACCTCTCCTCACCTTTTCTTATGCAAAGTTTAGAAATATGATACAACAAAGTTTAGATTGCTCGCGATACGAAGATGAGGACGAAACCAGTTTTACTTGCAAGCATGGAACACTTTCATTCTTTTTCATTGAATACGTATTTTGTTATTTGTGTGTGTGATTCCAACATATATATGCACTTTTCGTGCATAATTAAATATGAATCGAGGTTGGAACTAAGACAAATAACTGTCTAATAAATAGTATGCATGTGTGGAACGTGGCGTTAGGAAAAGACAATCCTAATTTTGGATCGGCTCCTAAGTAAAAAAATAATGTTGTAAGTAAGCGCTTTGTTGAATTCATGACGTAGTATGCCAGAAAATGTCTAAAACGAAATAAACCGATAAAACCCATTCTAAACTAAACACTCCCATCTTAAATGTTATTGATAATTAATGTCAAATCTATTCATAATTCCTTTAAGGGCATCTTTTGATGTTCATTCTTGATCTCTGAGGTCATCTTGGTCTTCCTTGACCATTGATTCTTATGGACTCTCTACTATACGTTATATGAATGCGTCATGTGGGGGCATGTGCAATCCCTAAAGGTGTGCACGTAACATGGAAGTAAATAGGCGACATTTGACAGGTAGATTTGTCCATGTGTTGATCTGAGGCCACATGCAATACATCATCCATATAAACTAAATGAATGTATTCAGATATCTACTAGACCAGATGTTAGTCAATCGGTACCGTACTTGACTCGATACCAACAGGTCTTGCATTCGAGTCCACTGTCAGCTCGTCCGTGACCCGTCTTTGGGATAAAGGCATTAAAATCCGGGAAATACGTTATCCCGTAAAAGTCACTCGGATAGGTCTGTTGTCCGAGTCAAAATCTCTCTATAAAACATCAGTCAAATGCTTTCTCAAAAAATAGAAGTGAAATAATTTTGCTGTAACGTAAAACAAGGAAAATAATCATTTCTCTTCCATCAGGGTTTCGGGGTTATTTTACATAAAAATACATATTCTATGGTATTCTGATTTATGTTTATCTTTTAGTGTTTATTAAAAGTGAGAGGAGCAAAATGGACCACATCACTTTCCCATCCCATTCTGTCAGTTACTTAATACTGGCGATGTATACGTTTTATTCTGTAGTAAGTCATATCCAGAAATAATTCAACTTTCATTTCCTGTTTGTGTGGTTTTATTTATCACACACCAAATCTACAAAATCTGCGATGTAAAGCTGCAACATTAATCGTGAAAATTTGACATCTTCCTCGGTCACTACAGTATACCTCGGTCACTACGATATACCTCAGTCGGTTATTTTAGATAGCATTTGATGATTCCAGATGATATGCAAGTTCTATATCATTCATACCCATCTTTACAATATAAGGCTTATAATTAGGGATAGTTGGTAGCAGTAACTGAGTATGCAGTAACTAGATACTGAACGGCAAGTATACTGTAACATAATACTGGCGCCTTTACCAGGAACTGACATGAATTATACATGATAAAAACTGTGTTGATTTGTTAACATAAGCAAATCCAAATTTATTGATTATTATATCATAGACTACAGGTACGGTCAGTTACTTGATGTTTATAACATAATATATTTTCAAAATTCAATATCAGCATGTCTGCATGATGAATTCATGTTTGTGTGAAAGTTAGGTAGAAAACGGTTCGGACTGAGATTCGAATCCATACCTCTTTCTCTACCTTACGGATATTCTAGCAACCTTTTGCTTATTGACTTTATCGTTTTAACCCATACGAAACGATTTTGATTAAGTAGACAATATTTGGGGGTGGGGTGGGGATACTAAAACAATGTCCTTTGTACACCCAAAACAAATTTTAAGATCCTATCAATTCACCAGTAAAAGTCTTAACTTTGATGGTGCATCTAACGTTTAAAGATTTGAATGACTATTGACATAATTATAAATTTTGCACAATCATTGTTGGCTTTTCAAACTTCTGGTTGAAAAATCTTTGCTTATAGTTCTGTAAATGAATATGTCTAGTTCACGAATAGAGCCTCGTTGTGTAAGAGGGTTAAAGGTCAAGCGGATCGAATTTCCTCAGCACCGAATCTCCCCGACCTCACGCAATAAACGAGAATTAATTGACGAGAGTGTCAGAAATAGAGACCGACTTGTAGTCATAACAAACGACAATTCTTTTGAACAATACATAAAAACATACAATTTGCATTAATTTACATGTCTAAAATGTCATCTATAGATCCATTGGAAAACAGCATGTGAAAATGTTTCATTTTTATGACTTACATTGTTCTTCTTTTAATAAAGTATTTAAATCTATAGCATACATCGTTCTAATATGCCTGGCATTTATTGCTTTTCGTGTATCTGTCTCGCGATAAATATATAATAAAGCAAGAGATAGTTTGAAATGAATATAAGATACTATTGCGACCACTGGCAGTTGCCTTCCCTTGTTTGAAGACCATAAATAGATTTTTATATGGAATTAAGCCGGCGTGACCTAGTGGTATCGCGTCGGACTCCTGATCGGGAGGCCGGAGTTCGAGTCCCGTTCTGGTCATGCCATTGTCCTGTCTTTCGGATGAGACAGTAAAAACCGAGGCCCCGTGTCGTGGTATGCATGGCACGTTAAAGATCCCTCACTGTTTCGGGTTGGTCCGTTGCAAAGGTCAAAATTTGTATGCCCCGCAGATGCATCAGACAGATGCCGTCACCATATATGTGAAATATTCGTGGTGTGACGTAAAACAAAAGTCAATCAATCAATCAATTATTTATATGGAATTAAGATCTATAATAGTATGTACTTTTGTTAACCTATCCCCTTCCAAACGCAAACATAAAAAAAACGCCATGAACTGGTAAAATGTAGGCATAGATTGAATTCGTCTGCAGAGAGAGATGCCGTCTATGATCAGTGATAAGCAGAGTGATAAAATGATGACTATAGATAGTTTTCGAATTCATAAAATTCAATGGGAGTTGCTTCCCTTTTCCGCCATATTTGAGGTAAAAGACTGAATATTTGTGAATAAATCAACCAAATTATGTAAGAAATTTCTCCAAACTAAGGATGCTTTTTGAATTTTTGCAATTATTATGCAATAATAGAACTATTGAACAATTTTAAAATGTTTTCAGAGGAGTGAAAATATAGTCAACTTTCTCGCAATAATTCAATGTAATTTGTATGAATATAAGCAAAAACTTCAGCTTCACCTCCAAAATGTCGGAAAAGGGAAGTAATTTCATGCGTTCGAAAACTACCTATACTGGGACTCGAACTTTAGATGTCCCGCTTATACTGTATGTGCTGCTTACTGAGCTACCTGGGTCAGTAATCCAGCAAGCCACACGCCTACCCTGCCACTGAGTCTGTCAACCCTACAAATCTTATCCTCTCATCATACTAAATGCATATTCTAAGAACCTAAACATTGAGTTATTCATAACACAACAGATAAAATAGATAACAGATCTGATGATATAAGAACTCGATCTTGGGAACATCCTTTTACTGTATGGATGTTTTACCTGTATACATATATTTACCTGGAATAATGGCCCGGTTCGCCACACATATTGTTATGTATCGAGATTTGACATCATGTCTAAAACTTGGGTCTACCCTCCATTACAATTAAATGGTTCCTTCATAAACAATTGCCTACCTACACTGTTTTCAGAATACAACCAAGTAATAGTGACTATTTAAGAAATCGACAGGAGGCATTGAGTGGGAGCTCAAACAAGGGAGCGGAAGTAAAGGACACATGTCCCTCTCAATTAACTCTTGGTGATTTGTGACACATGTTATGTAGTTGGAGATTTTTATTTATTTTTATCTATTTACCATTATTTCATTTATTTATTTATTTATTGTAAACGTAGGATGAAATGGTTTAGTCATAGACACAATGTTTACGAAGGATCCAGATCGACATTACGTATTTATTATACCGTATACCGTTGTTTTTGTTTTGTTTTGGGGTTTTTATTTTCTTGTTTGTTTGTTTGGGGGTTTTCTGTTGTTTTTTTTGGGGGGGGGGAGGGGGGGTTGGTTGTAAACCGATGTGGCCGGTGGATGAGGTTCGCGGCCCGTGACCAAAAGGTCCCCGGTTCAGTTCCCGCTGTGGATGAGACTTAAACCCATGTCACGGTAGGAGTGGCACGTAAAAGATCCCTCACTGCTTCGGGTTGGTCCATTGCAAAGATAAAGATTTCTATGCGATGCATGAAGCAGATGTCGTCCCCATATACGTGACAATCATGAGTGACATAAAACAATCATCAATCAATCAATCGTTATTTTGTAAACAATGTAGGCTTTTCGATGTTTAAAAAATCTAACATTTTGCAAAACAGACCTGAATTCTGAAGTTGTTTACAAGTCGAATTATCATAATGGACATCAATGGCGTACCTTCGAAAATTTTAAAAATTGCATATTAGAAACCAGATGTACACTAAACTGCCTCACTTGGAGCCAAATCTGTACCGCATTTGCCTGTTTTCTTTGCATTTTATGCTTTCAATATAAAGTAATGTGCTTGTTTGAATATGCAAGCACACAAGGTGGCCACGCCGACTGGACGTGGAAAACATCAATTTTATGTAAATTGAAACTGTCAACTTTGCGTCCGTTTCCTTTAATACATGTGCATGTTTGGACGAGGGCAACGTTGACGTCCTTGATGCCACAGTTTACAGAGGGAGGGTGAATCCTAAATTCGCAGATTAGAGAACTTTTAATAATTCTGAATTTCTTTGTCAACAACCGACAGAAAAGTACACAAAAGAGAAAACCTAAGTCAACATTTCTTTAAACGTACGCCATGGCACTGACGCGGACTAATCCCTAACAATTACCGAGTTTAAAGATCACTTATCAATGCGAAAAATATTCCAAAAGACACACTTTTCATTTGGAATTCTTTGATCTCCATGAAACCATCTTATGTGATGCGCCTTTGCTCGTAGTACTTCAAATTTTATTTGTCAGTTTGTGAGATATAAATGGCATATGAATGGGTTTGATGATTCTGTGAGGTTTTTGTCCAAACTATCAATCAAATGTTACAAGCCTTTAAAAACAAACTTTGATCAATATCCGAGTCCTAACTTAACTCACGACGTCGGTATTCCAGGTGGTTGTCTGTGCATATGTTTTTTCAAGCCTCTGGCGTACAAGATTTACACGGGACGTCATGTGAATGTTTGTACATACAGGGACATGGGATATCGATCATTGTTTGTAATTGTCACATTGACGCTTGTGTCGATTTTATAGCAATTAAAACTGTCACAAACGCACAAAATTGATAATAACTTTCTCTCACTGTCGGTGTTTACAGTTCATACAGCGTTATCGCGTTGTGTATATGTAGTACTACTGAACCGGACTGTTCTTTAGCTCATGTGGACCTGCATACATGGTAAATGAAATTTATCTTCAATTACAATCATACAGAGGAAAATGTAAAGTATTGTCACATTGACGCTTGTGTCGTACCATGATGTAAAAGAGGATTATTTTGAAAAATATCAGCAATCAAATAATGATATAATTTAGAAAATATTTCTACTTTATTTCATTTTAATGAGTAACCGTTTTAATTTTAAACATTTATGTACATGTACCCGCATATTCTACATGGTTATCTTGTGATAGATCAACTGTGCTGAGCCGGATTTCTGCCATCTGACCTATTGTTTTCTTTTGTACTAAGCTGTATTTTGACTGCACGGGATCATGTTATGCTTTTGCTCTACATAATCAGCCTATCACAGTTGTAATGTTTTCATATCTTCCATGAGAAAACTCGCCCGGTGGGCACTTGATTACCATTCTAACGGCTTGATTAAGATCCAAGTGCTTTAATTTCTCTTGTTCCAACTATAAATATTGTATCGAAACCTGTAGCCATTTAAATGAATTTCTTTTGAAGAAGTTGCAAATTTAATCAATACACAAGCGGAGTTCTTTGTGATTTTCTAAAGCAAATAGAAATTTTTGGTTAAGTTCCTATATCAACATCCCCCGGCTTAGAATTATGAGCGAGTGACAGGATCTTTATTTGCTTCATAAATATTTCTTTATAGCAAGTGTCTGTTTAATGTCTCTCGCTAAAGCACAGTCCCATATTTACAAAGTTCAAAATAGACATCTGCTTAGGGAAAGAAGTACAATGTTCAAAATGCCGATAGTTTGTTCTTGTTGTCATTGTACACACGTTTAAATTTAATTGAAACAATTAATGTTTCTTATTCAATGATACTTTGATATTCAATATATCGTATGGATTTTTATTAACAGTGTTAATATGTTCGTGTGATCGCGGTCATTGCTGAGGAAATACTTGAAGTAGTCATAATGTGTTTCTTTGTGTGCCTAGACATCGTTAGATATCTCTTTTAACTCAAATTATGAAGTTCATCCTTAAACAAACAATTTTTTTGTTTTATCAACTACCGTCTGTTCACAGCCATTCTTTCTGTAATTGAATAAATCGAATTAATTTCGGGTCATCTCAGTCATTGTTATCCGGAACTTTTTTTTAAGTTGCTAGTTTCGTGTTGAAGTCTGTTGATTCTAAAGTCAGGCGCTATCATTTGTCGAGTCTCTTGTTTGATTTAAGATCTAAATCCCTGATAGGTATAGTCGGTGAGCAGTGACTGAAAAATCCTCGTAGGCGAAAGCTATAATGCAGAGGTTTAAACTGAGATCTGCCATTGCCGTCCAAGTAAAGAGGCGACGCATGACATGTGGTGCTGGAAATTCATTTTCTGTGATTACTGATCGAGATTGTTTGTGGTAAACAGTGTGAAAATCAGTGTTACCGATCAAATTATTCACAAGGATATTTATAACGTTTTATATTTGGATGGCAATGAATTTGGATAAAGGAAACGCTTAAGGTAAACAAGTTAAAGAAGTAGCATTCTATCTGTACCTTGTGTTACTGCATGTACCGCAACACGAATATCTACTACAAATCAAAAATCATTGGTAAGCTGTTATTATTTGAATTGGGAGGATACAAAATAAAACAATATTAAAAGAAAAATACACAAATCCGATTTGGCAGATTTTAATTTTTGGATTTGAATCGATTACTTTATGTAATAATTTAGTATATTCAAATCGATGTGACTACTAATACATGCACATACAAATGTATTTAGCCGTATATAACCGTATACATGTACGTGTTTTCTGACAATGTAATACACTAGTACATATACAAACAGCTTCTGAGCCAATGATCTTGTGGCAAAGTTTCACTTGGATGTAATAATACTAATCATAATAATACCGAATGATTTTTATATACACCTTGCTTATCATTTTACTGTTTAAACAAAAAATTCAAAGGGGCAAGGGTGAGATGAAAAGGAGAATGAAGTTTTGAAATATAAATATAAGAATAACGAATAGTACTTAATAAAACATAAAATGCGACAGAGATCAGTCATTAAACGTGTGACGAAGCTACTTCAAGGCGTCCACCTTTTGTGTATCAAGGTATTTAGAACTGTGTAACAACAATACAAATTTTCCCATTTCCTTTCGATTCGACCCCGGAAATTGACAGTGTCAGGTATGGGATTTCAGTATTCACTGTCACAACCTCATTATAACTTCTCTATTCCCTTGAAGTATCATACGTAGTTGACCACTGTGTCATTACGGACAGGTAGACAGTGACCAGCTTATGCCATCGACAGCATTCTCCGTAATGGAATCTTCAAAGTTGTCGCCAATCTTCTATGCCCACTTTACTATAAAACTTTGTGTACTTGACTGGATTGGGGCATACTTTTCTAAAGACCTTAAAAGAAAAACAGTACTGCTATAATGATTTCAACTCGTGAAATACATAAATTTGCATGCATGTGCTTATTTTCATTGTTATTCCCAGAAATTAAGAGCTACAAATAGAAGTCCTTATACTGGTTAGACCATATGAATTCTGGACACAAAATACTATAACAGAAAATTGACCCAGAATGTAACCTCACAAAGTGAATAAGTTGGCATGATTTAATTATTGCATGTAACAACCGAAGTAAAGGCAAACATTAAAATATTACCGCACGTGAAAATTGAGATATAATTCTTAATAGTATTTCTGCATGTATCTTGGGAGTAATTCGCTCGAGGTGTATTAAGCATACATGTAAACGAAAGATACTGCAACAATACACTGTGTGATCGCGCTCTCTTTTATTCAGTTTATCTCACAAACTTGTTCAACAACATCGTTTCTATTGTTCAAGACAATGTTGCAATAAATGGGAGTATTACACGCAAATTACTCGTTTAAGCATCACTGAAATAACCGTATAAAACTTCTTCGATTTAAATGAAATTTAGTACGTACGTGTTTAATTCTGACACGGTCTCGCTTTTGTGTAAAATTGGTACTTAGACAAATTTTATCGATGTGTCTCCAGGGTATCAAAAGATTACAAAATTCGATCCTCTCTGTGGAGGGGATCATTATGATTGCATGATCTGCTATTACTCGCGCTGTAGACACTGTGGCGTGGCAGGTTGGGCAGTGAGTCGGCAACGCGCATTTGCTTACTTTTGAAAATGAAACCATTCCCAAATAACTGCTTTATTTAAATTATCGATTTCGCAATCATGTTATTAAAAAGTATTTAATACAGTAATGGATTGATACTCTAAGAGCTTGAATGCCTCTTGTGTCCCATGCACACAGTCTTAATATCTTAAATTCCTGTGAATTGAGTTATCGAGAGACAGATAACGGGTCAGTTGGATATATATTCCCCACAAAATTATGATAAAGTAAGACATGTAGTATACTGTCTTTCCCATCTGATGAGATAATTTGATGACGCCCCTATTTGAAGGAACTTACATTATCCATCTCATTTCTGTATCTGCCTCCGCCCCAAGTCAATAGGGTACTGGTTCAGTTGCAAGTCTTATGCTTGAACGTTTATAAAGTGTTACTTAAATATTTATTGATATGAGCTCTCGTAAATTAAACCTTGTGGAAAATGTATATTCTTACATTAACAGGCTTATATCAGAAAGCAAACTTGGGCAAGGGGTTTGCTCTTTGATTCATTATGTTTGTTCTCCAAACAGAAGTGAATTAATAAGTGTACATATTAATTCACACCGTGGAAACGTGGGTACACCTATACGGAGAAAGCGAATTCCATTTATCTGTATAAACTGGTACGTAGGCGGGTACAAGACATTTTGAAGGAAAGGAATGAATACTGGTATCTCAGTTGTACTTAAATGTATACATTAGTGTACGTACTTACCTGTAAAATGTTTGCTAGACCGATACCTGTAACGGACCCAAAGCGCCCCCCCCCTCCTTGTATGTCTTAGTTTGCAAGATCCTTTCGCAAAGTGTTTGAAAGAATGGGTGTGGGGATTTGCCACTGAGCAGGGATGTTCTCATGTCTACTCCTGGATCCCTACTAACTACGAGTATCTCTTTATTTATTTTTTATTTTTTACTTCCCAATCGTGACTTATCAGATTAATCTACTTGATCACGCTGCGAGGTGTCCCTATGACTATATCTGCTTATTGTACGACATAACATCGACTATATACGATCATCTTCTTTGTGGTCTACCTATAACCCATGATGAGATAGGCTGATAAGTTTTATGGCGAACAATAAGTTTATTTGAACCATAACCAGTGATTCACCATCTTATAATATCGCCAGTATCATTTGCAGTAGTTTTATTCATTATTAATTGTTCTGTATTTGTATTGATATTTCTTATTTTGTTTAATTCTTTTTCTGAAAAGAATAAAATTGTGTACAGGAGTGCTTGACAATGTGGGAAATAGCTATTTTCAATGCAAAGGGCGAGAGAGAGAGAGAGGCAGGGGGGGGGGGGGGGGTTAATGGGTTATGGTTTGGGTGTTTTTGGTTGGTTTGTTTATTTGTTTGTCTTTTTACGAACAACATTTTGCTTAAAAATACATATTTTATCTCATAGATATATTCATTAAGTTTACATATATTTGTTTTATTTATTTGATTAAAATTGTTTTTGGATTTAAGTATGTATTATTTTACTAGTAAATTATCTAAAAGGGGAAATGTTTCTGGGGTTTGCACGAGAAATTCGGACAGTCCGCGTTTCTTTATTCTATTTGGGGGTGGGTTGTTAAGCGAAATGAATTCGCGACGAGATATAGTTTTAGATTGTATCATACTCATCTGCGGAAATGATCCATCTGTGTGAAATTTCAGTAGACATTCCTATATACATAAATGTTCCTCGTATAATAGGTACCACGTACGTGACCATTGAAATTCAAATTAAGTAGAAGTTGACAGCGAGATTACAAGCTGCAACCACGGAGCATTTCCTAACCCGAAACGTAGACGTGTAAAATACAAATAAAAATCACCCGAGCATATTCATAATAGGAAGGTGTGAATATGATCACTTTTAACGCATCATTTAATGCTGAATTATAGTTTTGTTGGTCTTTTGGAGGGCTATGTCCCGGAACGTCGGTGGGCCTGGGGGTAAAGTATCTCTGCTGATATACTGTTTTATTAACATGTAATTGAAAGAAAATATTTGTTTCTAGTTTATTTTCAAATGATAGGAAAGAAACCTGTGGTTTATAGCGACAGTGCAATCATCTTGTCTAAGCAGCCTCGTATCTAGACGAATGAAGTTTTATTTATAGTCTTCCTTTTCTTAATCGAATACAGACAGGTGAAAGTGAAGGAAAAAGAGAAAAACTTCAACAAATCATAAGGCATAAAATCGAGCAAAACGCGAGCAGATGTGCACTTCTCTTTCTACCCGAGGTGATTTAAGTCATCTGTCTTTATTCTTGGATGGGTATCAAATGCTTGAAGTGTTCGCATCTGTCGAATCATGATTCCAATGTACCTTGTTCTGCATGTACAGAAATGCGTATAAGGATTTGAACAAAATATTGAAATGTGTCCCATTACTACTGGTCTTCATTTCATTGTTTTTATTCATATAATCGGTAAAATTCACGCAGTCGTCATCTTTATTCTTCCACGATATATAAACCTGACATATCCGAAACTTTGGGGGATTTAAACTGAAACTTACAGGGGAATTAAACCGGAAACTTAGAGGGGGATTAAAACGTTCCGATATATACTTTCCATTTTTAATTTTTATTCAAAAGAAAGACTGACCTCATTTATCAAACTGATTTCTTCTCCTTAAGTCAATAATACATTTTAAGGTAATACACAAATAATTCATGTGGTATTTCTCTTCTTTCAGGTAGGACTACGAACATCAAGTTATGGACTTACAAAACAAATGTGGTTATTGTACGTGACATTTGAGGACTTCGTATGCATCCATCATCCAACAAAATCTCAGGATTTAATTTCATCTAGTATAAATATCGATAGTTATCTAGACCCAAAAAGTCTTCATTGCGGTTCACGACATCTGATAAGGCGTTCCATATCAGATTCAAAAGGTCGAGAAATTCTATCTGAAAATCAAGGGGAGGTCAATGGAAGCTCGAGCTCGAATAATTTGGATGAGGTAAATAGTGTGTGCAGTGATGTAAATACAGTCCATGCACAAGCTGAATTATTTGTGCAAGCTGATAAGCATTGTGACAATTATCATTTGGGTAATTTAATTGTTTCTTATCGATTCGCAAAGAAACTCCATATCGCAAGACTTTATTCACACGAAAATAACGACTTTAAAACAATTAGAGGCCCAAATGGTGTTAAACAGAATGCAACAATGGCGTTAAGTCGACCAGAAAGGAAGACCCGTTCAACAGATAAAATGCGAGATTACAGTGCTCAAAACACAAAACAGAAATTGAGGGATTTTAAATCAAATCTTTTCGCGACTTCAGATAAGCTCGGGTACTCTCAAGAATTTAGTGCTGTTTCTGACAATCATTTGCGAGATGGACGCACGCAGGATTGTGTTTCACGACCTCGCCAAACGGCAAAACAAACCCTGGACAATAGAAGATATAAGCCGGATTTATCCGTAACAAATAAGTGCGCAAATAATGGTGATGCGATATTGAGAAGCAATTGTTCGAGGAGCGAGGAAAGACTGAAAGCTGGCAAATCCTACCCGCGGGGACAAAGAAATACACATCAATCACAAAGTAGATCTTGTTCCCATATTGAGGTACAAGAAAAAGACTCCAGTCTGATTAACAGGATCAACAATCTTTGTTGGGTAAATGACAGTACTGAGAGTTTAACTGGTCAAACAGATGGCCCGGTCAACCTCACACCTCAACGACCTACTGTGCTCTTCAATAATAATGACCGGAACGTGGGCGATCTAAAACGGTCAAATGATCTTGTTTCCCCGCGGAGTGATACGACAATAACACCCGATAATTCATGTGCGCCAAAACGACATTGTGTGTTCCCCTGTAAGCAAGATGACCCTGCTTTATTAAGTCCAGATTCAGGGTTGGACCGGACTAGATCACTTTCAGATTCATTTGATCAGATGATGTCATCAGGATCACAGTTTGATGATCCGAGTACAAATGCCGATGACGCAAATGTTACCCCGTGTGTGCATTCAAGCGATTCCTCTCCTGTAACTATTTCTAGTGGGTATGAGAGCGATTCGTTGCCGACTTGTGAAGCGGAGATTGACAAAATATTTGTAAAACGTAATAAACACAAATCAAAATCGGCCGCAACAGAACCGACAACGGACTATTTTTCTTTGTCGGAGACATATCCGCCCAATTTAAACGCGAGCGTTGCCGACATGGGATATAAATCGCAGCAACCTCCGAAAGTGATAGTAACTCGAGTGCCCGAAAAAGTGATGCCACGAACAAGCAGCTCATCGAGTTCACGGTACATGGACAATGGTAACACTATAAGTGTTCCAGACAAATCGTCAGTAAGAAACATCCGGGCAACAGAGGGTACATTTCAGTGCCAGTTACCATTGAAACCTCGACGTCAAATTCTTCAAGAGACTAGTCAACCACATTTTTCTCCTTCTCAAAGACATAATTATCAACTAACTAAAGTGGCACGTTCTATGTTTCAAATTATTCATGATTTACAAATAGAAAAAGCTGAAAAAGAATCTCAAGATAACAAAAAGAAATGTCGCAAAGTAAAACGCGCTCCTGCATTCAAGGAGGATACAACAGCCGCCGGTCAAACTAACAACGTACCTGAAACATCAGCATCACTCGTAGTAGAGCAAAGAAACGTAAACATTGAAGACAACCAACAAATCAAAGAGCAGAAATGCAATTTCGATTCATCATTCTCTAATAAGTGTTCAAGTAAAGATGATCTGGCAGCTGCTACAAAAGTGGTCGACAAAAGCGTTGTCGAACAAACAAAGCCAGTGAGTTCAGCATCTAAGCTACCTCAACAACCTGGCAAATTTGTCGTTAAATGTGTTCGCAGGCCCCTCGGAAGTAATCCGGCAGATTTTCTGCGGGATCTGCCCCATTCGTCGTCCGCAGTTGATTATGAACAAGACGAGAACATACCTATGAATTCTGTTACCGCGCTTAATCACCATGCCGACGCCGTTTCTCCTCGGCTACAATTTTTGCGCCAAGGAGTGACTGATAGAGTTTCGAATTCAAAAATTGATATGTTGAACCATAACGTATTGGACTCCGAAAAAAATCCTTTTATTATTAATGGATGTTCACCGTATGCAACAACGAAGTTGCCCGGATGTTCCACACCAAGACGAGATGATCGGTTGGACGATCACGTGTACGAAACTATTCCCGGAGATGAATATTTATACGCCGAGTTCTTGCGCTTGCGTGAACTTGGACTTCTACCGAAGAGATTAAATAGAATTCCGGATGTACCTGGACATTTCATTCCATTCGATCCTCCTGCATTACCTGCAAGGAATAATGAATTAACACCCAACGATAAAACATTTTGTGTTCGTGACCACAGTAAAAGACCACCTATGCCCCCACCGTCACAAGTTAGATGCACCAGACGACCAGAAACTCAAAAGTCAAGAGCAATGATGATGAGATCATTTTCTTGGGAGGGTCGTAATGTGTTCGATCCAAATATGAGCACACAAAGTGTTCCCGATAAATACCTTACCAATCCGGGAAATAGATCGGATATGATGTCACCAAAATGGACACCGGGAGATGATTTCCACTACGTAGAGGGCGTGCGACAGCCACCTCCAAAACGACGGGAAAACTTTTACCTCTTATTACAAAACAAACAGAAACGTGCTGAAATTTCACAATCTCTTGAGATTGAAACTAAGTTGAAAACTCTTGGTCTCGTTTTCGATGAGCGTTTTAAGGGCAACAATGTGGACGAACACGGTTACACGACTGTGGACGACGACCTGCTACCGATGGAACAACCACGTGACAGGAGTCAGGTGTTCCTAAAGTCAACTTTCGTATAAAATATGTGCAATTCTGAGATATTATTTTGCTTAAAAACTTTTACCAATCAAAACTTGACACAATTAATTTGGTGCTCCTCACTTTTCATTTTCGAGATGACCCCATCTACAGTGCTATGGTAAAATTATTATGTTTTTAAATATCGATGTACATGATATTGGTGGATCCAGGAAGAGGGTGTCGGATGTTGACCGAATCGTTTTAAGTGAATACTCCATTTAGGTGATAGGACGCCTTAATTAAGAAACAGATCAGTTAACAAATTTGATTGTCTGACCCATTCTGAAATAATTTGATCTGCCATATACGAGAACATCTCTCGTAATAGATCTCATCCACCTGGTAGCTATTTGTTGCTTAAAATAGATCTCATATCATCAACTCATATTATATTTATTTATCCAATAAGGATCGATATATATCAGATATCCAATATCATATATATTTACATGTAACAATGACGTCAGTCGCAAGGATATGTTGGTGCAAGTAATCTTATAGTTTTCTTTAAACAAATCCACATTTAAAAAGGTACGAATACCTTCTACAAACAGATTATAAAAACCAAAAGGAAATATATGAGACACCAATATTAAATTTGTTTATTATATAACATGTATTAAGATGTTAATTATTTCATGTTAATATATTAATTATTGTTTGAAAATTTTCTGAATGAATGAATAAAATAACCCATTATATCATATTTTTCTTATTTCATGTTATGTACTGAGGATTAAATTTATTGGAAAAACACAGCTTTCAAAACAAACAAACGTAGATTAACGTTGACACGACCAACGTTATCTGCTCAAAGTAGCATCGTCGTTAAAGAGAGTAAATAATACTCCAACGACAATGGTTCCGGAATATAAGATTCATGATTATAGATAACTCTTGTGGGAAAATGGATATGCATAGCTTTTCTCACACCTCCTTGCCAAGTATCTAGCGCTTCAAAACTCTCATTGTTTCCACACAATAGTGTGGATAAATTGAGCTTTCACTTTCCCACAGGGAAGCGTCCAAGTAATATCAACATAGTACGGGATTAACCAAGATTAACGTGTACAGAGACGCCGTTCATAGGATTAGCATGGTTAATCACGGTAAATAAGTTAATTGGGGAGTCAGTGGGCGTACTTACTTTAACTACATTAAACTCTCAATCTGCATTATTCTGTATATATTTAGATATAACAAATTGATAAAGTAAGTTTTAGAAACAAGTCCGAAGAATTATGCAGGGTAATGAAACCATCTAGACAGTCGTGTAAATCAATCAAACAAAAATTAGGCCATCATAAATATATGTCTTGATCATGGCTGAACACAATCAAACAAAACAGGTTTCCAATGGTATTATCATGTATGTATATATGACCCTTGGGACTTCTGCCGAACACCCTCAATTTTCAACTTCTTTATATATCTTTAGTTTAAGCCTCAGACTGGCTGGATCCATTGGCTTACATCCTACATGGCTCTCAGACTGACGGGATCCGGGGCTTACATCCTACATGACTCTCAGACTGACGGGATCAATGGGCTTACATCCTACATGACTCTCAGACTGACGGGATCCATGGGCTTACATCCTACATGACTCTCAGACTGACGGGATCCGGGGCTTACATCCTACATGACTCTCAGACTGACGGGATCCACGGGCTTACATCCTACATGATTCTCAGACTGACGGTATCCATGGGCTTACATCCTACATGACTCTCAGACTGACGGGATCAATGGGCTTACATCCTACATGAATCTCAGACTAACGAGATCAATGAGCTTACATTCTACATGGCTCTCAGACTGACGGGATCAATGGGCTTACATTCTACATGACTCTCAGACTGACGGGATCCATGGGCTTACATCTTACATGGCTCTCAGACTGACGGGATCCGGGGCTTACATCCTACATGACTCTCAGACTGACGGGTTCAATGGGCTTACATCCTACATGACTCTCAGACTGACGGCATCCACGGGCTTACATCCTATCATGACTCTCAGACTGACGGGATCTACGGGCTTACATCCTACATGACTCTCAGACTGACGGCATCCAGGGCTTATATCCTGCATGACTCTAAGACTGACGGCGTCTACGGGATTACATCCTACATGACTCTAAGACTGGCGGGGTCCATGGGTTTACATCCTACATGACTCTCAGACTGACGGGATCCGCGGGCTTACATCCTACATGACTCTCAGACTGAAGGGATCTACGGGCTTACATCCTACATGACTCTCAGACTGACGAAGATCACGGGCATACATCCTACATGACTCTCAGACTGACGGGATCTACGGGCTTACATCCTACATGACTCTCAGACTGACGAAGATCACGGGCATACATCCTACATGACTCTCAGACTGACGGGATCTACGGGCTTACATCCTACATGACTCTCAGACTGACAGTTCCATGGATTTTCATACTACAAGACTATCAGACTGACGAGATTCATGGGCTAATATCTTGCATGGCTCTCAGACTGACGGGATCCGGGGCTTACATCCTACATGACTCTCAGACTGACGTGATCCATGGGCGTACATCCTACATGACTCTCAGACTGACGTGATCCATGGGCGTACATACTACATGACTCAGACTGACAGCATCCACGGGCTTACATCTTACATGGCTCTCAGACTGACGGCATCCACGGGCTTACATCCTACATGGACTCTAAGACTGGCGGGGTCCATGGGTTTACATCCTACATGCCTCTCAGACTGACGGGATCAGCGGGCTTAAATCCTACATGACTCTCAGATTAAAGGGATCCATGGGCTTACATCCTACATGACTCTCAGACTGACGGGGTCCATGGGCTTACATCTACATGACTCTCAGACCGACGGCATCCACGGGCTTACATCTTGCATGACTCTCAGACTGACGGGATCCATGGGTTTAAATCCTACATGACTCTAAGACTGACGGGATCCATGGGCTTACATTCTAAATGACTCTCAGACTAACGGTATCCATGGGCTTACATTCTACATGACTCTCAGACTGACGCCATCCACCTGGCTTACATCCTACATGACTCTCAGACTGACGGGATCCACGGGCTTACATCCTACATGCCTCTCAGACTGACGGTTCCATTGATTTACATACTACAAAACTATCAGACTGACGGTATCCATGGGCTTACATTCTACATGATTCTCAGACTGACGGGATCCACGGGCTTACATCTTGCATGGCTCTCAGACTGACGGCATCCACGGGCTTACATCCTGCATGACTCTAAGACTGACGGCATCCACGGGCTTACATCTTGCATGACTCTCAGACTGACGGGGTCCATGGATTTACATATTACAAGACTATCAGACTGACAGGATCCATGGGTTTAAATCCTACATGATTCTAAAGCTGACGGGATCCATGAGCTTACATTTTACATGACTCTCAGACTAACGGTATCCATGGGCTTACATCCTACATGACTCTCATACTGACGGTATCCATGGGCTTACATTCTACATGATTCTCAGACTGACGGGATCCACGGGCTTACATCTTACATGGCTCTCAGACTGACAGCATCTACGGGCTTACATCCTGCATGACTCTAAGACTGACGGCATCCACGGGCTTACATCCTACATGGACTCTCAGACTGACGGCATCCACGGGCTTACATCTTGCATGACTATCAGACTGACAGGATCCATGGGTTTAAATCCTACATGACTCTAAGACTGACGGGATCCATGGGCTTACATTCTAAATGACTCTCAGACTAACGGTATCCATGGGCTTACATTCTACATGACTCTCAGACTGACGCCATCCACCTGGTTTACATCCTGCATGACTCTCAGACTGACGGGATCTACGGGCTTACATCCTACATGACTCTCAGACTGACGAAGATTACGGGCTTACATCCTACATGCCTCTCAGACTGACGGTTCCATTGATTTACATACTACAAAACTATCAGACTGACGGTATCCATGGGCTTACATTCTACATGATTCTCAGACTGACGGGATCCACGGGCTTACATCTTGCATGGCTCTCAGACTGACGGCATCCACGGGCTTACATCCTGCATGACTCTAAGACTGACGGCATCCACGGGCTTACATCCTACATGGACTTTCAGACTGACGGCATCCACGGGCTTACATCTTGCATGACTCTCAGACTGACGGGGTCCATGGATTTACATATTACAAGACTATCAGACTGACAGGATCCATGGGTTTAAATCCTACATGATTCTAAAGCTGACGGGATCCATGAGCTTACATTTTACATGACTCTCAGACTAACGGTATCCATGGGCTTACATCCTACATGACTCTCATACTGACGGTATCCATGGGCTTACATTCTACATGATTCTCAGACTGACGGGATCCACGGGCTTACATCTTACATGGCTCTCAGACTGACGGCATCCACGGGCTTACATCCTGCATGACTCTAAGACTGACGGCATCCACGGGCTTACATCCTACATGGACTCTCAGACTAACGGCATCCACGGGCTTACATCTTGCATGACTATCAGACTGACAGGATCCATGGGTTTAAATCCTACATGACTCTAAGACTGACGGGATCCATGAGCTTACATTTTACATGACTCTCAGACTAACGGTATCCATGGGCTTACATCCTACATGACTCTCAGACTGACGGGATCAATGGGCGTACATCCTACATGACTCTCAGACTGACGGTATCCATGGGCTTACATCCTACATGATTCTCAGACTGACGGAATCAATGGGCTTACATCCTACATGACTCTCAGACTGACGGGATCCATGGGCTTACATCCTACATGACTCTCAGACTGACGGGATCCATGGGCTTACATCCTACATGACTCTCAGACTGACGGTATCCATGGGCTTACATCCTACATGACTCTCAGACTGACGGGATCCATGGGCTTACATCCTATATGACTCTCAGACTGACGGGATCCACGGGCTTACATCTTACATGGCTCTCAGACTGACGGCATCCACGGGCTTACATCCTGCATGACTCTAAGACTGACGGCATCCACGGGCTTACATCCTACATGGACTCTCAGACTGACGGCATCCACGGGCTTACATCTTGCATGACTATCAGACTGACAGGATCCATGGGTTTAAATCCTACATGACTCTAAGACTGACGGGATCCATGAGCTTACATTTTACATGACTCTCAGACTAACGGTATCCATGGGCTTACATCCTACATGACTCTCATACTGACGGGATCCATGGGCTTACATCCTACATGACTCTCAGACTGACGGGATCAATGGGCTTACATCCTACATGACTCTCAGACTGACGGTATCCATGGGCTTACATCCTACATGACTCTAAGACTGACGGGATCCATGAGCTTACATTTTACATGACTCTCAGACTAACGGTATCCATGGGCTTACATCCTACATGACTCTCAGACTGACGGTATCCATGGGCTTACATCCTACATGATTCTCAGACTGACGGGATCAATGGGCTTACATCCTACATGACTCTCAGACTGACGGGATCCATGGGCTTACATCCTACATGACTCTCAGACTGACGGGATCCATGGGCTTACATCCTACATGACTCTCAGACTGACGGTATCCATGGGCTTACATCCTACATGACTCTCAGACTGACGGGATCCATGGGCTTACATCCTATATGACTCTCAGACTGACGGGGTCCACGGGCTTACATCCTATATGAATCTCGGACTGACGGTATCCATGGGCTTACATCCTACATGACTCTCAGACTGACGGTATCCATGGGCTTACATCCTACATGACTCTCAGACTGACGGTATTCATGGGCTTACATCCTACATGACTCTCAGACTGACGGGATCCATGGGCTTACATCCTACATGACTCTCAGACTGACGGTATTCATGGGCTTACATATCCTACTTTATTATCACACCACATTATAATTTTGTTGACCAATGAACGACGCTGTATCTTGCGTATCTTTATTTCAGTGCATACTGAATGATAGGAAGTAAAGATTCTAAACAAAATCTTTAAAATGCCACAAGATGAAAAGAAGACGCCCCTTCGTTATAGTCATTCTCTACCGATTTCAAAACTTCTTATGATTATACATAAACTACACAAGGTATGCTTAACATTCAAATTGCTATTGTTCCTTTGACTTTCTGCGACATCATGTAGCCATATATTTGACACAGGTGATGTGCGGGCGTTTGTATTTTCTAACAACGTTGTTACACCATGCAGGTAATAACAAAACACATATACGTCGGGAGAAATACTCAATATACTTCTTTATATTATGTAATATAGCAATAACCTACACGATGTATGTTCTAGTGAAAACTCTGCATAGTACAACACGTGCATTAACACCAAATAAATAAATAATAAAATTTGTTACGCCACACCAACATACATGTATATTAGAATTAACAGTATTTGCAGTGCGGCGCCATTCGGACATCCTCAACCTTTTCCTGCTTAAAAAACTAGTACAAGTAAAGGGCGAGGTTGTTCCGAATAGTGCAGGGCATGTTTTGAATAATGATCTGTACAGGGAGATAATCCGGTCACCGAAAGGGTGATAACCAGAAGGCGCACAGGAATCAAATGAGCAAATAATTTTAAAAATCTTAAAACATAGCATGCGCGGATCCAGAAATTTTTGTCAGAGGGGGTCCAACCAAAAAAGGTTATTTTTTCTCTTAGACGAGGGGGTGTCCAACCCTAAAAATGCCCAGATATTATCTTTTTTTGGTAAAATTTTCGGATTCCGGGGGGGGGGGGTTCAGACCCCCCTCTGTATCCGCGCATGCATAGGGGAAATACTTTTAATGTTTCAAGATTTTATATACATGTACTTTGAATAATTTTGTCCAAGGGATACCCAGGTTGTATTTCAACGGAAAAAGAGAACGAATCCTAGGACTGCTTAAATGACAGACAATGGTTTGTAGGTAAACTCGCTACTCCCAACAAGTTGACAGTCGTATTTCTATATGAAGTTGAAAACCTCTTAACATATTGGCACACCTCCGAGATGGAACCCCGATCGCTTGCAGTGACAACAATAACAACTGCATACAATTAACAGACTAATTAGATGTCTAGATCCCCACATCATAACCGATATCTGAGTCAGGGTTTTACGTCAGTCCCTACCCCAGTTGTTACCGTGGCATTGACACCACCGGAGCATAATGCTGTCACCACTGTGTAGAGGACTAACGCCTACTGATGGCACGATTCACTATACACGTACTGAGGAACCATCACCAACTGCACAAAACCGATTTACCACATCACATAATACAATGGTTTCCCACGAACATTGCCACTGCTTTCGTGCCTTAATCCGCCATACGGTCACATAATCACAAAATCCCTAGTATAAGATAAGCAGTGGTCAAACAATTGTCGGATAAAGAGGATAATACGGTGTTTATATAAACACTACTGCAGCTGATGTGAGAACTTTAAAAATTGTACGCCCATGCCTTTTAAAAACATGGCATATCCTGAATCATGTGATACACTTAATCATCTTTCGACATTGTTAACTGTAATTGTACGATCCAAAGGAGGGTAATTGAAATTAGTATTTCGTCTGACAATTTAGTCTTCTCCCCCTAATAAGTTTGAGTCAAATTTAATACAATCTGGAATGAGAAAAAAAAGGTAGTGTTGTACGATGAAACATTAGTTGTTATTCATCATCAGGTTCCTGAATAGAAAGTGAAAAATTCAAAGTGGGGGATGTTTTAATGAAAAGTATTCGCGGTGAAGGTTGTCGATAGGGAAGGAATTTACTGCGAGATGTGTTCGTAGTGAGAAGTATTCTTTTACATAATGTGTTCTTATCGACAGACAATAACCAGAAACAATTTGGTTCAAGCACCAAAGTGTGGGCCGGAATGAGATGTTTGATAAAACTGCAAAGAATTTTAAAAACAGAATAACGTTTTAAAATTTGTATTGTACAGCCATGTGACTGATAATTAGCAGATATATAAAAACCATGATGATCGACTACAGACATATAAATCTCCAGTATCACTTCCTTTTCAACTAATAGTTTATATTTGGGTTCATTCAGCCCATTCAGTACATAAGGCATGACAATAGTGAGTTTATCAGACGTACAGATTTGCCTGCATTTAGTATGGAAATGTACTCTTAAAATTACTAGCCATATCTACTATATGTTTTAAGTCGGTGGGCTCAGTGGATGAGGTGACCGAAAGGTCCCGGGTTCGACCTCCGCCGTAGGCACATCGGTGACCTGTCTTTCAAATTGGACAGTAGAAACAGAGGTCCCGTGTTACGGTAGGCGTGGCACGTAAAAGATTCCCCACTTCGTCGGGAGGGTCCGTGACAGAGGTGTAAATTTCTATGCAATGCATCAGGTAGATACCGTCACCATGTACGTGAAATAGTCGTGGAGTGACGTGAAACAATAATTAATCAATCAACCCACTATTTATTTTTAACAACAAAACATAACCAATCTATAAGCAACTAGAGATTTGCTGAGGTAACCAACCCTTTACTGCTTAACTTTTGGTAGTGGTGTGCCGTGCTGGTGGGTAATCTTTTTATTGTCAAGTTTCAATTTATAAACACTAATAAAGGTTTATCGTCTTGCCAGAAGAAACAATTGTAAAATATAATTGGTCCTTCTTAGCGTAGCATTCTGTATTCTGGAAGTTTTAATAGGACTTACATCACACTATCATTCAGTCGTAATATAACAACTCGACCACTTCCGAACGCAAAAAAAGATATACTTTTTGTATAAAATGGCGATGATGTTCTGATTAGCTATTAACCAAATGTCACTTAGGCAACCGAATAATAATTTTGCTTATGAAGAAAGCGCGTCAAATATTAAAAAATTGTAAGGTAACACCCATCTCCATAAAATACATGTATTTCGACAAATTTAATACTTCTCTGCTGTAACGTACTACATTTACATAATCAAACTGAGTCAGAGAGGTGACACATGCTCTCTCCGCAGTGAATAAAATCCTAATTTTATCATTGGTGTAAAATCCTGGGGATCTGGTCTTACTGTACCGCAGAAACGCATGCAACTTTCCCAAACTTATATCAAACCAGCCGGCCCACAATAACGAAAAGTGTTCAGAATGAGAGGTGTTTGTAGAGAAGGGATTTCATGAGAGGTGTACATAGTGAGGGATATTCAAAGTGAAAGGAGTTTGTAGTGAGGAGTGTGGGATGGGATTTTATGAGAAGCGTACATAGTGAGGTATATTCATAGCGAGATGTGTAAGTAGTGAGGAGTGTTCGTGGGAAAGGGATTTATGAGAGATGTTCGTAGTGAGGAGTGTTCCTGGGGAAGAAATTTTATGAGAGGTGTACATAATGAGGTATATTCATTGCGACAACTGTTCAAAGTGAGGAGTGTTTGTGGGGAACTGATTTTATGAGAGGTGTAAACAGTGAGGTATATTCATAGCGAGAGGTGTTCGTAGTGAGGAGTGTTCGTGGGGAAGATTATGAGAGGTGTTCATAGTGAGGTACATTCATTGCGAGCGATGTTTGTACGGAGAAGTGTTTGTGGGGAAGGGATTTATGATAAGTGTACATAGTGATGTCTATTTATAGTAAGTGGTGTTCGTAGTGAGGAGTGTTCGCGGGAAAGGGATTTTATGAGAGGTGTACATAGTGAGGTATATTCATAGCGAGAGGTGTTCGTAGTGAAGGGTGTTCGTGGGGAAGGGATTTTATGAGAAGTGTACATAGAGAGATGTATTCATAGAAACAGGTGTTAGTAGTGAGGAGTATTCGTGGGGAAGGGATTTATGAGAGGTGTACATAGTGAGGCATATTCATAAGGAGAGGTGCTCGTAGTGAGGGGTGTTTGTGGGGAAGGGATTTTATGAGAGGTGTGCATAGTGAGGTATATTCATAGCAAGAGGTATTCGTAGTGAGGAGTGTTCGTGGGGAAGGTATTTTATGAGAGGTGTACAGTGAGGTATATTCATAGCAAGAGGTGTTCATAGTGAGGAGTGTTCGTGGGGAAGGTATTTTATGAGATGTGTGCATAGTGAGGTATATTCATAGCAAGAGGTGTTCGTAGTGAGGAGTGTTCGTGGGGAAGGTATTTTATGAGAGGTGTACATACTGAGAAATATTTATAAAGTGAAGGCTATCAGTATTAATATATATATATATATATATATATATATATATATATATATATATATATATATATATATATATATATATATATATATATATATATATATATATATAAAGATAGATAGATAGATAGATAGATAGAGAGATAGATAGCTAGATAGATAGATAGATAGATAGATATAGATATATAACGTGTATGTATATTGGATATGTCATGTCTGTACTGAGGGCCGTTCAAAGTGAATCTCTTTAAAAGTTAGAGGGGTTCTTAATCAAAGAAATTCGAAGCAACTGATCTCCAGAATGAGAGGTGGTTGCAAAAAGAAGTGTTCCTAGTGAGGCGTTTTCCTAGAGCAAAAATATTACATTGAAGCTCAGGGATATTTATATCAAGGGGGTGATAATGGTTTTGGTTTCTTATATAAAAGAAAGTTCATGGTGAGGGGGTGTTCTTGGTTTATAAAAGTGCTTTTGGTGAAATTCAGAAATGTCCATTATCAAATGCATTACAGTTGGTTACATCTGTATATAAGACTTTAAGTCGATTTAAACACAAATAACCCTTCCTCCTTTTTACATCTTTCTCGTTTGAACGGTTTAAGATGAAAAAAGTCTTAAAATTAATTTAAATTTGATATAATACACAAAATTAATGTATAATACATTATAAGCAATCTGCAGTGAGAAAATCTAAAGAAATGGCCTGAAAATATGAAAAAAATTCCAGGTCCAGAAAGATGTAAAATACGCCTAAAATTGAAAGTCAATGGGAATGAAAGACAACAATAATTCTGAAGACATGCATCTAGACCATTCTAATGCATTTTGATTTGTTGATCTATGCAGTTGATCTTTTTTAATACAACAACACTTTTAGGGGACTTTAAAGAACTTCATTCATACGCTTTATCAAAATTCATTCAGTGGTTCTGAAGAAGATGAAAATATTTTAAGATAACAATGGACGACGGACGTATGTCTATGACAATAGCTCACTTGAAAAAAATCAAATAATTTTGTTTTATAAATATAAAAATAGAAAAGTCAGATAACTAACACTTTGACCTGTTAGGTCTCGTCATAAATTAACACTGAAGTTTGTTTATGTACTCTTAATCCTACATCGCCTCTCTTAACAGACAACACACCTTCTTTCATCTCTGTGAAACTGAGAATGAGCCGTTGTGATATGCATAGTTTACATTTATTGACGTTTTCCATCGTCAATATGATAGTGAAGTAATCTACATGTACAACAACGTGTTTCTAATAAAACTGAATGTCAAGATCAATTTTCGATTTTTACATTATAAATGACATATATTTTATAATATCCTTGATATAGTATACAATAGAACACGTTCGGGAGTATACCTGCTACAACTAAACAATGTTATACATGAAAACAGATATAAATCCACACGCATTAAATGCTCATCCACTGAAATGATACTAGATGAAGCCGAGCAAGGTAATAATGGGCCAAGATTAATTACATGTATACACTCGAACTTTGTCTACCTGACATATGTTGGAAATGACGGTGATTTATAACACTAAAGTTCTGCAGGTGTGGAAATAAAAAGAAATAGAAAAAGGTCTGCATTTATGCGAAGTTTACTTTTAATGACAACAGATAAAGAGCATCATGTTAACAAATTACTGAATTTTGTAAAACTATATGGCAATACAGAACTAGCAGGTAGATCTGCCACATGTACTTGCGGAAGGTGAGTGTTTGTCCAGGTAAACTTGTTACCATAAAATCATGTTAAATGGTGACCCCTCTTTTAACATAGAAATGATCCTAATAGTTCTACAACAGCTTTCAAGTCAATTACCAAGAGAGTCGTTAAAACACCATTTCCTGATCGGTATTGGTTAAGAATAGGAGACGTTTCTGCTAAAATTTATCATAATTCTGCGAAAAGAGACGTGTGGGGGCATTCATGACTATTATAGTTTTAAATCAAATTCGTAATGATGAACAAAATATTTTGCTCCATTTCAGATGATTCTTGCTTTAATGAATTGGCTTTTAAGCAACTGAGCCTATTACGCGAGGCCTCCGGCGTGGTGCTTCAGCCATCGGACATCTCTCCCCTCCCCCGAGATGAGCATGGGATTAAATACCGATATTCGGACCTCAATGCGAACACCTCAATTTCGGCTACCCTGGGATTTACTCTTACTTTATTCATACTGAAAAGTGATTATATCTTATGAAATACATACATTTTAAATGTACTCACATTACGATATATATTTATGATTTTAAAAAAATTATTCAAAAACCTACGTAAATTATTGAAATTAAATCTCAAATGTTTAAATCGAAAGAGAAATATCGCTGTATACAAAATTAATTTAAATTCAAAACGTGAAATCTGAGTTATGATTTATTTGAAATTTTACAAAAGCATTTTGCTATCTAAAGATCAAAGACAGTGTAAGTCAACTTTACTGATTAAATTTCAATTGCAATATCCAGAGTTTTCAGTCAACTTTACGAAAAGCAATAAACTCTAGCGTATTCATACATTTGAGAAGCTTTGTGAAATCTACACGCATTAAAACTGAAATTTTCTTATCCAAAAAGAATCTTTTTCTAAACCCTCAATTAAAATGTATATGATCATACACTTTAATGGAACACAATAAACTAGTGATTTAAGACTATAAAAGGATACCTGCAGAGCTATTTTATTACAAAGTTATTTGCACTTCCGAAGTACAAGTTCATGAATTACATTTTGTGGTTTTTTTACCTGGATGCAGCCTTGCTCAGGTGATATGAAATTACAGGTGAAATTTAACTCATTAGAAATGCATTACTTCCATTTTGCTAGGGCGTGCATACGCAAATGTTCTGAAATTACGACACTAACACAGGCGCCCTGTCTGATGTTCATTCATCAGAGAAAACATCTCGGTGCATAATTTGTAAATTATCTTTAAAAACAGGTTTCCAGAATATAAATATAACAAAATGCACAGTACCTGAAATATAACTAATTACGTGTAACAAAAACAAGCTAGGTGGATCTAGAGCAGAGCAAAACCGGAACTTGTGTTGGATGTATGTATATGCAAAAAACGAAAGTAACTGGTATCAAGTGGCACTAACAACATTGTGCCGCAGCAAACATTCACAGTTTGTCAATTATCAGCCACAGGGAGATGGATTTATATAAGTGTTTCACTTTTTTCCAAATCCCTATATAGTTACTTATGTAATATTACTTCTTGCTTTAAAAGAAATAAATATTGTTTAAACTAAAAAACGAAAGTAACTGGTGTCAAGTGGCACTAACAACATTGTGCCGCAGCAAACATTCACGGACCCTTGAAATTCTGAGGTGAAATCAGGTGCTCGGAAGGAGTAAGCGCTTCCTGAATGGGTAGCCACATACGCCATGAATGCCCTTACATACCGAAGAAATAAATGCAACTCAGCACTGAATACATAAATGAATGTGAACAAACACTGTGTGGTAACATAACATCAGGAAAAAGTATAATAACACTGAAGTCATACACACCGCGGGGAACTTTTCTACGAGCTCCACACTGCAAAGGGAATAAGTATGACATTAATGCAAAAAACGAAAGTAACTGGTGTCAAGAACTATGGCACTAACAACGATGTACCACAGCTGACATTCACGGACCTTGAAATTCAGAGGTGAGACTAAGTGCCCGGAAGGGGTGAGCGTCTCCTGAATGGCTAGCCACACCCATAAAGAATGCCCTTACATACAGAGGAATATTTGTAGCTCAGCACTGTATATATAAATGAATCTGATTCAACACTGTAGAATGTATCATTGCCACATAACATCAGGGAAAAAGTATAACATTTAAGTCAAACCATCCGCGGGGAAATTTTCCACGAGCTCCACACTGCAAAGGGAATAAGTGTGACATTAATGCAAAATACGAAAGTAACTGGCGTCAAGTGACCATGGCATTAACAGCAATGTATCACAGCTGACATTCACGAACCCCTGAAATTCAGAGGTGAGACCAGATGCCCGGGAGGAATAAACGTCTCCTGAATGGCTAGCTACAACCGCCATGAATGCCTTACATACAGAAGAAACAATTGTAACTCAGCACTGTATATACATGTATAAATGAATATGAACCAACATTGTGTAAAATGTGTTACTGTCACATAGAATCAGGAAAAAGTATAATAAAACTGAAGTCAAACCCTCCAGGAGAACTTTTCTACGAGCTCCACACTTCAAAGGGACTAAGTGTGGCATTAATGCAAAATACGAAAGTAACTGGAACAGCAATGTATCACAGCTGACATTCACGAACCCCTGAAATTCAGAGGTGAGACCAACTGCCCGGGAGGAATAAGCGTCAAGAAACAAATTAGAGCCGAAAGTCAAGCGTCAAGAAACAAATGAGAAACAAATGAGAGTCGGCATTATTTATGACAGGCAGTGTGCTGTATTAAAGACCAATAGGTCCTGGGTTGGATCCCACTGGGCGACTCAGTAAATTCCGAGGTCCGTGCGTGGCGGTAGACGTTGGTATGTAAGAGATCCCCGGATTTATGTTGTCGTCGACTTAAATACTGCAAATCTGTATAAAAACACGCAAGTGCACAACAACATATAGTCGAATATCTATGTTTTTACACAGGCAGATCTAGAGGGGGATAGACATTTTATTCAAAGCTCATGTTGGGCATTTTACGGAGATATAAACCTCTCTTTTCCCTAACAAAATTTTATCCGTGTAGCTAAACTCTCGCCCAATCCCTTGCCTAGTCAAAGTTTTCCATCAAAATGGTGGCAAATCAAATATCATCAAATCAGACGTTATGTATAGTTTACGGGACACGACTACTGTAAACTACATCTGTACAAATTTACCCGACTGCACTGGCTAATGAAAAAGGACAAGTCCTTTTCTCCATTATTGTAACGATGTAAACAACCGTACACAAAAGATGATAGCTGTACTTGTGGAGTACTCGTTCTTTGTTCCCTGTTTATAACCAGTGTCAGAATGAGTAAAGCCCAGCGATCGACGCTACAGCGTTATTAACTGACCGCAAATATGTAGAGCACTTGATAAATATATTGGCTTTATTATAACGTGATAAATGGGTTCCCCCAAGGACTAAGACTCACTGTTATCATGAAAATAGAATCTGAAACTTCTCTTAATGACTGAGAGATAACATACAATTTACATATCCTAAGCACAATGAATAAGTTATGTCTACCAGTACATGTAACACGATGAACCAAGTTCGTCCGGGAGTGTAAAGGGAAGGGAATACAGTGGATGTTCTCCAGTCTGTACCGCTAATCTTTTCACTTTGGTGCAAAGAATAACATATCAGCCTTAGCAAGTATCATAAAGCCGTGATGTATAATGTTCCTTTTCAAATATTTTTTTTTTATTTGAAAAAAAAAAATGATAAGCGAGATAACTCGTGTTCTAAAGTGATGCAAATAGATATAGGCGAGATAACTCTTTTCCATACCCACGCGATTGCATTCAAAAATGTTTTATTATATAGAGATATCGTAAAGTTAAAGCTTTCAAACACTTCATCAAACGTTTTCTTATACTGAGTTATGTAAAGTTAACATGTCCAGATTAATATGTGGAAGTACCAAATATGTCAGCAGGTACTCGACCTTAACAAGCTACTCTCTCTGTCACCTGAGTAAGATATTTACAATGTACCCGAGTAAAGTCAGTAAAGTCAGCATGATAATCAGGTACTCCACCTTAACGAGTTACTCTCTCTATATGTCACCTGAGTAAGATATTGACAATGTACCTGAGTAAAGTCAGCATAATAATCAGGTACTCCACCTTAACAAACTACTCTTTCTGTCACCTGAATAAGATATTGACAATGTACTTGAGTAAAGTCAGCATAATAGTCAAGTACTCCACCTTAACAAGCCACTCTCTCTCTCTGTCACCTGAGTAAGATATTGACAATGTACCCAAGTAAAGTCAGCATAATAATCAGGTACTCCACCTTAACGAGCTACTCTCTCTGTCACCTGGGTAAGATATTTACAATGTACCTGAGTAAAGTCAGCATAATAATCAGGTACTCCACCTTAACGAGCTACTCTCTCTCTCTGTCACCTGAGTAAGATATTTACAATGTACCCAAGTAAAGTCAGCATAATTATCAGGTACTTCTATATATACAAATGCAGGTATTAACTTCACCGAAAATTAGAATTAAAATAGATGAATGAAATAAAAACTCTTACATGTTTAAAAGTACTGGATAAAAATAAAAAACAAGAAGATAGAAGAGTGTGTCTGTTGACACGGCTGCCCCTGACAATGGCAAAATTAACAGCCCATCATATAGGATATAGTATATTATTTGACTTCACCTTTAATGTGTCCGTCTGACAGCTAAGCTAGTGAAATAGAATTGCTAGAGAACTAATACATGTATTTTAAAGAAATTTTTAATGTTCTAGGGCAATAACCCTGTCAAAAATTACAAAAACACACCCATATTCAAATTAGACCTGCATTTTCCCTTGATACATCTATATGCCTAATATCAATTTAATCCATCAAACCTTCATGGGGAAAATGAGTGGAAACTGATTTTTAAGAAATTTTCTACGTTCAAGGGCAATAACTCTGTCAAAAATTACCAAACCACACACATATTCGAACTAGAACTGCATCTTTCCTTGATACATCTGAATACCCAAAATCAATTTAATAAATCAAACCTTCAAAGAGAAAATGAGCAGAAACACAATGATGATAGAAGGACGGAATGACAGAATGACGAAACAGAGTAACACTATATGCCCACGGCCATTTCATGGCAGGGGTATAAAAAATAGGCTACTTTCTTCAAATATATACATGTTTACTGAAAACAAAGTCTATGTAATTTGGACTCTTTTACTAAACAATTTCTAAGATGCTAAAAGAAGCACACTATTTAACGTTTTTTACCCCCTGAGTCATAAATTCACCCCTATACAAAACATATGTATAAGATTACGCAATTATTAATCAGAAATGCCAACTTTGATCCAAGTCTGTTCTTAACCAGAGCAGCTGAAAATGTGAAATGAAATGGAGATTTACATGTAGGAGGAATAAATTTCTATAAGATTTACTTTATACCATGCATTTACACCTGAGAATATTTCTGATATATCATGTCCCCCCACAACTGTCATATATGTACATCATAATGTTCCCGAAGATATTCTAATACTGCTGAGGTACTGGCTAGGGAATTAAACACCCTTCTCTCGGCTCTACAGAAGATTCTCTCCATCATAAAGATCAGATGTTGATGAAAAGTTGTGAATGAGGTCCCATACTCCAAAGCTATATGGACCTAAAAATGATAATACATGTAGTTCACAAAATGTTTTAGAAATTGTAACTTATAAAATGCTGGGTCAAGGTCAGAAAATGTTCAAAAGTATTAAATTTTTTCATGATTAACAAGTTCAACAACAAGAGTTGTCAGAAGACAACACAAATTTATACCTTTGCAACAGACCCACCCGAAGCAGTGGGGAAAGTTTTATGTGCCCCGCCTACCATGACACAAGGCTTTGGTTTTTATTTATATGCTCATGGTGGGAGTTGAACCTGGGACCTCTTAGTTATGAATACCTTATCCAATGAGCCATACTGATGATTAGAAGGATTAACCTGATCAACAGAGTATGCATAAGCATATGTGATGCTCGTAACTCAGTGACTGCACCATAGTACAGTTGTTAATTTTAGGTTAAAAATCAAGATTAGCAGTGTTTGTTTTTATGGCAATTGATCTTCCCTGTGGCATCTATAAATGTATCAATTTGTCACTACAAGTTAAACTTTACAGGACTGTCCTTAATTAACTAATAGTTTAATATCTGAACACTAAATATGTACATTTCGTTATTTATAGAATTGACATGAAATATAAAATAGGTTAAATCATAACTCAAAATTAAATATAGGTAAAAAAAATGCCTCTCACTCTTTTAAAATCAAGATGCCAAACTGTATAGCAGTTTGACTGAAAAAAAAGAGCTACAACTCTTAACATATGGTTATATTGACCAAAATGCTGTATATTAAGTGCACAAATCATAATTTTCATAGAAAATAGTAGTAAGTTGTTACAAATCAGTCACAATTAAAATTGGATACAGATAGAAATAGGATTATGACATGAAAAGTAACCTGCAAACCCATATTCTATTTTTCTTCTATTTTTTTTTTTGGTGGGGTGGGGTGGGGTGGGGGAAACTACACCTTATGAAAGAGGGTGTTTCACTGATAGAAAACTGATGGCAAGTTATCTTAAACAAGATGCTAAAATGTGTCACAGTAATACAAATGCCATTGCTGGGACAAAGTTGAGATAAAGTGAAAAAATCAAAACTTTCTAGGAATGCAATACTGTCAAAAATCACTTATCCAGAGCTGAGAATAATTTCAACTTGCATCCCAAATAAAGGAGACAAATTTATTGTTGTGAGGCTGAATGACAGATTAAAAGAGAGATGGCCCAATGGAACTATAAACTCATTCATTTCATGACAGAAAAATATGAAAATCTTAAGTAAAAACCTACCCAATCTTTAACACAACTTAAAGGAGTATCATCAAATCCGGCAAACATGGCAGGATTCTGAAGAATTCCACGGGCAGCCATAACACCTACAGTAGAAATATTTTATAATGAAAACATATTACTAATTTTAATACTATTATTTACATCATTATTACATGATTGAAAACAATAAAAATAATGTTTGAATTATTCCATTTGTCTATCTATGTGTTCATCTGTCTGATTAATCTATTAATGAGACTGTTATGTGGAAACATACAACTCAAGGAAAAACTGTTCATCACAGAAAACTTTTGTCTTACCATTGACTCCAGTAATGTCATAAACATCATCAGCTTCCGTTAAACTTCTTATATCACCATTGGCTATGACAGGACATGTGACATTCTCCTTAATCAACTTGATAGCCTCATAGTTAACAGGATGTGCTCGCTGTTCTTTTGTCCTCCCATGTACGCTTATCCAGGATACACCAGCATGCTCGGCTTTCTGGCATAAATCTACTGTTTGCCTGTTTATAAACAATTTTGTGACATACAGTTTAATTTCTATCAAACATGTACCTTAGGGTCCCGCTTACTTGGATAACTTAAATCTAAGTTGCGGTGTTCCATGTATAATGAGCCTCACATGACAAAATCTGACAAAAATGTAAGTTACTTTGTGATATGGTCGCTTGTTATAGCTGTATACAAGATGTCTTAGATGGTTTGGATGTTAGTAATTGTATAATATTGGATTTTTTAATATAATATGACTGCCTTTATAGGAGCTGTCTGCCCTTGATTAAATAAGAAAACTTTTCAGTGCAGAAATTCTGATGGTGAGATTTACTTTGTTGTGTAACTTGAAAAATTAAGATACTGCAGAACTTTTCATCAAGACTTTTTCATTAATTTTCTCTTCTCTAAAAAATAGGTGTATTTCTATAGGGTTTAATACAAACTTTAATTATCCCTATTTCAATGGAAATACATTATTTTGAAAATTTTTTTTTTGGTAAATAGTGCTTTTTGTAAAATCATTCAAACTGACATACTGATTTTAAAAATCAAAGTTAAATCTATTGAGATAGGACTCATTATGCATTGAATACCTTTAGTTGAAATAATTTCTGAAGTTCTAATTCATCTGTAATGAAATTTCCTTAAATGTTCCCGTCAAACTCCCAGTAACTTTAACCACATAATTTGGTCCCTTGACATTCAACTGATTGAGAGTGCAGTGTATATGTTAATGAACATCAATATATACAGTTTTTATCATATACTTTGATCCAATCTGTCAGCTTATATAGGTTTCAGGATTGTTTACAGTTTCTTGCACTTAATAAATGAAAATAAAATGTCATATATAAACATAATAGAGTTTAAATAAAACAGTTGTAACTCTTATAGACTACATACAGGTAATCATACTACCGTATATGTATTAGGCGAATTTACAAAGGTATAAAAGCCAGCATGGCCTAGTGGTATTGCACTCGCCTTCTGATCCGGAGGCTGGGGTTCGAGTCCCACTCTGGTCATGCCAATGTCCTGTCTTTCGGATGAGACAGTAAAAACCGAGGCCCCGTGTTGTGGTATGCATGGCACGTTAAAGATCCCTCACTGGTTCGGGTGGGTCCGTTGCAAAGGTCAAAATTTGTTTGCTCCACATCAGGCAGATGCCATCACCATATACATAAAATATTCGTGGTACGACATTAAACAAAATTCAATCAATCAATCAATCAACAAAGGTATAAATACACAAGTAAATAGGGGCAGGTGTGGTGTAGTGGTTAGGCGCTTGGCTTGCGGCGTCAAGGATCTGGGTTCGATTCCTGGGTTGCGCCACTTGGTAACCTCCTGCTTTCATGTTGCAATATAACTGAAATATTGTTGAAAGCAACGTAAAACACCAATCAACCAACCAACCACAAGTAAATATTATCTAAGAAATACAAAACATATGGTGTATTATTAGCCCACCTGAGATCATTATGTATCCTAATTTTGATTGATACTGTGAAGTCTGGCCTATTGACCCTTGACCTTGCTTGACTGACCATATCCTGAATTAACTCTGGCTTCTTCAATAAGCAAGCTCCATAACCATCTGATATTGCCCATCTGATTGAAAAAGAATTAATATATCATTGTCATGAAGAAAATGTTCCAGTTAGTACTATTTGAAGTTACCTCCAACTTTAAACTTTTGGGCTTAAGAGAAAACAATTACATGTCTGTTTCAAGTAATCTGCCATCCTGAAATTTTGATGCAAACCCAAAATATATTTTACATTTAAGTTAGGAGGAAGTACAACAGACTATGAAGAAATAGATGTAAGAGGGATAACCAACCAGATTTGTCAATATGCCACGAATGCCAAAGTGAAATATGACATTAATTTTATTTAACAGGGCATGATGTTCAAGGGCAATAACTCCTGTAAAATTTTTTAGCAGCATTCCCCTTACAATATGTATATCTACATATACCGGTATTGGTATATCTACATATATTGATCTTTCGTTGTACAGTGTTTCACTGAAATCGTCCTCAGTGTTAAGGCAAGACAAGGTGGATTTAACATATATGTATAGACATCAAAGTCCAGGGAGCATAACTCTACTTTACAATATGCGCTGAAATGAATATGTTTTTACAAATGAGAGTAGCATATTTTAAAATAACAAGTGCTGATGCAATCCAATTATCTTATCATCGTCAATCAAGGTGAAATGGCTTCGCGGTCAAACAATCAGCCATCGCCGTACATCCCGCTGGGATAATTGGTTGTTCGCATTTCTTCTACCTTTACTGCAGTGTTAATCAATTTATTTTGTACAAAGATTGACACTTCGGGACAACGAATGTAAAATATATAGAAATTGACTTCATTATCGGTATTTTATCAAGAGTACTAAAAGGGACGTATATAACACATATATACATGTTCCTGAGACTAATTACAATTTTATTGACCATTCTTTAGTTTTCTTTCTATCAACACAGTTTTTGGATCACAAATTAATTTTATTACAGAAGTTGGGTTTATTCCATTCATTGAATATCCTAAGGTTCAGACATGTAACCAATTGTGTTTTCCGTAAAGTGAAATCTGTAATATAGAGATTTTTTCTATGTAAACTTGAGGTTCTTGATCACTTGCTTATCCGGCAATTTTACCTGTGTATTATACAGAAGATGTAGACTTTTTCTCCAATTATTTTCCAAAAGTTGGGGGTGCGTATTATACACGGATGCGTACTATACAGGAGTGAATACGGTAGTTAGTTTCAAACCCTGCATGTTTTTATTTTAAATAAAAGGTATTAATACTAATTTGTGGGTGACTAAATTTTGATGTAGGCCCTAGAAATGCATGGTTCAGAAGTCTCATAGCTCCCAATGGTTTCAAGTTACTTTCAAACCCTGATTTGTATACCAAATTTCAAGTCAATTTGTGCATTCATTGCAGAGATATTGCATGGAAACTGTTACTTATTGGAAATTGGGTCCTAACTCCATCAAAAATTATTTGACCATTACCAAATTAAAACTTGACCTAGATATTGACCTAGATATTATCATGATGTATCAGAATACCAAATATCAATTCAATATGTCACCCGTTGCAGGGACCAAGAATGGAAACGTAATAATGATGGAAGGGCAGAAAGGGGTAACACTATATGCCCGACCATTTCCAATGGAATAATACAGACCATCATTCGTTTCTTTCAGAAAAAAACTAAATTTGCTCAACTATAGGACAGCATCATGCAACATACCAGTAATGGAAATACTAAAATGCATAAAACCTACAAACCTCTGAGGACATCCACAATTCAGATCCACACCATCAGCAAAGCTGAAAATATCATATATTAAAAATATTACCGGTAGTAAAAGGACTGCTCTCTTTTTGCATATACTGCAATAGAGGTCTGGCAATGATCCATTAGCATCATGTTCTATAAACTTTCTCATTTATATTTCCAAGGAAAATAAAACAAAACCTGCATAAATATATGTTACTCTTCAAAAAACATGACAAAAATTACTGGACATATCATTTGGTTTCCTGATGTTTTCATATGAATTATGAATGTAGATGACTCCTGAGATGCTTGCCAGTGTATACATGGACTATAGCCATCATGCAAGTTGCCTTTTCATCAGTAAAGGAGGAAGTTCACAGTGCATGAGCTTTATTCTATCTTTTCCAGATTGCTAAGATAGTATACACACATCAGACTGCTTTGTAAGACAATGACAAGAAACTGCTAAAGACGGTATGGTTGGATTGCAAAGCAAGGTAAAAGTCACAAGGTCTAAAGTCCTTGTATCAACTGAAAGCACTCGTCATAAAGAACCTATGTGTGAAGTATCAAAGCCCTATCTTCATTGATTAAAAAAATAAAGCCAAAGTTAAAAATTTTTAAAAGTATGTCAAAGTTCCACTTCAAAGTCACTAGGTCAAAAGTCATGGCATAATATGAAAGCTCTGGTCATAAGGAACCTATGTGTGAAGTTTTATGTTTATACACCTCTTAGTTGTTAAGATTCTGCTTAAGCAAGAAACTTTAACCAAAATGTTGATGGACAGAGAGACAAACAGACAGGCAGACAGACAGATGGAGAGACGGACATTGCCAATCTATAGACTGGCATTGCTTGGCAATTTGGTCAAAAATTCATAAAAGGGTACACAGTGTTATTGTAAAAGACAGAAACTCAACACTACTAACTACACTTCCTCAAAGGCATATTTTCAAATATGATATAAGATATATCTTGACCTCTGATAATTAAACATCAAAAGGTTTCCTTTTTTCAGTATGGAAAGGTTTTATATATCAAACATTTTACTTCAAAAAAGAGATAAGAACATTTCATAAGGATAAATAAAAGCTTAACAAAGAAACTATCAAATGGCCTTATTAAAACCAAACACAAAATCAAACAAGGCCTTACGGAGCCACTATTTCTGCAGCATCAGCAAATTCTTGATTATTCCTTGATGCAAACTGCACAACTAGTGGTCTATCATCTGAAAAAGAATTATATCATATATATGTATCATTTTTATTGGAACTGCATAAAAGGTACAGGTAAATCAAGAAACTTAAAAACAGAGAATCACTATACATGTATATGCTTGATTAAATATCGATAGATTGACTATTGTTTTACATCACTCCAAGGAGCAGGCGTGGTGTAGTGGTTAAGCGCTTGGCTTGCGGCGCCGACGATCCGGGTTCGATTCCCGGGTTGCGCCACTATGTTTAAGAGGTTGGTAACCTCCTGCTTCCATGTCGCGATATAACTGAAATATTGTTGAAAGCGACGTAAAACACCAATCAACCAACCAACCAACATCACTCCATGATTCTTTCACATACGTGGTGACGGAATTTGCCTTATGCATCACAAAAATTTATACCTTTGCAACGGACCCTCTGAGGCAGTGAGGGATCATTTACATGCTATGCCTACAGTGACATGGAACATCGGTTTTTAACATCTCATCCATAAGACAAGACACTTGTGCACCCATGATGAGAGTTGAACCTAGGCCTCTCAGTCATGGGCCCAGTACCTCGTCCACTGGGTTACATTGGCTTCATTAAATATCAATGTTCCGTAATAAAATTTATAGCCATGCCAAAGGTAAAGTGGTCAAGCCTTATAACACAGAAAGAATAATTTTAATCAAGTAAAATTTTCAAATGAAAACTGCCAATAAACTACATTAATTCAATATTTTCTTGACGTAATATTACATATTCTGTTATATACAGTGCCCGCCACTTAATTGAATGTCGCATTATTGAATATTTCGTTTTATTGAATAAGATGCTGAAATCCAAAACCATTTTCTATTAAATCTATTGAAAATCCGCCACGTATTACACTAGAATAATGAAGCAACTTCGTTTATTTGAATAGCGCGATTATCCTACCAAGCATACCTTTGTTAAAACTTCACCGTATCATGCTCAAGGTCATGTTGTTTACTACGATGTGAGCGACCTATCAATTAGAGATAAATGGTTTCACACCTGTCCAGGTAAAAGCTGTTGACCAAATCACACGTTAAATGTCGAATAGGCCGTAGCGGTAGGGATGAAAGGATTAATTAATTACCAATTGCCGAAGCCAGATCGTGCGCAAGATCACCGAAAACCTCGACAAGATGACGCAGTTAGCCAACGGCATTGCTTGAAGACTGACCCTACTAGATGCCGTCCACTTACTCAGTAAGACCTGACGCACCGTCAAGCCCACAACTATCGCCAACTGCTTCCGAAAGGCTGGCTTTGTCTCGTCAGACAACGACGCAACCGAAACTGACAGTGTCTGGTCGCCAGAGGATGTTGATAGCTAGACGCTTGATGCCTTCATCGCAAATGATGGCAACATGGAGAGCTAAGCTGCCTGGACTGAGGAGAAAATATGCGCCAGTTTTCCTGAAGACGAGACCCGACCATGCAACACCAGTGAAGACGAGGAGGCTGAAGAAACGGCACCAGTAATGCACGGCGAACGTAAAGATGCAATAGCAATATTTTGACGATTCCTTGAGGAAAAGTACAGCGATGACGTCAGCCTGTTCTATCAGATGGAAAATTGAAATTTTACTCCTTGAATATGCCTTTTAATTTGCCTTTGTTAAAATGAATTGTTGAACCAGTCTTGTGTCTGATCACCGAGGCCACACGTCTGAGATACAATTACATGTGTTTCAATAGACAGCGAATTTATCTTTTCGGTCAGACGAGCAGGTGTAATGTAACTATTTAATAACATTTGGTCACTGTACTTAAAAACACAATTATCGAAAATGTGGACTGTTGACTTTCATGTAGCTCAAGCAAACAAGAGGAGGATCTAAGAGAGGTAACTCTAGTGTATCTATATATAGATACATGTACGATGATTCCATTACAGATACCGCGAAAGTTATACACGTATGCAATTCTTGCATAATCTGTCGATCTTCTGGTCTTTGAAACTGCATTCATTCGTCACGCCGTGTAATTGAATATTCGTTTATTTGAATAATAAAGTCCTGACAGATAGCCTATTCAATTAAGCGGCTTGCACTGTATATAACTTGCTATTTACATATATATAGCTTCCTAAATCCAGGTAAAGACAATACCACTATATAAACAAATTGCTTCTTCTTTACCTGAAGATCATATGTACACGGTTTCATTAAATTCTCTGAAACAATTTCCTAAAAAACATTGAAAATGTGGAGAATTTTCAGATAGTCAAAGAATTGAATATGCCCTATTGCAGCAGCTGAGAGGAGCTAAAAACTACATATTATTCAGAGAAATTTATGATACAATGCCTGAAAATGTAATAAACATTAAATAAATTATAATTTACCATATAAGTTTCATCCATTTACCAGAGAAGCAATAAAGTTTACTTCAATTAACATTTACATTCATATCTTGTACTAATGAATGCTTTGAGTCAAAAATATACCCTTTACTTTAAATTAATGTGTAGATTTTACTGAATATTAAAAAACATTTTCATTCAATGTCTTAACTGCAATACAATGACGTTCGGTGAAAATATTTCACAACAATAATATACAACGAATAAATGTGTTGTACCTTATTCTAAAAAGATTTTTCTATAACTCTAGTATCACTTACCGACACAAGTTGTAAACTCACTGTCCCTGGCTTTGAGAGACTGTATAAATGAATTAGACACAATCATGGGTGTGAATGCCAAATCACAGCCATATTTCCTTACCAGCTTCCTGAATGGTAACCTGATAAAAATCAAATTCATAAGTCACATGATCCAGGGTAAGTCATCATATGTTTTTAATTTTGCTTTTCTTTCACAACATCAAACAAATTTTGAGCATAGCTCTTACTGCATGATATAAATGCACCATGTATACTGACCATCTTTGTGCTTTCCTCTTTGTTATTCATATTAACTATGGTTTAAACAGGGTATTCATATTTCACAGATATATCTCATATTTATTTTTGAGAGCACTTTTGAGATAATTCTTGGCATTCCCACATCTGATAAATTTTCAATGATTTATTTTTCAATCAAGTTCACATTTATTAAGTCTAAATTATAATTCTATATAGTACATCCAATTTTTTTTTCAATAGAATGTAAGTCCGAGAATTTTTATTTATTAACAAGTAGATATCAATGCTTAGAATTCATATATCATGAGAATATTGATCTATATAAAAATAATCAATGAGGACAATCTGAAGATAGACTTTATAATGACATTTTTACCATGTTCCGAATAAAACAATGAGAGTCTCTAGAAATGCATAAACATGTCTGAACTCATCATTGTAGATATATATATAAATTACATTTATCATATGAAACCCAAATCAATCTTGTGTTCTCTAGTGTACTTTGTATAGTAATACCCAAATTCTTAAAGCACTGACATCATATTTATCAACTTCAAGAATAATGAAATTTTAATTTTAGAAAGAAATACTTTACTTGGAATATCTGACCATAGGGGCACATATCTTCACTAATTTCTTCTCAGCAAATAAATCAAGTGGTTTAGTCCATGATATTTCATGAGCACTAGTCATGATATTTTAAGAGGTGAGAGTCATCTTCAATAAATCTTAAATATCTTGATCAGTCTGCCTCAATATACTGATGTTCACTGTCTGATCTGTAATGAAGTAAATCATACTTTTCATCTAGATATAAAGGGCTTCATCAATTCCATCAAAATTCTTAGACAATTATCATTCTTATGGAGGAAAAAAAATATGTTGAAGTGTTATGAATTTTATGTATAAAATGAACCGAAAACTTACAGACAATAAGTTTGAAACAAAGTGCTCACCATACTCAAGTGTGTAATTTGTACCAAGTCTTAACACACTTAGAAAATAATACATGACTGTTAATCATTGAGCATTTTAGTGAACAAGATACTTCTGCATTTTTTATTTCTACACAAACTCAATTTCATTTTCAATTTATCAAAGTGCCAACCTAGTGGAAATTTTTCTTCAGCCCTCGGACTAACTCAACTACAAATATGAGAACAAACAAGCTTTAAGCAGCTTCTTCGTAGTGAGTTTTGGGAGGGAAGATTTCATCAGAACTTGCTTTTTATGTACTTTAAATTGATAATGGAACATTGTGGTTTTACTGCTTAGAGTATCTGGTGTGCGGTCCATATAATTACAGAAATCACCGATATCCCGGTGTATTTACAGAAATCCCCGCAAAAATCACAGAAATCCCCATTACTTTATCAAAAATCACCGATATGTAAATAGATAGGACCATCATTCACCCTTATAGCAAGTTTCAGAAATATTAAACAACAATTGATAGACTTATAACCATTTTATTTTTTTAATTTTAATGATCCACTACTGGCGGCCATGTTGGATTGGAAATATACATAACAGTACTGTCAGAGTTTTGTTATACTTTATAATATAAACTTATTATAAGATGTTCATACTTGTAAATTAACATAAACCGATCATAAGGTTAAAATCTAGCAAAGACAGTTAAGTACAACTTTATCTAAGTCATTTAATTATATACGTTTGAAATTAACAAACACCGTAACAAGCGACATCAATATATAATACATACATTTACTGAATTCAACAATAACAAGCCTCTTTCAGTCTTTGTGAAATATATTTGCCATTTATTGAAGGTATTTTGAAAATAGAATTAATTAATACTACTGTATAATCTTCGACTGCGTTACTGTTATGTATACTTCCAATCCAACATGGCCAACAGTAGTGGATCATTTTAAAAAATTTAAAAAATGAAATGGTTATAAGTCTAACAATTGTTGTTTAATATATCTGAAACTTGCTATAAGGGTGAATGATGGTCCTATTTATTTACATATTGGTGATTTTTGATAAAGTAATGGGGATTTCTGTGTTTTTTACGGGGATTTCTGTAAATACACAGGGATTTCGGTGATTTCTGTAATTCTATGGACCCTCTGGTGTGTATGGTAAAAAATTTGGAGATGAGCATGAATACACCGATCCACATGCAGAGAAAGCAATGTTTAGCAGACTTTTGATTGTTATGCTTATGACATCATAATCAAATGTCCGACTTGCCCAACCTTATGTGACGTCATCGTAGTTATTTTTACGCAAAAGTGCTTAACATTCGATGAAAGTGGATCGGTGTATTATGCCATACTGCCACCACTGTGTAATTCTTGTACGAATTATTTTTTAATAAATGTAAGTGCCATGTCAAATGATAATCCAAGCATCTGACTATATATCTGAACATGTTAGTTATTAAGTTTAGTCTGGATTGAGTTTTAGTCTAAACTTATATGAAAATATGAATTTCCCCAATCCTCCACACACTTAGGGTTAAACTGCTTCAGACAATGACTACACATTTGCACAACAACCTTACCTATGCGTTACATCCATATCATTTTGGTATTTTAATAACTACACTTTAGAAAACGACAATAAACTGCAATGCAGCACGCCAAGAGAATATGAAAGTGAAAGTTGAAAAGGAAAGTAAAGTACGGTCAAATAAGACTACAATCCCAAACAGAGCCCTGTATTAATTATTGATAAGACTATAAATTTATTACCATTGTCATTTCATCATAATAATCTGGTGCACGACTCGCGACTCACTGGTCAGTGAACAAAATCTTTACTTTCTTTTTCTTCAGTACGTTATAAAAAGATACAGTCCGGACCCACAGCTTTCAAGTGCGAGTTATTTAGATTATCACAGTGGCGTTGTATTGCTGTGATTTGCTTTTAAAGTGAATGAATTTGTTTTTAATGAATTATAATTTATATACAATTATACTTTTCCATTTCATTTTATCAGAGTTTGGGAAGCCGCGCATCGCTTGCATATGTATAAGCAGAGACATATATATGTCTCTGGGATAAGTGAGAAATTCAAAATTCACAAATTCCGGAGGATTATATGACGGCCGATGCTATATACACGACCGTCGTGTATATAGCCACTGCCTTATATGACAGCCTGGTAAAATGGGTAACTAACAGCATACATAAAAAATCAAGAGCGTAGGGTATATAACCAGCCGCAGATTTAGAGGGGCGGGGCCCGCCCCCTTATGCAACAAGAGTGAGTAAAACTGAAGATTTGGCACCAGTATTTTGGCCCGGTTAATACATGTTCTTATATACCCCCCCCTTTTTTTCTTTCCTGGATCCGCCACTGATAACGACTGTATTACCGTAATTTCCATTGTGTGTAAAGTCTCAGATGTTTTGGTAGTCCGAGATTCTCTGCCCTTCTCCAACTTTTAATAGCGGCGGTTTGTGGACCGGAGAGGTCGCCGATATCGAAGGTGGGAGAAGCATAGAGAATCTCGGACTAATGTTTCCGGTGCGTTCGTGGGGCGGATCCACGTTTTGGAGTTAGGGAGCGAAGACAGGCGAGTGATCCGTGGTCAACCGCTTAGTTCCCCAGTTGGTCCAGACCGAAACGCTGGTGGGATATGTGCGAGAGAGAACCCCCGGAAGCTTGGTGGTTTGAAGGCATAAAAATTTCGCAATTTCAACGTCATAAGTCAATAATACATCTTTTTTTTTTTTTTTTTTGGACGATTTCCGTTTCAGTGCGTATATTACCGTAATAATATTACCCTCGATATCGATTATCTGTATGTATGCAATGAAAGAATTTACCTGTTGTCAAGCGTTTTTAAGTCCCATTTACACGTGGTGTGGTTTCAAACGAAACATATATATATATATATATATATATATATATATATATATATATATATATATATATATATATATATAAGGATAACATATGTATATGTTATTTGCTTTAAAATCACATTTTAAAATACACTAAGAAAATCACAGCAATTTAGCCACGCCACTGTGATCCTTACATATTTTTAATAGCAACATATTCTATAAACTTTTCGTGCGTAATAAAATTTCTATGACCTCTCTTCTTGAGAAACTTGTTGATCCTTTTTCTATATATGGGGGATTATTTATAAATTTTTAAATGTGTGTCCTTTGATTGTGCTGCTTTCGCAGTGAGTGGGAAGGTGGGCGCCTGTAAACCGGTTAACCACACCAATGGAATGTCATTGACGTTTGTTACTTCAATTGACCGTCCTAAGTCGGTATCGTAAACGCAGCAGAATCGAATATTTTTATCATGTCGATTTTCCTTGTATATTCTACTATTATCATGTTTTGTGTGCATGTCCTAGGTGATTTTTGTCATACAGCTTTGTCAGATGTCTTCAGTTTTCTCTTTGATTGTTATATACCGCAGTGACAACTACGGTTACTGCTTTTTCCCTTTTACACTGTACTGTACCGCTTTCTACCGGAAGTAAATTTCCAAAGATGGAAGACACAGTGCCTCGTCAGATCAGAGAAAATGGTAAATTAATATTTAGAAACGATAGCTATGGCTTTATCCATAGAATTGGTCTAAAATACCTTATTTGTTTTGAATTTCACACAACTTCATCTACTGCACTAATTTCTATTGAAACGGTCGGCTCATACCTTCACCACCGTTTCTATTTCACCATTCATATTTTGTGTGGGAAAACTTTGCTAATAGAAACTGGGTCATTGCATCCAAAAAATGGAGTAACATGCACAAATCACTTACCTTTTCAGCTAATTAAATCCTTAACTATTCATATCTATCCATTTTCTTGTAAAAACAGTCCATGTATACTCGAATAAATACATCACATAATATTTGGTGTAGCTCTCTATTACTTCCAAACTGCCATTTAAAATTATGTCAATATGTGGTTTCACTGGCTGAAGAGTTCTAATTACTGGGGGCATCCAAGGGAAACATGGTTATGAAAATGAAGAAAAGGGTTGTTTTTCACTGAAATTTTCCTAGACATTTATTAAGTATTTGTATTTAAAGTGTTTTTAAGATATCTGCAATTTAACTGGCAGGATTTTATGAAAAAAAAATTAGGCTTTAATTTTTTTTCCTATTTAACCTCATGGCCTCACACATGCGCACTCAATCTAGTTTGAACATGGCCGTTTGAAAGTATTGGAGAAATACACCAAATAATTTGTGATGTATTTATTCGAGTATGCATGGATTGTTTTACAAGAAAATGGATTAATATGAATAGTTAAGGATTTAATTAGCTGAAAAGGTAAGTGATTTGTGCATGTGACTCCATTTTTTGGATGCAATGACCCAGTTTCTATCAGCAAAGTTTTCCCACACAAAATATGAATGGTGAAATAGAAACGGTGGTGAAGGTATGAGCCGACCGTTTCAATAGAAATTACTACTGCACTAGACCCATTGCCACAGTACTCTGTATCTGTATAAACTATAAACACGTCTAATTTACAAATTCTGGCGTTTAATCGACGAGAGAGAGCGCATGTAATGATCTTAATTGCGGTGAACAGTTGGATGTTTCACACTACTGTAATTTCTATTGAACTGTTTCACCGCTGACAAATTTGTACATAGATCAAACATGTAACATTAAAATTTAAGCTAATTGCCCCTTACCTTTTAATATTGAAAAATAATTCAAAATGTACAATAATAAATAAAGTAACCTTATTGAAATAATAAATTATAAGTGTAAGTGTGGGTTTTTTTTATCATGAAAACTCAGTATTATAGCGAAAAAGCTGATGCAATTTTAAGAATCACGAATCTCCAGATCGGAGACTATGAGCAACAAAACAGGCTCGTTAAACATTCCCACCTACCATGATCCTTTCTTTTATACGCTGATATCACTGTAATCTTACTGTTATATTAAATTATAAGTGTAAGTGAGGCTTTTTATCATGAAAACTCGGGTATCATAGCGAAGAGATGACGCAGTTTTAAAAATGACAAATCACCGGATCAAAGATTATGAGCACCAAAATGGGCTCGTTAAACACACCTACCTACCATAATCTTTCTTTTTTTATACTAAATGCCCTATAAACCATTTGAAACGTAAAAAGTTAATAGACAATTTTACTTAAAATATTACAGCAAAAGTAAAAGTATTACAGCATCTGGAAAATGCAAATGTTAAAAATGACGAATCACCGGAACGTAGATCTTAAACACCAAATTAGGCCCTTAAACTTATTTTGAATAACCAAAAAAGATTTTATTTGTGTAAATAGAAGACAATCAGTGGCATCATTTTCTTAATACATCGCTATTTAATGTCCGTTTTGGTCTGAATCGGTCTGACCCAGTCCGATCCGGTGATTCGTCTCACTGCAATAATTGGATGTTTTTAATGTTCAGTTAATTTTGAGCAAAACTGAATGTGGAAAAATTCCAAGAACAGTCTCAGAACTACATTGAGGCATATGATTTACAGACTTAATTTCACAAAACAAATAGATATCAAATTTCTCTCTATTATGCATTCCTTGATTAATCCATTATGGCATTAATTTCATCAGTAGCAAGCGAGTTATTTTAGACTTCATTTTTACTATATAAATCTTTTCATGCTTCAGCAAACACAGACTGTGTTTGCGTTTAGCTTGATTTCTTGCATACAATTAATTGTGCCTATGCAAATGCTGGTTTGTAAATGAAGACAAGGTCTTCCCAACTCTACATTTGGAGACGTTGGCCTTGGTTTTATATTTGAATGAATACAGACAAATTTTTCATTTAGTTGATCTCTTGTATACGGTAAATAATACATGTATGTATACCATAAATAATATATGATACTTCATTGGTTTGTAGACATTGATGAATATTGCCTTACCTGTGAAAATTGGTGACCTTGACCTTGATTTCACATGTCAAAGAACACAGACTAATGATACATGTATATAACCTCATAGGTTTATTGACATTGTTAAGTTCTTCTCAACTGACTTAAAATTAGATGAACTTGACCTTGATTTCATGTTTAAGTGAACACAGACTGATTTCACAGGTAGTTTGATTTCATTATGAATATGGCATATCCTGCCTTCCTGATTTGAAACAGAAAATGGTTTTTTATAACCTTTAAAGCATTTGTAACAATGATAAACTGAACTATTTATCATGTATATTTCTATTTTTCATCATATTAAAGTGAAAGTAGACCAATACAAGCATTCCAATGACTTTAAAAATTGTACACTACAATCCAGGTATTTTGGATTGATTGATCGATTGATTTTTGTTTAATGTCACACCATGAATATTTCATGTATATGGTGACGGTATCTGCCTGATGCAGGGCATACAAATTTTGACCTTTGCGACAGACCCACCCGAAACAGTGAGGGATCTTTAACGTGCCATGCATACCACGACACGGGGCCTCAGGTTTTTATGTCTCACCCGAAAGACAGAACACTGAACCCCGGCCTCCCGATGAGGAGGCAAGCACGATACCACTAGGCCATACCGGCTTAGATATTTTGGAGAAATTATACAAATTTATCTGTGCTCATTTACACCTTTGTAACATACACTGTGTATTGTATAATTCTTACATTTACACTTGGATGTGTGGCGGGTGGAAAAATTACAGAACCCCTGGACCATACTGTAATTGTCTGTGGTTCCTTCCATTTCTCTATTACATGTAAGTAATATTGGTGGTAACTATAGTCTGTATTAAAAGTTTAGTTTTTATGCCCCCGCCATATATGGCCAGGGGCATATAGTGTTGCCACCTGTCATTCCGTCATTCCGAAACCTTGTCATCGCAACTCCTACCAAACCTTTCATAAGAAATTTCACTAAACTTCACATCTAGGTAGGGCAGCATTTGTAGATGTTCATGAAGGGAGGCAACTCTGCTCAGAATTTTTTTCAGGAGTTATGGGACTTTGAAATAAGAAAATGTGCATTGCATATGGCTGAACCTTGTCATCGCAACTCCTCCTAAACTGTTCATCAGAATTTCACCAAACTTCACATGTAGGTAGGGCAGCATACGTAGATGTTCATGAAGGGAGGCAATTCTGCTCAGAATTGTTTTTCAGGAGTTATGGGACTTTGAAATCAGAAAATGTGCATTGCATATGGCTGAACCTTGTTTGAATTTTCAAATATTAGTTCTGTGGCAATTATATTTCACTACCTTAGCTGCCAGCGGGGGCATCTGTGTCACACCAACACATTAAAATTCTAGTTTTTATAAGTTTTTGAATATTCAAACAAAATATAGAGGTACATAATGTTTTTACCTGGATTTACCTGGATGTTGAGATCTATATAGGCTGCCTCTTATCCGTCCCGTTTCTAAATTCATGACTCATGACTTCCGGTGGGTCCCAGAAATCTTCAATCACATCTGCTATGGTACATGTATTTTTCAAATTTGTAGCAGAACAAAGTGGTATTTTTATACATCTAAATTTTGTGTTGACTGTCAAAGAAATCTGACTAATGCATGTTTAACCTTTTCTGATATGGAATTCAAAGAATGCTGCTACTTAACATTGAAGATTCTGTTTTACTGATTTTCAGATGAGTATCATCAGTTCTTGGCTGAGGAATTTGACGTTAAGGAATATGCCAATACAGTCATTCAAGGAAAAGCAATTGCTGAACAATTGTCAAAGTTGGCAGAGGGAATATCTCTCCTAGACAAAGAAATTCACTCTCAGGTAAGGTTTTCTTGACAAAGAGATTCACTCTCAGACAAGGCCTTCTTGACAAAAATTCGCTCTCAGGTAAGGTCTCCTTGACAAAGAGATTCACTCTCAGACAAGGTTTCCTTGACAAAGAGATTCACTCTCAGGTAAGGTCTCCTTTACAAAGAGATTCACTCTCAGGTAAGGCCTCCTTGACAAAGAGATTCACTCTCAAACAAGGTTTCCTTGACAAAGAGATTCACTCTCAGGTAAGGCCTCCTTGACAAAGAGATTCACTCTCAAACAAGGTTTCCTTGACAAAGAGATTCACTCTCAGGTAAGGTCTCCTTGACAAAGAGATTCACTCTCAGGTAAGGCCTCCTTGACAAAGAGATTCACTCTCAGGTAAGGCCTCCTTGACAAAGAGATTCACTCTCAGGTAAGGCCTCCTTGACAAAGAGATTCACTCTCAGGTAAGGTCTCCTTGACAAAGAGATTCACTCTCAGGTAAGGCCTCCTTGACAAAGAGATTCACTCTCAGGTAAGGCCTCCTTGACAAAGAGATTCACTCTCAGGTAAGGTCTCCTTGACAAAGAGATTCACTCTCAGGTAAGGCCTCCATGACAAAGAGATTCACTCTCAGGTAAGGTCTCCTTGACGAAGAGATTCACTCTCAGGTAAGGCCTCCTTGACAAAGAGATTCACTCTCAGGTAAGGTCTCCTTGACAAAGAGATTCACTCTCAGGTAAGGCCTCCTTGACAAAGAGATTCACTCTCAGGTAAGGCCTCCTTGACAAAGAGATTCACTTTCAGGTAAGGTCTCCTTGACGAAGAGATTCACTCTTAGGTAAGGCCTTCTTGACGAAGAGATTCACTCTCAGGTAAGGCCTCCTTGACCAAGAGATTCACTCTCAGGTAAGGCCTGCAGGGGGTCTCAGGTAAGATCTGCAGGGGATTGTGTACATTTATCATTAATAGTACATTAATAAAAAAAAATCTTAGAACTTAAAAATTGATTTTTATTAATTTTTCTGTTTTGTAGTTCTTTTCGGTATTATAATTGTTTCATTTATTTGGTGGCAGCTAGCATTCAGTGACAGTGTGTATGAAACATACTTAGGCTTTACAAGACATTTAATGAATAAAGTTTTATGTTGCAATGAGATGATGGAAATTTTACCAATACGTTTGGTCTGCTGAGTTTTGCATACACTGTAGTGGTGATAGAAATTGGATCTTTGGATTGTCAGTTACTAATCTTCGGTTGGTACTGGTATGTTTGCAGGTCTTTCCTTTCGGATTGTAACCAGTCTTGACTTCAGTGAAAGATTGCAATGTTTATATTATCAAAATTCCCTAAAGTATGGATAATGGTGCAACTACTAGTCACCAAAGCCCCACACTTGTGTTAATCCTGCAGTGATCTTCTCATGCATAAATATTGCTTACGGTACCACACGAATACTCAAACAGAGGAAATTAAACATCTCTCAAAATTTTTAATGACAGTGAATAAATGATGTGCTTTATCAAGTTCTTGTCCTACTTGTAATCTGATACAATTTTGCAAGGCACATTTTCTATTAATTCTATTAAACAATTTAAAGGATGTCAATGGTTTGAATAATTTCTGCACATTCCTATATAGATCATCTCATGTCATATAGCAATATGAATTATGTCCACTTCTTTGGCTGGAATTGCATAAGAAATTCCAGATCTGTAGGCACAGTAAAGTATGAGAAATTTTTGGAAATTCCTCTTGAAAAATGAAATTTTAAGAACAATTACATTCTTCTCTTGCATGGAAGTAGTGCATTAATGTTAATAAGAACAACATTTGGTATGTTCATTATAGTGATAGTATAACTCGCAGTAACTTACTTGATTCTGATTAAATATGATTAGATAAAAAATAATTTCTTTTAAAGGTTACAACGTTTCTGAATTGCATAAAAAACATGATAATGACTATGTGGTTTTTTTTTAAGCCCATCTTAAGACGGGGCGTATTATGTTATGGCTTGGTCCGTCCAGCGTCCGGCATCTGAGACAAGCTTCTCCAGGCCATAACTTCTTCCCCTGTGCATGGATTTCAATAATATTTTACAGAATTGTTACGTAGGACCCAAGGGTGTGGCATGACCTTGACACAAGGTCATAGGTCAAAAGTCAAGGTCACAACATGCAAAGTGAGTAAAACTTTGTCCAGGCCATTACTTCTTCCCCTGTGCATGGATTTCAATAATATTTCACAGAATTGTTACTTAGGACCCAAAGGTGTGTCATGACCATGATTTAAGGTCATAGGTCAAAAGTCAAGGTCACCACATGCAAAGTGAGTAAAACCTTCTTCGGGCCATAACTTCTTCCCCTGTGCATAGATTTCAATAATACATGTATTTCCCAGAAGTGTTACTTAGGACCCAAGAGTGTGTCATGACCTTGACCGTCAAAGGTAAAGGTCACAACATGCAAAGTGAGTAAAACCTTGTTTGGGCCATAACTTCTTCCCCTGTGCATGGATTTCAATAATATTTCACAGAATTGTTACTTAGGACTCAAGGGTGTGTCATGACCTTGACCCAAGGTCATAGGTCAAAGGTCAAGGTCACATCATGCAAAGTGAATAAAACTTTGTTACTATGATAAGATGCTATGGAGATGCTATGTAGGGTGATAAGTCAAGTAAACCTCACTTGTTTTTCATGAAACTTACACAGAATGCTTAAATAGTGTATTGGAAGCCACTTTTAAGTTTTGAGCAAATTCCATTTTGTTGTTACAGAGTTTTGGGACTTGGAACCCTCTTTTTGGATTTCAATATTTCATAAAAGTATTACCAAATGGGTAATAAAACCATACGTTCACATTGATCCCGTCCAAAGTAAGCGGCGGGCATATTATGCCACACTAGGTGTTGCTCTTGTTATTAATTATAGCTCACTATTTATAATGAAGGCTGTTTATAATGAAGGTTATTTATAACATATAGTAGGATCATTAAACCCCTGCAAATGAAGTTTGAGTGGTATACAGGAATCACCCTGTCCATCTGGTTAAAAAATTCTGAAAGCAGATTTCTCCCAAATTCTAAGGGATAGGGTTTTCATATATTACACACACATTCACCATAGCAAGTACTACATTTAGATACCAAGACATTTGACCTATTGACCTTGACCTTGAACTTTGGCCTTGTAATAATACTTTGAAGCCTGTGTGGCCCAGTGGATGAGGTGCTGGGCTTGTGACTGAAAGGTCCTGAGTTCGATTCCTGCCATGGGCATACCAGTGTTCTGTCTTTCGGATGAGACAGTGAAAACTGAGGTAAACATGGCACATAAAAATCCCTCACTGCTTCAGGTGAGTCGTTTGCAAAGGTAAAACTTTCTATGCGATGCATCAGGCAGATGCCATCACCATATATGTGAAATAACTGTGGAGTGTTGTAAAAACAATAAATCAATCAGTGTAATAATAATTTGGTTAAAAAGTCCTGAAAGAATATTTCTCTTACAGTTTAAGCAACAGGGATTTATTATTTCGCACACATATTCACCATAACAAATTTTACATTTTGAACCAAGTCATTAGACCTAGTGACCTTGACCTTTGCTTTTGTAATTATAATTTGGTTAAAAAAGCAGATTTCTCACATAATGTATGAGAAAAGGGTTTCATATTTGGACCTCACATTATGAATCATGAATTATTCACCAAAACAGATACAACACATACACTTTTTCTGTTCCAAATTTGTTGTTTGGGGAGGTATTAGTACAAAGCATGGGCAAACATCTAGTTACATGTATATTTAGTATCTAAATTCCTTGTTACTGTAGTTTTTGATTAATACCTAATTTTCTCTCTTTGTGACTTTGACATTATAAAGTCTATTTGTGAAAACATTAATGTATATTGTGCTGGCTATCTTAGGGATTAAGATTTTGGAATACTGATTGTCAGAAAAATCTTGAACATTGTAACTTACAGTACTATTTCGATATTTTTGTCAGATTGTCGACCACCATGATGATCTGCTGTCACAGGCCACAGGAGTGGAGACTTTGGAAGGAGTACTACAGATGATGCATACGAGAATACAATCCCTTCTAGTAGCTATGGAGAGGTTAATTTACTGTCTTTTAAGTTGTCTTCAAAATGCAGAACTTCACAATTCATTTTATTTCTTTTCAAGTGGATAAAATGTTTTTGATGTTTGATGTCAACTTTTGTACTATTTTATGTTGCTTGTTTAACAGGATAAGATCAAAGGTAACAGAGCCTTTCAATAAGATTTCATCAAGGACTACTCAACTTAGAAACCTGCAGGTATACTATCATTTTATACAAATTATTTGAATCTGAGTTAGCTTCTAGCTCAAGTAAGCAGTTGATCGTTGTCCCCTGTGCCTTATCATATTATAAATTTCTCTCAAAACTGTTTGTATGTTTATTATAAAGAAAGGTAATATATGTAAGTAGTGGCTATTATTCTTGAATAAATGTGAAATAGATATGGATTGAAGGAAAAGGAAGAAGTGATAATGGCAAAATATTCTCATACATAAATCCCAGTAACACCATACATCTATTAGGCACATCTTTGCAAGCCAAGGCTTCGTTTCGTTCTACTGCACTACGTAGTGCAGTAGAACGAAAAAAAGCCTTGGCTTGCGAAAATGATTAGGTATAGTGTTAAATTTTCAAATGTACTTTGTTACCATCAGCATGATTGTATGTATGCATATTCTTTTACTGTAATGGAAAACGATATTGCTTGGCTAAAACTTCTCAAATTACTTAGACACCATACCTGAACTTTTTGAACTATTCATGTGACCTTTTTTGATACCATAATATTATTCATTGAACATGTCTGTATTATGCAGGATACTTGTGACCTTTTACGACGTATTATTCGAATACTCTACCTCAGTAAAAGGTTGAACAGTCAACTTCGGGGAGGTGCAAGAGAAATCACCAAGGCAGCACAGAGTCTTAATGAATTAGGTCAGTTCTTTACACAATTAATACATGAGCTGGTGCCATACATTTGTATTTTTGAAGTTGTACTCCTTTCAGTAGTAATTTAATTATGTGGTGATTAATTTTCCATTTAATAAAAATTTCAGTCAGTAAGTACCCTAAGGAATTCAACCAGCCAAATGTAACCATTACTCTGCATTACTGGCACATTCAGCAGGCCTGACTGATTGATTGATAAATTCTGATTTTTGCATTGAGGGATTTCAACTATATATCAAGAGTTGAAGTCAGTTTGTAATGCAACGAACTTTTAAGTGCACCTATATTTAACCTATGAAGTATTTCCATAGACCGATCTTATTTTCAATTGATAAACGTCATTCCCTTTTGAAGTATACTATTACTTATTACTGTATATTTCCATATTTTAGATTATATATGTGAAGGTATTGACTTAAGTGGAATAGAGATTATTGAGCAAGATCGCAGATTTATTAAGCAAGCCAGAAAAGATGTTGAAGCACAGGCACAGAAAATGTTAGAACAAGGAATGGAAACACAGGTATAAGTTTAGAAATTCACATTTAGTGTATGTTTTGTATGTATTTTATTTGTTCCCTATTATAGAGAGCAGAGTATGTCTTATATACATACTACATTGTATAAATTTCTATACCACCACCATTGAAAATGGAGAAGGATATTGTCTTACACACATTTGCCTGTCCGTCTGAATTTGGCATCATGCTATAAGTACAACTTTAGAATGTCTAGTTGAATTAAATAATATTTAGTGTATATGCTGAAATATAGATATTTTTCGGCCACATTTTGATTTTTATGTTCGCTGATTTTTTGCAGAGTTATGACCCTTTATTGACTTAAAATCCATGGACTATTTGGTTTTGTGTGCCATAATTTTAGAATTCCTCACAGAATTTAACAATATTTTGTATGCAATTTGGAATAAGAAAATTCAGGCCATATTTGAGTTTTCTTAATTTCAGCTATTTCTGCAGGAGTTATTAGCCTTTCATGAATTGGAAACCATAAAAAATTTGCTTTCCATGCTGAAAGTCTTAACAGAAATTTTAAGATTTTTATTATTGCATCGTTAGTACAGTATAACCTTAACAAGTCATGTAAAATCAGACCGTTTCTGTCACTTATTCTTCATAAGTCATGTAAAATATCACATAATCCACTTGCAGGTTTATCAAGCAATTTTAGATTATTTTTAAATGCCATTTTTTGGGCATTTTTTATGCCCCCGATCGATAATTTTGTCCTGTTTGTTTGTTTGTTTGTCTGTTGTCAGCTTTAACCTTGGCTATAACTTTTGAACTATGAAGGATAGATATTTCATATTTGACATGCTCAACTAATGTCAGTTAGTTAATGACCTTTTGACCTTGACAGTGACATTCACACTAAAAATAACTTTTTGGACTTTGGTGTCGCCAGGGGCATTAATGTTTTTTTTCTATTTCTTTTCATTGAGAATTAAAGAACAGGTGAAAAATTCAAATTTTTCTCCACATTTCATCAGTTTAGTTTAAGGTAACTTGATTCATTTGATGAGGAGGTTGTGATGTTAATGGATATTTTGAAAATTTTTTTGTTGAAAAATTTAGTTTCTTTTTCAAATTTTTCTGTTAGTAAAATAATGACATCATTAATATTACTGAAAATTTACAATATTGAAAGGAGGAGTGAGATGTTTGATTATTTCAATATTTAAGATATTTTTAATAAAACTGTAAAATTATACATGTACTAAACATGTCAGTTGAAACACTAAAAACACAAGTATTGCTATAGCTCAGTACACAATGTACAGTGATGCTCATTTAATCTGGAAATGTTTGTTCCTGACCAATTTTTCCAGATAAATGGATTTTCCAGACTACCGGATCGTTGTACATATATATATATATTTGCCTGGAATTTTCTCAAAGATCGTATGTTGGTAATATAGTCACAGGCGTATCCATTTTCTTGTATAGAAAATTATAAATATTTAGTATTTAGTAATAAATATTTAGAAAATTTTGGTTTCTTACATAATGTTTTATTATTTATTAATTTTTATGCATCACAGTCCCAAACATCAATAAGCACAAAGCAGTTTTATCTTTAAAACTACTAACACATGTTTGAATTGTCCAAATTAGTGACCTCTTTGTTCTATAGTGTGGACATTTGCCGTAGAAACATCTTGAGTGTAACATTGGAGAAATAAAAACAGAGCGTTTATCCAATATCCATTGATTTAAAAACAAGAAGAAATAAAAGATGACACCATCGGTAGGAATAATGATTGAAACTCAGTTTTGTGCTGGAGTATGGTGGCAAAGAGGTGCCGGCTTTGATTCTGTTGTTTGGATAAAACAGCAAAGAAAGAGGTCCCGGGGGTCGAAGTAAACGTCGACACATAGAAGATACTAGTGTGCCTGTTGTATAGGTCAAAATATTGGTGTAATGCATACATGTAAATCACATGACCTTGTGTGCTGTTTTTTTTTTCAGAATCCTACACAGGTTGCCACATCTTTACAAGTATTTCACAATCTAGGTAGCCTACATCAGATAGTGGAGAAGGTGGTATCAGGATGTAAAGAAAACTTGCACAAAAGCATCCGGAGTAATCTGGATGCAGAGTCCCTAAGTCAACAGGTCTCACATGGTAGAGGTATGTGCTAAATGTGTATATATATATATATATATATATATATATATATATATATATATATATATATATATATATATATACACATATATTGTTTTATCTTCCTACAGTATAATGAAGCCGGCGTGGCCTAGTGGTATCGTGCTGGACTCCTAATCGTGAGGTCAGGGTTTGATTCCCGCTCTGGTCATGCCGGTGTCATGCCTTCCGGATGAGACAGTAAAAACCGAGGTACCGTGTCGTGGTATGCATATCACAGATTTGTAATGAATAGTACTAAGGGAGCACAAATAAATATAATAGTTTTTGACACAGAACATAGTATTAATATTATAATAAAGAGTAAAACTGTGAACATTACAAAAAAGCTTATTTAGTTGACATGAATTTTTGAATATTTGACTAGAATCATGCAGATTTTGAATTGATTGTAATAAGATAATAATGGTACAACTTATTAAAAGTAAAGAGGATTGGTGCCCTATATTCGTAAGATAACTCATAAAGATACAAATCTTATTTCCAATGGGGTCCTTTAAGGTAACCGCTCCGATCAAAATGGCTAGGTAACTTATCAAAATTGCATAAAAAGGTACTGTAAATAGATTAATAGATTGCATTACATAATAAAATCATTCACTGAAAAGAACCTTTTTTACTGCCGATTTGAATTTATGTTTATTTTCCACGTTTTTAACCGCTAAAGGGAGTGAGTTCCAATCTTTAATGCCATTATAGTAAAAAGTTGATGACTCCCCCCCTTTGATTGAAGGTACATAAAACGATAATTCGCCAGACCTGGTGTTATACGATGAATTTTTTTTTTCTAAAATTAAACGGCAAATAAGAGGGACAACTCTGATTTACAGTATTGTGTACATGGTTCAATCGAAGTTGCTTAACTCTTAAGGAGATAGGTAAAAAATCTAACACCTTAAATTTATTAAAACTAACCCTATGTCTACTGTGCAGGCTTAAAATAAAGCGAACAACTTTGTTTTGAGCTACTTGGAGCTGGTTCTTCAATTTCTTCGATAAACCTTCATACCAGCAACAGGAAGCATAATCTAAGTGACATTGTATGAGGACACTACACAGAGTTTTTATATGCCTGTCGAAAGACGGGATGTATTATGGTATGGCAATGTCCGTCCGTCCGCTATGGAACGCGATAACTTGAATAAATATTAGCTGAATTTCATGAAACTCATACAGAATGCTTAAATAGTGTAGAGAAAGCCACCTTTCGATTTTGAGCAAATTCCATTTTGTCGTTCCTGGATTACGGGACTTGGATTTTATTTTTATTATGAAAAGATGCTATGGAACGCAATAACTTAAGTAAATGCCAGTTGTTTTTCATGAAACTCATACAGAATGCTTAGATAATGTAGGGGAAGCCGCCTTTCGATTTTGAACAAATTCCTTTTTGTCGTTCCGGAGTTATGGGACTTGGATTTAATTTTTACTATGAAAAGATGCTATGGAACGTGATAACTTGAGTAAACGTTAGTTGTTTTTCATGAAACTCATACAGAATGCTTCAATAATGTAGAGGAAGCCGTCTTTCGATTTTGAGCAAATTCCATTTTGTCGTTCCTGGATTACGGGACTTGGATTTTATTTTTATTATGAAAAGATGCTATGGAACGCAATAACTTAAGTAAATGCCAGTTGTTTTTCATGAAACTCATACAGAATGCTTAGATAATGTAGGGGAAGCCGCCTTTCGATTTTGAACAAATTCCTTTTTGTCGTTCCGGAGTTATGGGACTTGGATTTAATTTTTACTATGAAAAGATGCTATGGAACGCGATAACTTGAGTAAACGTTAGTTGTTTTTCATGAAACTCATACAGAATGCTTCAATAATGTAGAGGAAGCCGTCTTTCGATTTTGAGCAAATTCCATTTTGTCGTTCCTGGATTACGGGACTTGGATTTTATTTTTATTATGAAAAGATGCTATGGGACGCAATAACTTAAGTAAATGCCAGTTGTTTTTCATGAAACTCATACAGAATGTTTAGATAATGTAGGGGAAGCCGCCTTTCGATTTTGAGCAAATTCCTGTTTGTCGTTCTGGAGTTGTGGGACTTGGATTATATTTATGCTTTTAGTTTTGAGGAAATTCCACTTTGTCGTTACAGAGTTATGGGACTTGGATCCCTCTTTCTGGATTTCAGTATTTCATAAAAGTATTACCAGAGACCCAAGTTTGGAGGTAATAAAACCATACATTCACATTGATCCCTTCCAAAGTAAGCGACGGGCGTATTAAGCCACACTAGGCGTTGCTCTTGTACTATTTTACATGGACAAACATTTGCTGTTACGATACAAAAATTTTAGTCTATGATTGACCTTTGTGATAATATTTTGAACTATAAATTCCCCTGATAACAGGTTGTCTAACATGACACCTAAATATTTTACACATGATTTCATTTTAATTTTAAAACCGTGACAGGTAGTATTAAAAGAATCTTCGCAGACAGATTTGACCTTCTTACTCGGACCAAACAGTATACTTTAGGTTTTACCTAAATGTAGGGACAGTTTGTTGTCGAGTAACCAGTCATGACACTTTTCTACATATTTGACAACTTGTTAGAAATAGCTTTGGGATCTCTATGCGAGAATAAAATACACGAGTCATCTGCATATAACAGTACTTTACAAGCAGAATCTATGCTGACCTGCATGTCATTGACATAGATCAAAAACAGTAATGAACCCAACAAACTGCCCTGAGGTACACCACATGAGATATTACTAACATCAGAATTACAACTGTTAATGTTAACTAACTGTTTCCTGTTAGTGAGATATGATCTAAACCATTCTATGGAGTGAACACCAAGTACTTCTAGCTTTTGGCACAATATAACATGATCCAGTAAACCAAAATACTCCAGTAAACCAAAATACTTCATGCATAATATATCCTTTTTTTTAAATATCTGACCTCAATTTTGAAAATGCATATAATACATAGGATCTGTAATGTCTGTCTGGTGATCCTGGCTTCCTAGATGACATAACAAGGCTGTTGTGACAGAACATGTTTAAGATGGTGCACCAAAATAACATTTAAGCAGTCAATCTCAACATTACAGTCACTAACTCAATTTTATCTTGCACAAATATATAGGATGTTAAGCTTTTCCCTGACATTTTTTCCCAAAAAAGGGACACATTATACACAGATGATAATGATAATCTTCAGAAATGACGATCACCACAACATAATTAATAATTGATTATCATACAGTACATTTTTCTTACTGAATTTGATTTGTTTTTGAAGAATTTAGCTTCACTTCATATATATTTAATCACATCAGGATTTGAAACAAGGGGTCACCAAGTGTTTTAACTTTCTGATTATCTCTCAATCTAAGTACTAAACAACTACACCAACTATGCCTCTTTGAGAGATATATTAAATTTACTGATATGTTTGTTTATTCTTCATGATCATAATACTAAATGCACATGTAAGAGAATGGTAGATACCGCCATTAACAGTGGTCCTAATATTTAGGGAGGAAATATAACATATTCCCGCAAAAACGACGTAAAGAAGAATGGTACGTTATTGTGACGTCATAAGGTTGCTAACTCCAATTGAGACAATGATAGTACACAAGCACCGCCTAACAGACGGTACCTCCCATTTTATTTTCTTTACCAGCAATGTAGTTGAATTATGAAGTATATATCATAACATTCCAGCTGGACCTGGGAAGGCTTCCATGCCAGTCACTGGGAATACAGCTGCTTTCAGAGCCTCTCTCTGGACCAACATGGAGAAGATGATGGATAGTATTTATGCTGCTTGTGCTCAGGTAAAATGAATCCTTCAAACCATGTACTCACATTTGATCTTCATTGCTTTTTTAGTCAGAACATTTCAATCAGTTACGTGTATTGATGAATTGATAAATTAGCTCTTGTAAAACATATAATTATACATCAAAGAATATATACAGAAACTTTTTTCTTTACTTCTATAATCATTGTTTTTTATTACTGTCCGTGCCACTCACTTTGTAAACCGAAAAATCTGGATTTTCACTTATTTATCTTTAAAATAGTTTTACAAAATTAATATTAATCGACAGATCTTGTTTAGTCGTAACTTTTTGTGTATGTTATATGTTTCTACGAAGAAGCTTTCGTATTTTATAGGGAAAAAATGATTTTAGATAGGGCGTTTTCTATGTTAATTTTGACGTGACGTCCCCGATGTTTAACATTGAGTCTTTGGGAAACTTGGCGACGTCACGTCAAAATTTAACATGGAAATCGCCCTATCTAAAATTGATTTTTTTCTATAAAATATGAACACTTCTTCTTACAAACATATAGCATACACCAAAAGTTACGACTAAACAAGATCTATCGAATGGTTTTGCCTTTTTGAAATTATTCTGAAGATGAATAACTGAAAATCCAGATTTTCCAGTTTCCAGAGTAAGTGGTGCAGACAGTAATTGAGTTGTGGCCATTACTTTTAACCTATGGACTTTAAGAAGTGGAGATTTCTTTAAATTATTGGAATATTAAAAAATTTTAATGATGTTTTTATCAAAAGTCTGTATAGGCCCAGTCTTTAATTGTACAAGTGAATAACATTATCTTGCCTTCATGTGTTATTGTTATGTATCTTGATTTTATCTTTGAGTTTGGGGCCTTCATGATCTATAACTTTATGGCAATTACAGGTGCAACATTTACAGAAAGTTCTAGTAAAGAAGAGAGATCCAGTGACACATGTGTGTTTTATAGAGGAACTTGCCAAGGTAGGATCATTGGCTTAGAGTATGTGTATTTGTAAATAATTATACAGTGATGCTCTGTTAATCCAGAAATGTTTGTCCCCAGCCAATTTTTTCTGACTTTTTTTTCTTTTTTTTTTTTCTTGATCGCTGGATCATAATACAGCTGTATACATTTGGAGTCTTAATTTCTTTAGATCTAGTGTTTATAGTATAAGAAGAAGCATATGCATTTTCGTAAATCGGATATTTCCTTTTATAAGGAGACAAATGTAGTGCAGGTGTGTTCAAAAAACAATCATAAGGAGAGATTAGGTGGTAAATAGCATAGCTTCATTATATAAAAAGTTTGAAATTTGCTACAGTTGTGTGCTCAAGAAGTTGGAAATTTTGTACAGATTAATGGATCAATTTAAATGTAATTTTGGAAAACCATTCCATTAATTTTCCTCCAGATCTGAAATGTGGCTTTCCAGAATATAGGTGCAAAATAACATTGAAGAAATCTGTTCCCGTACTTTATCTCTGGATAAGTGGATTCTCTGGATCAATAGAGCCTGGATTAATAGACCATCACTGTGTATTTACTAAAGTTAATGTGATATATTTTGTACATGAAATACATTTTATCCTGTACCTTTCTTTTGAGAGAATGATATTGGCTGTATTTATGTATTACTGGGTCCAGCGCCATAAACTGAGAATACACTTAAATCAAATATTTCATTTTAATTTATTCCATTATCAAACATTCAAATAAATTTTAATGCAGAGCGGTTTAATTCTATTTATCAGTAGACTTAAACTAAATAAAATCCAAATCCCAGTTATTAATTCATTGATGAACAGAAGAATATGAAATTATGACGTATATTCTGAGTTTATGGCGTTAGACCCTGGTATTGACTCTGTGTCAGTATATCTGTTCTTTATGATGTCTTGTCAGCACTTTATTGTATGGATTTTCAGAGCTGAGTCGTATATCACAAGACCAATAGTACAATTGGAATCTGGGTCTGATAAACAGAATTAAACCGCTCTGCATTAAAATTCATTTGAATATTTGATAATGGAATAAATTAAAATGAAACATTTGACTTAAGAATATTCTTAGTTTATGATGCTGGACCCTGTTTCCTGTCCTTAAGACTCAGCATTATGGTATATATCCCAAGACCAATAGTACAATTGGAATCTGTTTCCTTCCTTTAGACTCTACATTATGGTAGATATTTGCATGAAATGAACCCATACAGATTCACAGGAGTCTGTTGCTTTGATCAAACATTGTTTAGTGCCACTGTATAGCTATTATAGGTGTAACAATCTAACAATCATTCAAACAGCCATATATTGTCAAAACCTTATTCCACCTCATGGTTGTAGTTGCAAATCTTTGACTTCAATGTTAGACACCAACCACACTGTATCATATCATTCAGATTTACGTCTCTGTTTATAGCACCAGGAAGGCAAGGTGAATATAATGCAAGATTTCTGGGAATGTATCACACACATGCTAACAGCAGAATTCAACGAGGCTTCAGAAGGTATTTCAAACCTTATCGCCATGGTGATAAGACTATAAGAAATTTAAGTGACTGTTTTATCGTCCTGGAGATATGAAATTATAAAATGCAAAAGGAGTTTTTAAGTTCTACCTGGTAGTGATAGCAATGACTGGGCTTAAGTCAAATTTCACTGAGTCTGATACGGTCTAATTATAAACCAGATATTTTGAAAGTGCATGAAATTTTCAAATTGGAAAGCTTCATTGATTAAACTTGGTCATACATATATATTGCGGGAATTTGTTGATCTTTTGACATAAAAAAAATCCGGTTTGTCCAGATAAGATTTTGGGTTAAAGGATGAATACCCCCAGATATTGTCTCAGTTTTAGTTTTTAATGTTCACTTTTTACCTTTATCTTGACATACAATAAGTGTCGGTGTATCTCAATTGTTAGCGTACATTCTGTATCCAGACGTCTCGTGCTTCTTGTGACTCATTGATATCTTGTCTTTTCTCTGGGGCAACTGATCCCTCACAATCTCTGGTGGGCTTGTTACAAATTTAGAAATTTCTGTGAATGCTTCTAGACAGATGCTGTTACCATATAAGTGACATAATCTTGATATGACATGAAAATCACAATGTAACAAACTATGCACAACACTGCAATCAATATTTTACAATGAATGTGATAGTCTTTACCAATGCCTGTTTTATTGAGCCAGTTACATTTTTCTGTGTATGAATACTGTTTAATCAGTAATGGATTCGCTAGCTTATGAGCTATGTGCCATTTTGAGGAAAGACATTTTCATTAACAATAAAATGCCTCTCAAAATTAATAAGGGATTTGACTCTCAACCTGTGATATTATGCTTTGTAATTAACATGTGTAATTCATACACATACTTGAAGACCTAATGTGTGAGACAGCAAATTAATATATATTGAATGCACTCCGAAAAAAAAACATTGTTGCATATTCTACAAAGTCCATTGCATATTTATGCATTTAGGCTGATTATGAAGCTCTGATAGCATTTGAATTATAAACATAATTACGTTGTAAATTCCAAGCTAATTAAGGAAGATATTCCAAGTGAATACTGAATGGTATTTCTAACCTGATTTTAAAAGACAATAGAAATATATCTGCCAATCTGAGATTTTTCTCTATATTCAAAAGCATCCATTTATTTTATTTGCCACCAGGTGGTAGAGGTAGGTACACGTTAAGATTCCCACCAGTTATTATGCATAGTGTAGCCTTTATCACTCATCTTCAGAAATGTCATCCAGATTGCAAATTGTATCTTTCTTCTTGATATATTCTTATTTGCATATACTTGAACAATTTATAAAAGAAATTGTATTTAAAGTAATTGAAATCAGAGCTTTTTTTCTTTATAAATACATCATTGTCTTTAAATTCATTCCAACTTTAATCTATACTTTGCATTTACAAATGTTTTGTCTTGTATTTTGTTACATTTACATATCTGCATTAATGAATTTTAGATAATTGTTTCATGATTTCAACACATTTTTTTCATAATGCATGAATGTACATTTATACCCAAAACGGTCATAGTATTTGTTCTGTCAGCTGGTGTCCTTTGGCTGTTTACATTCACATACCGGTAATTGATTTCTCCTCTACAACAAATGCAGGGATTTTACTGTAGTTTGGCAGCAAGCAAGCTTTCAAGATCATCTTCTAAAATTGTATTTTTTTTTTCAAAATAGCTTCTTGGTGGAGCATTGTAGACAAATGAGAGTACCCTACTTTTAGAATAATTGCCTTCTAATTGGCAACATTGAATAAAAAAAATAACTAAATGCTTATTTATGTGAATAGTGAATTATGTTTGTGTTTTTCTTGAAAGTATGAAATCAAATTTCAAATGATTTTGTTTTCTTAATGCGTAGGTTTTTAAAAAAATTTTCTGTAAGATATGAAAAGGATTGGGAAGTGTTGAACTATTGCAAATAATATTATATTCAGCAGACTTCTTCAAAACTACTGAAAAGATTTTGATGGAACTTAGTATACAAAAAGACATATAATAGATCTTACCATACATTTTTAATTCCTGGAGGAACATGTATTTATATTCAATACATATCTTCACTCACATCAGTGATAGGAAATGAAATAAGAAAAAATGGGAAGGGATTTAATCCCACCTTGACTCCAATTTTGTGAAATTCTCAAAAAAAAAAGTAGGAAATGGTAAATCTTACAATTTTATAGAATTTTGTACTATGTAAGATATATTCAGGAATTTAATATATGGATTTTGATAAACTTGGGTGAATATAGGAAACACAGAATTTTATCCTCATCTTGCTGAGAGAGGCTGCAATCTTGGTTCTCAAAATCATATGCTACACATGTACATAGCCAAAGAGAAAATACAGACTGTATGAAAATTATCAAGAGGTACTTACAAAAGATACTGACTGGACAAGGATGGCATCTTATTTCATGAGTAAATTCTGAAGAGAACTTTTGATCTGTAAAACTTCTGATACATTACTAATTTTTTAATGGACTTAAAAGGTGATCAATACAGACCTGTTCAGGCCTAGTGATGTAATTTAAGAATTCTCAACATACATTGAGTCACATACCATCATTATGCATTTCAGTTGGATGTTATATTATTTCTGTAATATGTACTTTACATAATTTAATCAGATACATATTATGCAATTTAAGAATTATATATCATACTCCTCTTAATTTTCATTGAAGTCGTATTCAGTTCAGTTCAAAGATATAAGAAAATTTAGTCAATAGACCCATCTGCACACAAATATACACACCACACACAATGTCACAATCAGAAGCACACTTTACATGCATGTATACACATTGAAACATGTAATTTGCCAAATTGCATAGCAACTCACTTCATACTTTTATTGAGCACTCTTGATTTCAGATGGTACAAGTTCAATGTAACCAATATATCATGCTTGTGTGACTTATTTTCTGTCTGAAAAGATTTCATACAGCATTGCTATCTGTTTATTCCATCTTTAACTGTTCCATGTTTTTACAAATTTTGAATAGATAAATGTTAAAAAGTTAAATGTTGTACTATTTTATGGTTCTTGTTTTAATTTATCAAAGCTATTTATAAATGAATGTGAAATCACTTTTTCCATTAATTTCAGTTCTTATTTTGTAGAATGTTACTGCAAATAGTATCAGATATGAATGTTATTTTTTATAGCATTGTTTAAAAATTAAGCATAATTTTCTTAAAGAAATGTTTGTAATCCCCAGATATTTTATGCCTTAAGAGTGATAGATCAGGGGCATATTGTTTTTGTCTTATCTGTTTGTTTGTCTATTTGTTTGTCTGTTGTCAACTTTAACTTTTGCTGTAACTTTTGAACCATGAGAGATAGAGACTTCATATTTCACATGCATACTCAACTAATAAAGCCCTTTCAAATTACACTAAGGTCATTGACTTCATGGCTTTGACTGTGACCTTTGACCTACATTTCAAAATTTGCCTTTTTTGCACTTTGACGGGGCATTCATGTATTACAAACACATCATCTTCCAAAGAAGTAGTTTGGTTTTTATGATCAAACCTGATGATTACCAGAAAAAATTGCTTTGCCTGAATAACAATAATTTCTGTTTAGAAAAGTGAATGTGCTAAATTTTTCAAAATTTAATTTACAGTAAATGAGTATTTGGTCAGATCTCTCTGCCAGATTTTTGATATTTAAAAAGTTTTGAAGAAATGGACATTGCTGCTTGTTTTTTTGGTATTTTAGTGTTCTCATTCATAAAATTCTTTATACATGTAAAGAATTTTTCTTAGAACACCATCATTACCCTCTATGACATTTCCTATGATTTTAATTATTTGATGTAAGTCAAATTTCTAAGTGGTGTACAGAAGACGTTAAACCCATGTTCTAGTTTGTACATCTAAAATAAATATGTAATAAGAATAATTAATAATTATTGTAGCAGTTATGATGGTACAGTAGTATTGAGGCATACATTGTAGAAATATTATTAAGAGAAAATTTATTCAAAGGAGTATATTGGAAATAATTACACAATGATCAAGTGATGATGTATGACCATTATCAATCATAAACCATAGTTTATTCATAATGAAATATTTTAGTGCTTTAAGTTTAGTGTAAAAATTTTTTCAGCGTCTACATTTCTCAAGCAAGCTTTTGAGGGTGAATATCCCAAGTTACTGCGACTTTTTAATGACTTGTGGAAAAGGTTACTTCAGTCCAGTCACAGCACAGCTTCCTCAAGTGGAATCATGGACCCCTCTTCCTCATCACAAGCTGATGAACTAGATGAGGATATATTTCTACAAACAGATAAGAAGGACCACTACAAGTAAGTACATTGTGTTAGCAAGGTGATTCATATTAAGTGGATTGGAAAGTTTAAAGATATCATAAGAATCACCCCATTTGACATGAGGTCATCTTACATGTTTCACCGTGTTTGTCTGTCTTCCCTCCTGAAATGTCACACTGTTTAATACTGTTCTGATGTGCTAAGCTAATATTAAAAGCTCTACAGGTCTTTACTGATTTCTTTATTTTATGATGTATCATAACTAAGTTGATCTCAGATACTCAAATGTAATTAAAACAAAAACCCAAGTCATGGTAGACACTGAAACATACCTAAAACCAAAAAACTGAGTCATGATAGACACTTAACATAACTATAACCAAGACACTGAGTCATGGTAGACACTTAATATAACTATAATCATAACACTGAGACATGGTAGACACTTCACAAAACTGTAACCAAGACACTGAGTCATGGTAGACACTTCACCAAACTGTAACCAAGACACTGAGTCATGGTAAACACTTAACATGACTAAATCCAAGACACTGAGTCTTGACAGACACTTACCCAGGATCAGATTTTAATACAGTCATATAATATTTCCCTATCTGTCCTTCTAACAAGAGTGTCAACTGAGACCATGTGTTATGGAATATGTTGTCACATAAAAGATCCTTCACTGCTGTGGTTGGGTCTGTGCATAGATCATTAATGAATCCATATATCAAACTGGTGCCACCTCCAGGTACCACCACTGTATACATAAGTGAAATAATCTGGGTTGGCATTTAACAACAAAACAAACACATTTTTTAAAAAGAATATTGAATAAATGTCAATAATATTTTCCAGCTCAGAGAAGGCATTAAGAGACACACTGCAAAGATTTGAGAATGCCTATCTATCCAAATCCCTTTCCCGCTTATTTGATCCCATTAACTTGGTCTTCAGCAAGGATAACATGGAACCTCCAACTGCGCAAGAAGTTGAGAGTATCATTAAAACAATAAATAGGTAAGTATGGTGAACCAAGTAAACATGATAAATTGTCCTGATAATGACTAGGTACACAGGGCAACAGAATTCAGGTAAACAAGGTAAACTACTAAAGTGCAAATTATTACCAGATAGACAATGTAAACAGTGGTTAAATGGACATGATAAGAAATGTTAATAAAACGTAGTATCACATACAACATAATTTCAGGTGAGTAGTAGCCCATTATGTTAGTCTCACATTCAATGACACATTCAATCTTACTTCTTATGAATAACTGATCAGCAAATAATCAATTTGAAGCAACAAGAAGACTAAAACCAATAGGTAGATGGAATTACAGAAGTTTTTAAGGCAATATATTTTGAGTTTAGCTAAACTTTCAATCTACATGTACATTAATACAGATTTAATTTCTTTGCAGTGAATTAAATGTTGCCAGTGTTGATGTCAAACTATGCATAACCATTTCTAAAAATGTCGCCAAGACAGTAAAATTATTCACAGTGAAGAGTGAGCAGCTGGTGAGTTCCTCATATACTTTTAATAGTCCTTGTAATATACAGATTAAAATCTGCTTCTTTCAGTGTGAAGGTCTGATATTTACTTTAAGAATGCATTTATTTTTACTGATTTTTTGTATATGTCTATGAACTATATATATGTTAGGTTATTCAAGGTTCATGTAAACTACTGATAGTGGTTACCCATATTGTTACTCTTGTTTACTATTTCTTGATATATTTTACATACACCTGAGGACTTTTTCATATGTAAAAAAACAGCCCTTCCAAAATACCATCTTCAGTTGAAATTATCAGTATTCCCATGTGTCTTACATGGCAGATCTTTTTAAAAGTAATTTGAAAATTGTGTAATGGAATATTCACCACTATTTGTGAGTACGGTGATGTTTAATTATTTTTTAATCTATAAAAAACAGCTTGCTACAGATGGAGAGGCTAGTCAGGTTATTGGTGCTCCTACCCAGGGACAGAACAGAAACTGCTCTGTTGTCAATACTCTGTTCTCACTCCATCTGTCAATTACCAAGGTATGTCAGATTTCTTTTTTTCAGGCATCTTTTTATCACAAACTTTCCTCTTTCAAAAAGTCTTTTGTTGATAAATTATTCACATCATGAACAGTCCATTTCTGGATTATAAGAATAGATTGCATAAATTGTGTTAAAGGTAGATACACAATTTTTGAAATTCCTAGATATAAGCATGTCTGGTTTGAATCAGTATTACAAAACCTTATAGATGCCCTCTTCTTAACAAAATTGTCTCAAACCCTTATAGACATTATATTTGCTATCGTAATAAATCTACGGAATGTTATGGTATTATGGAAAATTAGATTTTCTATCAGAATTATCATTCTTGCAGGTTCTTTCAGGATTGGTTGGTTTTCCGTCAGAAGCTATGGAAAATATTCAGAAATCTTTGCAGGTATGTGTGTATATACACGGTGAAAAATTCATGACTAGATATGGATTTGAACCTCCTACCATGCACCATTCACTGTTCAAGAGTTTGTATAAATACAATTTTGTAATACACAAATGAAAACCATGTACTTCCAACAAAGTAAAAAGTATTTCCTTGATTTTGTACCCTTTGCCATCTATAAGAAATTATCGTATTCAATACTTGTACTACTTAGATTTCCTACAATCATACAATATTTCTGTAATTCTATTCAATGTACAGGATGTGGTGTTACTGATGAGCAGTGCCATTAGTCCTCTGTTGTCTTCCATATCAGATGCTGTGGAAGCAATTATCCTCACCATGCATCAAGAAGATTTTTCAAGGTAATCAAGCACTGCATATGTCTTTTTGACTAGAGATTTATATGAAAACACCTTTTTAAGCCCTGTTGCAAACATAGTTTGGTAGGTATATATGAATTATCCTGTCCATTCGTCTGTCTGTCTCTTTATCCATTTGTTTGTCAATATGGCTATCCTGTTAAAACATTTTAAAAATACTTTATCATAAATACTATACATGTACTAGGGTGTGTCATGGCCTTGACCCAGGGCCCTATGAATGTTTTTGTTGTTGTAACACTTGGAGTATTCATCCAGTTAAACAGTATTAGTTTTACTCTTTTTCTTACTATACATACCTATATTATACTTGTGCTAAATGGTGTCATTCTAAATAAAACATAGTTAAGGACATGATAAAGTATGAGGTTTATCTTCATACACAAATGAATATAAACCTTTTCTTTAGTTTTATTCACCAGAATAGAACTATAATGTAAATCCCAAAAAATTATTTTTTTGCCTCTGATTGAAAAATTGAAATACAGATATTGTTTTTGTCCTTTTTGCTTTGTCTGTCAGTAACTTTGTGTTTGCCAATAACTATTGAGCCTTATACTCCACTAATTAAGCTCTTTCAAATGACACTGAGATCAGTGATGTTGTGACCTTTGTACAGATTTTCTATCTGAACTTTTTGAATTTTGTGATAACTCAAGTTTGCCTCAGATGATATCATAAGACATTGTATTTCAAAACCTTAGAAGGACCCCTTTAATTTTTGATAAAACTGTTTCCATTATTTTTGAGTTATGGTACTTGGTATGCTAGAAATAGCCTTCTCAAAGCATACACATTGTATTGCCTATATTTAAAACTAACTCAAGTGTGAGTTGAAGAGAATTAAATTGTATTATAACATTTTCAGTATCAGGACTTGTGGATGACCCCTTTCATTTTTGACGAAATTCTGTGTAGTTGTTATGGTGATTTGCATGTTAAAAATAACCGATACTGTGGCATATATTGTAAGTTTGCCTGGAGAGATTTAAAGGATATTATAACACATTCAAAACCAAGACTGACTTTTGTTGCCACAGGAGGTGTAGTGTGTCACAAATACATCTTATTTGCATGATGGTATGAATACCAGTAATAAATCTGAGATATGTATCTATTTCAGTCCCTCAGTAGGAGATGGTCAGAAGGAGGCTCAGTGTTCCCTGTACATGAGAGAGCTACAAGACTTTGTATCTCGGTGCCATTCAGATTATCTGGCCACATATCAATGCACAGACTTTATTTATGACAGGTATAGAATATACATGATTACAATACGCACTGGTATCAGTAGCTTCTCTAACACATTCAGTTACTCTTCAAAGCACTACAGTTAGTACATTAGAAAAGAAAGTTCAACAGAATTGACAACACTGTTCAATTTCATACCTTTTGAATAAGGACAATCTAATGGCCAAAAGGTGGATTAATGATGATGTTTTGCTTCTGTATTGCTATGATCATGTTTTCCACTGTTTCATTCATATATTTATATCCTCCTACCCCCGCAAACGAAGTTTGGGGGGGTATAGAGGAATCACCTTGTCCATCTGTTTTTCTGTCTGTCTGTCTGTCCAGAAAACTTTAACCTTAGCCATAACTTTTGAACCAAAAGAGACTGGGTATTCATACCATACATGTATATTCCTTGTGGCAAGACCTTTCTTTTGGTACTAAAATTTTTGACCTTGTGACCTTGGCCTTGACATTTCACTTACTTTTTAAAAACTTTAATCTTAGCCATAAGTTTTGAAAGAAAAGAGATGAGACCTTCATACTACATATGTGTATTCCTTGTGGCAAGGCCTTTCTATTGATACCAGCATTTTCAACCTTGTGACCTTGGTCTCGATGTTTGACCTACTTTTTAAAAACTTCAACCTTAGCCATAACTTTTGAAAGAAAAGAGATGGGACCTTCATACTACATATATGTATTCCTTGTGGCAAGACCTTTCAGTCAGTACCAGCATTTTGACCTTGTGACCTTGGCCTTGACATTTGACCTTTTTAAAAACTTTAACCTTAATTATAACTTTTGAACCAGAAGAGACTGGGTATTCATACTGCACATGTATATTCTTTGTGGCAAGATCTTTCTTTTGGTACTAAAATTTTTTTACCTTGTGACCTTGGCCTTGACATTTGACCTACTTTTTAAAAACTTTAACCTTAGCTATAAAAGTTTGTATTAAAATCGCGAAATTTAAATGCAGGCAATAAAAGAACTTTACAGTACTGTAAATCTGCAACTATTCACGAGACTTTATCTTTGCAAGATTGCTGCCCCTGATATATTTTTGAATTGAAATTTTACCATGTATCTGATGTTTCTGCTTTGAATTGTAAATAGTAGATCTTTTATATTGCACATGAGATTCCTCATGAACAGATCTTTCATTTGATTGAATTGCCTTGGGGGGGGGGGGGGTATTTGTCCCATTAGGATAGTTCTAGTTTTGATTGAAATAAGAAAGGTAAATAATGTTCCTAGAATTCCAGAAAACAGCATGAAAATGAATTTTTAATTTGGATTTATTAGATTGGAAAATTGGACCAGTCTTGAGTAAATCATGTTTTTGCCGTGTTACCTGCGTTGATGTTATGAAGAACCTTCTATAGACCTTTACTGTACCTAGTATAATGTTTTCAGAATGCTAGAATGAAACTTCCACAAAAACTATCAAATTTCTTTCACATCCTAATTTAATCTTTGATTTAGTAGTAGAAGTTGTAATACCGGGTATGTACACCATCTGATATATTTATGTGAATGTTTTTCAGTATTCACCCCATTGCCTGTAGATGTGCTGATCTATTTGTACGCCATGCTAGCCTGATTCGGCCTCTCGGAGAAGGTGGGAAGATGAGACTGGCTGCAGATTTTGCTCAAATGGAACTGGCTTCAACACCTTTCTGCAAACGTGTGTCAGATCTTGGGAAACACTATCGTCTCCTGAGAGCTTTCAGGTTAAACATACATATTAAGACAATGAATACATCTCACTCCAAACCATTTAGATCTGTGTTATAGTATAGAACTACAAAAATCAATGTTATGATACAGAGTGAAACAATAAAAAAACTGTGTGAAAAATACATTTCTATGAAAAAAATTATAGGTTCAAAAACTTAGGAAATTTTAAAGCATGTTATCATTGGGAATGGTTAATGATATTAGAATTTATCACACCTTATCATGATACTACTTTGAATAAATAATTGTCTGTCACCGTATGGTGTATTACTCATATAATTACAATGCATATCACTGAATGATTATGTATCATTGTAAACTTGATTAGTACCTAAGATTTAAAGCAGAAGTGCTTATTATGCCACCTTCACCATAACAAAGTTGTGGAGTATAATAAAATCCCTTTATCCATATGTCTATGAATAGATGAAAACTTGTCATTGCAACTCCTTTGAAGTTGTGAAATCGATTTCAATGAAACTTTACACAGAGAAAGATCACACTATGAAGATGTGCATGATGAGGGAGGATGCTGTTCAGAGTGTTTTAGTGGAGTTATGTGCCCTAGGACTTGGACATTCTGCTCAATTGATTTCATTGAAACTTTGCGCAAAGGAAGATCACAAAATGTCAGTATACATGGAGGGGGGATGCTCTCAAAACTCAGAAGATTAACTGGCTTTTAGACTTTTTAACAAAATGTCAGTATACATGGAGGGGGATGCTTTCAAAACTCAGAAGATTAACTGGCTTTTAGACTTTTTAACATCATGTAACAACCTCTTATCACAACTTGCACAGAATTTAGATACTTGTCTTTCACAGTTTGTCACGAAACATATCTTGGTTTTTATTACAGACCATTACTTTTCCAAACTGTCGAGCATGTCAGTGAGAGCCCAGCTTTAGGGGAGATCATTCCTTACAGTACTGTACTTCATTTTCTATTTGCCAGAGCACCGCAAGAAATGAAATCTCCTCATCAGGTAATCATAATAGAAAACATTTAAGTAACGTTAATGTATAGCTAGTTTGTTTAGCACATAAAATAATTTACTTTTTGTAAATAATATCCATGTGTACCAAATTTCTTTTGTACCTTTTGAAATATGTTATTATGGTTTGTCTGAGTGAATTTCAAGTTTAGTTTGTAATCAGAAGGTGGCAATTTCAAGCCTTGCAGGATCATTGATCTGATGTATGTTTGATTGGTGGGTGTAAAAACGGATCAAATAGGTGTGATGTAGTAAAATGTCATAAGGAAAGTAACTTAGAGTAGGTCAGAATGGAACCATACGTTTGATGCTGCCTTTATATACATGACATGAAAGACTTCATGTGGTTATGTCAGAAATAAGTACATATGTATCAATGTTTTAATGGCATTATTGTCTCTGACAGTCACAGATAGTTTTGTCATTGCTTAAAATGAAAATAGCCTAACATATAATTAGCTTGTATGTATACTTTGAAAAATGTTCATCCTGTTTGGGAGGATGTAAATGTTTGTGGCTCTTTTTAAATTTTTACACTTCTCCTGTGGTACTTTTAACTCAGAATGGGTTTCAAAATAGGGATTATCCTTGCATGACGAGCACTGTAATATCTTTTGAAAGAGCATTTGTATATTTCTCTGAATGAAAACGAAAAGTTACATTTTCTGGATTGTGGACTGAACGTTTTGTTCCTCTTGCCAAGTGGTACACTTGTTTATGTGCCATGCATGTAATTTTTTTTTTAAACTTGGTCTGCATGATGTATTTGTAAATTATCTTATTTAGGCAGCTGATTGGTCAATAAGTAGATACTCACAATGGTTAGAAGATCATCCTTCTGAGAAAGACAGACTCACATTGATTAAGTAAGTACAAATCACTGCGTAATGTATCATACAAACACTTCTTGCATTTATTGATATACATGAATGCACAGAAATAATCCTGTCATACAAAAGCTTATACAATGTATTTACCTTGAAGGTTTTGATTAAATCTGCTTCTGTATGAAGTAATTGTAAAATTAGACGATGTACTGTGGGAGTAATAAAATACTGAATAAGGTAAGTTATAGGAATAGATGTCAAATGGTTTGAGTCAACGTAAAACTATGTAATAATGGAAGTATAATGACCCTCGTGTCAATTTAATGTATCAGAGACGGGGTGTACTAGGTTGTGATCTACATCAATATTCAGACTTCATTTTCCCTGTCCTTCCCGTTAAACAGATCAGTGTATCACTTAAACTATCAGAGCTTGTTGCAAGGATGAGATAAAAAAAAACTCCATCTAATTCCCCATACTGAGGTCCTAGTTAGGCAATGAGTTATGGACTTACCGTGCTAACAGAATATAGTTGAACTTCTTTGCAACTGGTGTAAAATCAAGTAATAGTCTAGGTTAGTCAATAACAGATGTATATCCAGTATGTTGACTATTTGTGACAGACATGTCCTTTCAATACTGTATAAAGGAAGCATTGAATTTTATCAAGAAGCAATACATGTAACTCAAAACTTGTGATACTGGTGTATGCATGAAGCTGTTTAGTAACTGTAATGTAAAGGAAAGTGTATAAAAGTGAATTTTATATTTTAATTTCAGGGGTGCTTTGGAAGGATATGTTCAGAATGTGAAATCTCGTCAAGGGAAAGAATTTGCCCCTATCTACCCCATCATGTTGGCAATATTACAGAAAGGGCTGCAGTCTGCGTCGTGAGAAATACCTTGTAATGGCAGATTATATTTTGTATAATTCAGAATCTTAAAGTACCAGAATCTTGAAATACACAGAAAGAAATCAGTACAATCAGATTGCTTTGTATAACCTTTCTTGTGTAACTTCAATGTAAAGAGGTGCAATTTTTTGCTCCCAGGAGTTATGCTGTTTCCCAGTAATGTGATGACTTAGATATGGGGACGAGGTATACGGTATGACTCCATTCATTACATACCTTCGGTATTTTTAGCGTGGTCATGTGGTTATATTGAAATGATGTTCACGTACAGTGAATGTTTGGGATTTAACAATATTGTGAGTAGAGTATGGTGAAGGGGTAACTCAGCAAATAGTTAGGGGTTGTCTAAAGAGATTTGTCTATCCAAGTACAGGAAATATTAGCGACTGAAAGCAAAGCACCAGAATCAGGAGTGAAGTCGTTATGTATTAAAATCCTGACCCTGTCCCTGAATAAATACCTATCTACTACAGAATTAGAGTAGCTCATGGTATAAAGGGTTATTAGAGGGGAAATTTAATGTATCCAATTGACTGTGATCTGGCATCTAATATATTGTGACATTGTTAGGAAAGGTTTATTTTGTTTTATTTTATTCTGTTTTTATTGTTTGTTATGATATGATCTATATAGCAATAAAATTGGAATTTAAATGAAAATCTATCTTATTTTATTTTTGACTTCTCTTCAAAAATGATAATACACTTCACTTGTCTCTGTGTCAACACCTGGTAACAGTATTCAACTTGCGGAGTTGATATTAGGTACTCCTTAAAGGATGAAATATAAAAGTTACTCTAAGTTTAAGCACAAAATAAAGCCATGGTCACATTTACAGAAATATTTGTGATTTATTTTGTGTAATGCATATGTAACTGGAATATTTATGTTTTATATCTTCCCTTTAAAGGGGAAACATATCGTTTTTGTCAATTTTCTTATTCTTCTTCTTATTCTCCTTCTTTTTCTTCATTCAAATTTTGTCCAGGCTGTTACTTGAAAACCCTTTGAGGTAAGAACTTGAAACTTGGAACATGGAAAGGTGACAGTGAGGCAAGGTGAACGATGTAAAAGATTTTGACGATGACGTACAATCCTAGTCAGATTTTTTCACTTGTACTGGCCCATTCTAAAACACATCCATAAGGAATGGGAGACGTGTTTTTTATTCAAAAAACAATACCCACTAGTTTTCATCATGTTTATTATATATTTTATTGTATTAATAACATTTATTAGCTAAAGATTTTTCATGCTCGTGTTATACCCCCAAATCCAGGCCTAAACAATTATAGTTTGTTTTTCACCAAGACTAATCCCACATTTTTAGCTCACTTGAACTGAAAGTTGAAACATGCTATTCATCTTCAATCTGGCATAAACTTTTAAAAATTTTAAAGAGTTTTTCTCAAGAACCAGCGAAGGGATTTTGATCATACTTGGTAGGCATTAAAGTAGACCCTCCATAATTAAACTATGGATAGCCTTCGCATAGCTGTAACATCACATTACATCAATGTTACAAAAGTTGCTGACGATCCGATTGGGAAATTTCCTATTCAAAATTTTATAAATTGCATTTTTTGAGAAAACCTCAATGATGTATATATTTTTAAAGGTCTTTTAAGACAGTCATTTTAAAATTGGATTTAATAAAATGGGACATGAAACTAGAAAGTAAATAAAAAAAGATCTTTGATCATCATTTCAGCAGAAATTTGTAATTTTGTATGATTTAATTTCTTAGCTTTTAATTCGAACATTGTAGTCAGGTTTGATATCAAATGACTAATGGAAAGATTTTGATGAAACATGATAGGTATGAAGTATTCAAGATCCCCTACAATTGTTGCAGTTGTTTTAGCCAGATCTGTCGAGACAAGGACTTGTATAAACAAGTTTACAAGTCCTTGGTCGAGGGGTAGATCCGGGAATTTTTCACTTCGTTTTACATTTAAACAAGTTTTTAAGTGGATTGCACTCAGTAAGTGGTATTAGAAAAACAATTCTGACTTCGTCTTTTTATGCCACCGCCATATAGTGTTACCCTGTTCCGTTACCACTGAGTTTCCGCTCATTTTCTCTTTGAAGGTTTGATGGATTAAATTGGTATTCATATGTATCGAGGGAAATTATGAATTCAGTAAACGATTGTAATGATGATGCTTAAATTCTGTAATCATATTAAATATTATCATACTTTGAAATTCTCAAACATATCAATGTATCATAATACCACATTAACAAATAAAAACGAAAATTATACAGATATGTTTTCAAAACTATCATGATGTTACTGTAAACAGCTACAATATTACTTGAAACAGATCACAAACTAATGGATGACATTTGTAGTATGGACATTGCTCCAATGTAAGACACAAAAGTATCTGGTGTTATGTGACCGTGACAATCACAACAAGTGGAATTGGAAACAACATAACAAACTGCATAGAAGTGACTTAGATATCAGCCATTTAGTTCACAGTACTGATTGAATCATATTTAGGTGGCATGTTAGTGTACATGTTTATATCCATCGACGAAAACGCTGGCTTAGCTGTAGATAGGGCTGTCTGAGGTTTGACCATGCTTAAACTGGCAAAACTGCCATTTTGTGACGCTGATCGGAACTGTGATCTGGAATACATCATATCATATAATTGGATCAAATACCAATATACTGTGTATAAATTTTTAATTCATGTAATTCATTTCATAATACTGGGCGTGAGATCCATCTGTTAGATGTACATTACATTTACTAAATATCTACATGTAGTATATTTATCAGCACTATGTATCCCTTAAGCGGACTTTACACCATTTACTACAAAAACATAAAAGAATACCTCACTGTATTTGTATATATACCTCTCGATGGGAGTTTTTCTTTAATTTGATTATGGTATTATATAAACTTCTTTAAGATGTATATTTCTTTTCTCTATGTTCAAAACGAGCCTCTATAACTCTGTTATTCGAAAGACACCGGCGTGTCCACGGCGGAAGTCGAACACGGGACCTCATCCACTGAGCTGTCATTTAATAACTGTTGATACTCCTGATCAAAAGTTATCAAATGACAGCTAAGTGGATGAGGTCCCATGTTATCAAATGACAGCTCAGTGGATGAGGTCCCGTGTTCGACTTCCACCGTGGACACACCGGTGTCTTTCTAATCCGGCTGAAAGCCATGTCACAGGCGTTGAATGTAAAGATCCATACGGCGTCGGATGGATGTGTTGAAAAGGTAAAAATGTCTAAGCAATGCATCAGGCTAATGTAACCATATACGTGAAATAATCGTTGAATGACGTAAGACAATAATCAATCTATCTATCTATCTATCTATCTTTCTTTAAAACTAATTTTTCAAGTAGTAATGTGCTCTAAATTTCATGTTATGCATATATATATATATATATATATATATATGTATATATATATTATAGGACCATTTCTTACCTTTTGTATTTTTTAACAATACAAACAGCAGCAACTGCAACACTGGCAGCAACAAGCGCTACAACAGCCGATACTAGCGATATCAGTATGACTGCATTGTCTCCCTTTCCTCCTTGCCTTTGATCTAGTGCATTTACAAATGAAGATATCATGACTTTTACAGAATTACTCGTACAGAGCAATTGCTCAGCGGAAATTTGAAATGACTTTTCGTATTTTGGTAATTTTTGGTGCGGGAACATACACTTGTAATTGATTAATAAAGAAATGAATGAACAAGGGACGTAATCCACGAATTACAGATTGATGTTTACTGCCGAAAGCCAACATTGCTACTTTGAAGATCAATTCTATACTTACTAGGGATCGATCGTAAACATAAATATTACTTAGCTATATCATTCTAATCTTTAAATATTTGGGTTAACCAATAAAAGAGCTGACCACAAATGCCATTTAGAAAATTTATATGTCCAATACGTAACTTCTTGAATTGATACTTTGCTTTTCATGTTAATTTTTTAAAGAATTAGTAGAGTCTTTAACTTACAATAATTCTTACTAAACCACCATCAATTTTGTTTCTTTGTTGTTCATTACAATGTATTTACCTAAGTCGATTTGTTGACCCTTTGTAGTCGTTGATATACTAGAACTGGAAACATCTAGGTCAAATAAAGGCGTACGCATAAGGATTTATATATTTATATAAAAAGAGAAAAAAGTATTTTATATACATGTAACTGTATAACAAACTAGCCATCGATATGTATCACAGCAGATGGACATAGACATAAAAGAATACTCAAACTCAAATAAAATTTTAAATAAACAAGTAAGATATCAAGTTTGTTACAAATTATTAACCTGTAGATTGTTGATCTGCTGTACTCGTTGATGCACCGGAGCTCGTAATATCTAGGTCAATACAAAAGACTTACATTTACATGTAAGAATGTCTTCGTACAACACTTTCTATAATCATCAGTGTTATTAGTAGTATTAGATGATGATGACGACTACGACGACGACGATGATGATGATGATGATCATCATCATCATCATCATCATTATCATCATCATCTTTATTGAATTATAAGACTTGAAAACAAAAATAGATACAGAATAGGTACATGAAATGAAAGAAAATATATTTCCATTATCAATGAGAATTTAAATAATTTCAAATGTACATGTATCAGCTTTTTTACTGATTATTTACCTGTAGTTTGTTGACCTGTTATACTTGTTGATGCACTGGAGCTCGAGATATCTAAATCAATAAAAATAAAGAAAAAACATGCTGTTCTATGTACAAGTATTTAAGAATGTCTTCATTCAGCACTTTCTATAAATCATCTGTGTTATTAGTAGTATTTAATGATGATCATTATCATCATCATCTTTATCACTGTCGTCGTCGTCTTCGTAATCGTCATTATCATAATCATCGTTATCATCAATAAAATAAAAAAAAAAACAAATGGAAAATAGAGCTGAAATGAGAGAATATATTTTTTTCAAAATAAAGTAAACTTAAACACCTTTAAAAATATTGATCAAATTTATTACTGATTATTTACCTGTAGCTTGTTTACCTGCTGTACTCGTTGATGCACTGGAGCTTGAGATATCTAGGTGAATGAAAATACAAACATGCATACATGGTAAAATATACATGTATATACAATATTTACTGATTTATGTAAATTAGTTTTATATTGAACACAGCAGAGGTCGTAAGCGTACAAAATGATTGCAATCATTAGAAGTTGTTTCAATATTACAAAAGTTGTTATTACACCGGTACAGGCTATATGTTATTTTAGTGTAAATGCAACTTGGCACACAACTACATACAATTGTATACATATATGATTGCTTAAAAATATGAAGTGTTTTTAGTCGAGTCTTGACGAAATTAGAACATGGTTGTAAAGTGCTTTATATTGTTTGAAACCATTTTTTTGTAAGTTTCCAACAATATAACATTTCTGTGTTATGCAATGGATGTGTTAGGGTTGTAGAAGAAGTATCGGTATAAGAAAGGTGAGAAATCCCAAAACCAAAAATAGTGGATTGTTAGTAAATTGGCAGATAGTTCCGAAAGGATTCTTAATTCAAACATTCAAAGTGAAATTATTTATTTTGAGTATATTTTGTAGTACATTCGTTGATCAAGATAATGTACACATTTTGTACCTTGTATTTGCTATAAACACTTTTGTATAGTATAGATTTCACGTCAGTTACCTTTTGTTTGTAAGGGATCTGGCGAGGTAGTAGTTGTATTTTCCTGAACTGAAAACATATAGTAAAAGTAATATAGTCCCTACTGTGCTACTGACAATATCTGAGGAAAGAAAAAAGAATGATGTATTTTATATTTGTGTATCTAATTCTCATAAAAGGTGCTCACTTATATACATGTATGTGTGAGTTGGGTTTTGGTTTCCCTTTAATTTTTTTCTTGATGCCAAATTATGTTTTATAGTAGTAACATATTGTACATTTATATAGTATTAGATATGATTCATCATTAAAAAGTTCGGCTAAAACGAAATATTTTTTTATAGATTAAAAAAGAGTACTGTTAATATGTTCCCTATATATAAATTTTGTCATCTTTCCCTTCCCAAAAGAATACTAGAGGGCATACGGATCTTTGATTTTGGAATTCGTTCTCTTCTTTGATGACAAATGCAGTTTTCAATTTTAGTAAGTATTTTGAGAACAAGACGAGAACTTTTGATAACTAAACAAAATATTAATTCGACCACAGTTATCTGGACATAGATTTTTGTAATAGTGATTTGAATTGTGCGACATTTTTGTTCACAGAAGTCAAATAGCCAAAATGCCAGATACACGGTTATCTATAATTAAGTTCACCAGCAGATTGTATGAAGATTTGTTATAAGTGTAAAACAGGATGAATGATTCCAGAGTAGATGATGTGTTGTCGGAGATGGCAGTAAGGTTTTCGTTGATATGAATGATTCCAGAGTAGATGATGTGTTGTGGGAGGTAGCAGTAAGGTTTTCGTTGATATGAATGATTCCAGAGTAGATGATGTGTTGTGGGAGATGGCAGTAAGGTTTTCGTTGATATGAATGATTCCAGAGTAGATGATGTGTTGTGGGAGGTAGCAGTAAGGTTTTCGTTGATATGAATGATTCCAGAGTAGATGATGTGTTGTGGGAGGTAGCAGTAAGGTTTTCGTTGATATGAATGATTCCAGAGTAGATGATGTGTTGTGGGAGGTAGCAGTAAGGTTTTCGTTGATATGAATGATTCCAGAGTAGATGATGTGTTGTGGGAGGTAGCAGTAAGGTTTTCGTTGATATGAATGATTTCAGAGTAGATGATGTGTTGTCGGAGATGGCAGTAAGGTTTTCGTTGATATGAATGATTCCAGAGTAGATGATGTGTTGTGGGAGGTAGCAGTAAGGTTTTCGTTGATATGAATGATTTCAGAGTAGATGATGTGTTGTGGGAGGTAGCAGTAAGGTTTTCGTTGATATGAATGATTCCAGAGTAGATGATGTGTTGTGGGAGGTAGCAGTAAGGTTTTCGTTGATATGAATGATTTCAGAGTAGATGATGTGTTGTCGGAGATGGCAGTAAGGTTTTCGTTGATATGAATGATTCCAGAGTAGATGATGTGTTGTCGGAGATGGCAGTAAGGTTTTCGTTGATATGAATGATTTCAGAGTAGATGAAGTGTTGTCGGAGATGGCAGTAAGGTTTTCGTTGATATGAATGATTCCAGAGTAGATGATGTGTTGTCGGAGATGGCAGTAAGCTTTTCGTTGATATGAATGATTTCAGAGTAGATGAAGTGTTGTCGGAGATGGCAGTAAGGTTTTCGTTGATATGAATGATTCCAGAGTAGATGATGTGTTGTCGGAGATGGCAGTAAGGTTTTCGTTGATATGAATGATTTCAGAGTAGATGAAGTGTTGTCGGAGATGGCAGTAAGGTTTTCGTTGATATGAATGATTCCAGAGTAGATGATGTGTTGTCGGAGATGGCAGTAAGGTTTTCGTTGATATAAATGATTTCAGAGTAGATGATGTGTTGTCGGAGATGGCAGTAAGCTTTTCGTTGATATGAATGATTTCAGAGTAGATGAAGTGTTGTCGGAGATGGCAGTAAGGTTTTCGTTGATATGAATGATTCCAGAGTAGATGATGTGTTGTCGGAGATGGCAGTAAGGTTTTCGTTGATATAAATGATTTCAGAGTAGATGATGTGTTGTGGGAGGTAGCAGTAAGGTTTTCATTGATATGAATGATTCCAGACTAGATAATGTGTTGTGGGAGATGGCAGTAAGGTTTTCGTTGATATGAATGATTCCAGAGTAGATGATGTGTTGTCGGAGATGGCAGTAAGGTTTTCGTTGATATGAATGATTCCAGAGTAGATGATGTGTTGTGGGAGGTAGCAGTGAGGTTTTCGTTGATATGAATGATTCCAGAGTAGATAATGTGTTGTGGGAGGTAGCAGTAAGGTTTTCGTTGATATGAATGATTTCAGAGTAGATGATGTGTTGTGGGAGGTAGCAGTAAGGTTTTCATTGATATGAATGATTCCAGAGTAGATGATGTGTTGTCGGAGATGGCAGTAAGGTTTTCGTTGATATGGATGATTCCAGAGTAGATGATGTGTTGTGGGAGGTAGCAGTAAGGCTTTCGTTGATATGAATGATTCCAGAGTAGATGATGTGTTGTGGGAGGTAGCAGTAAGGTTTTCGTTGATATGAATGATTCCAGAGTAGATGATGTGTTGTGGGAGGTAGCAGTAAGGTTTTCGTTGATATGAATGATTTCAGAGTAGATGATGTGTTGTCGGAGATGGCAGTAAGGTTTTCGTTGATATGAATGATTCCAGAGTAGATGATGTGTTGTCGGAGATGGCAGTAAGGTTTTCGTTGATATGAATGATTTCAGAGTAGATGAAGTGTTGTCGGAGATGGCAGTAAGGTTTTCGTTGATATGAATGATTCCAGAGTAGATGATGTGTTGTCGGAGATGGCAGTAAGGTTTTCGTTGATATAAATGATTTCAGAGTAGATGATGTGTTGTGGGAGGTAGCAGTAAGGTTTTCATTGATATGAATGATTCCAGACTAGATAATGTGTTGTGGGAGATGGCAGTAAGGTTTTCGTTGATATGAATGATTCCAGAGTAGATGATGTGTTGTCGGAGATGGCAGTAAGGTTTTCGTTGATATGAATGATTCCAGAGTAGATGATGTGTTGTGGGAGGTAGCAGTGAGGTTTTCGTTGATATGAATGATTCCAGAGTAGATAATGTGTTGTGGGAGGTAGCAGTAAGGTTTTCGTTGATATGAATGATTTCAGAGTAGATGATGTGTTGTGGGAGGTAGCAGTAAGGTTTTCGTTGATATGAATGATTCCAGAGTAGATGATGTGTTGTGGGAGGTAGCAGTAAGGTTTTCATTGATATGAATGATTTCAGAGTAGATGAAGTGTTGTCGGAGATGGCAGTAAGGTTTTCGTTGATATGAATGATTCCAGAGTAGATGATGTGTTGTCGGAGATGGCAGTAAGGTTTTCGTTGATATGAATGATTCCAGAGTAGATGATGTGTTGTCGGAGATGGCAGTAAGGTTTTCGTTGATATGAATGATTTCAGAGTAGATGATGTGTTGTGGGAGGTAGCAGTAAGGTTTTCGTTGATATGAATGATTGCAGAGTAGATGATGTGTTGTGGGAGGTAGCAGTAAGGTTTTCATTGATATGAATGATTTCAGAGTAGATGAAGTGTTGTCGGAGATGGCAGTAAGGCTTTCGTTGATATGAATGATTCCAGAGTAGATGATGTGTTGTGGGAGGTAGCAGTAAGGTTTTCGTTGATATGAATGATTTCAGAGTAGATGATGTGTTATGGGAGGTAGCAGTAAGGTTTTCGTTGATATGAATGATTCCAGACTAGATGATGTGTTGTCGGAGATGGCAGTAAGGTTTTCGTTGATATGAATGATTCCAGAGTAGATGATGTGTTGTGGGAGGTAGCAGTAAGGTTTTCGTTGATATGAATGATTTCAGAGTAGATGATGTGTTGTGGGAGGTAGCAGTAAGGTTTTCATTGATATGAATGATTTCAGAGTAGATGAAGTGTTGTCGGAGATGGCAGTAAGGTTTTCGTTGATATGAATGATTCCAGAGTAGATGATGTGTTGTCGGAGATGGCAGTAAGGTTTTCGTTGATATAAATGATTTCAGAGTAGATGATGTGTTGTGGGAGGTAGCAGTAAGGTTTTCGTTGATATGAATGATTCCAGAGTAGATGATGTGTTGTGGGAGGTAGCAGTAAGGTTTTCGTTGATATGAATGATTCCAGAGTAGATGATGTGTTGTGGGAGGTAGCAGTAAGGTTTTCGTTGATATGGATGATTCCAGAGTAGATGATGTGTTGTCGGAGATGGAAGTAAGATCTTCATTCATAGTGTTCATGCTACAACATACCAGAACACGCTGACACATCCGTAGCTGCTATTATATGTGTTGTATATCCTGAAGGACATGGCTCACAGCTGGTTTGTCCAAAGGATGGTTGGTACGATCCCAATGCGCATGTGTTACATTGACTGTCGTGGGCATAAGTGCCAGGAGGACATTCGACTGTGGAAGAAGGTAAAAACCGCATAAGTATTAATATATCAAACTTATAAAAAGAAAACAAAAAAGGGAGAATGGTTTAAAATGCAACAGTGACGTAAACGAAAATGAACGTCTTGTGTCACGGGGGATGGTAAATTTATTATATAAAACTAATACCTCTATGATAGCACTATATTACGATATCAATTGTCCTGGTATTTAATTTCTATTACTAACAAGTATTATATACAGCAAGGTTACCACATCGACATAGGAAGTTCCTTTGGTTGTCATATCGTATATATATGTAGATTTATATTTATCGTACTGAGTTTATAGTCATTTCTTTACTTAATCATATTAGTAATCATTGTGGTTAAAAATTCTGAAACGATATTTCTGTTGTGTATTGCAACACCTACAGTTAATATCTGTGTGTGTGTGTGTGTGTGTGTGTGTGTGTGTGTGTGTGTGTGTGTGTGTGTGTGTAATTAATGTAAATATTTGATAAAGTAAACATTAGTGAGATAGAGTATGCAATTCTATTACATTCTGATTCACTAATAAGACAAACGCATCCATGTGCATTGCAAACACTGTTGAAGAAGGTAAATGCAAAGTGGTCACACAATTGTACCAGTGCACGACAATTGCGGCACCGGCTTACAACGGGCAATTGAGGTGACAGTTTAGGTTATAACTTATTGGTGTGAATAACCGGTTTCCGGATGCTATTATTGGACCAACAATCTACCCATAATCTTACCACTATAAATAACCAACTACCCATCATCTTATCACTATAACTAACCATCTACCTACCATCTTATCACTATAACTAACCATCTATCCATCATCTTACCACTATAAATAACCATCTACTCATCATCTTATCACTATAGATAGCCATCTACCCACCATTTTATCACTATAACTAACCATCTACCCGTCATCTTACTACTCTAAATAACCATTACCCATTATCTAACCACTATAAATAACCATCTACCATCATCTTACCACTATAAATAACCATCTACCCGTCATCTTACTACTCTAAATAACCATTACCTATTATCTTACCACTATAAATAACCATCTACCATCATCTTACCACTATAAATAACCATCTACCTGTCATTACATCACTATAACCATCTACCCATCATCTTACTACTATAAATAACCATCTACCATCATCTTATCACTATAAATAACTATCTACGCATCATTATATCACTATAAATAACCATCTGCACATCATCTTACCACTATATCTAATCATCTACCCATCATCTCATCACTATAAATGACCATCTACCCATCATCTTATCACTAATAATAATAACCATCAAATAAACATTCTCATCTAGATCTTCACATTTAAGACATGTTCATTCTCACGTTTATGTATTCGAACACATAGGATTTTCACTATAATTGGGGATACATTATCTTGGTCATATAATTACCACAGATGGCATTAACACTTCCTTGTCCTCCATCACATGAAACAATCACCGATGTTGTTTGTGACGTCGTTGCGTATGTTACACCGTTAATGGTGATATCAGTCACAGATGCAGAATCATTTAGCTGCAAAGCTGTAGCCTCAATTTCCTGTACAGCTGTTAGAAGATCTAACAGTGCATGAGATGCTGAAATATTTATATATGTATACTGAAATATCATTAGTATTATTGCTATGCTTCTAAAACCAATCTAAGGACAGAACTATATGTATGGAGAGATACCATTAAGTTTAAAATAATCCAAAACCTTTTATTCCACAAGTTTGTAAAATATATATACATATCTTCATTAGTGTCATGTTCGCCTAAAAAGAACCATGTAATTACTGATACAACATTTTATGTATCTAAACACAACTAGATCTATTGCTAATATTGTAGAAGTATTTTATACCATTTTCTAGACTTGTTAGTGATTCCAACTCCAGATCTGTACCGTTTTGTAGAGGTATGGTTAGCGTAATAACGACATTCAATCCACTTGACCTTCGACGTCGTCCTGTGTCACAACCTGAAAAATATACTGAAATCTTTAAAAACGCGAAAAAGAAAACAAAAACAATAAACAAACAAACAACCCCCCAGAAAAAAACCCCAACCCCCCCAAAACCAAACAAACAAAACAACCCTCCCCCTACCCCCCCCCCCCCTTCCAAAAAAAAAAAAAAATAAGCAAACTGATCTATCCATCTTTCCATCGACATTCAATAAGTATTTTATACATATCAACGTATTATGCAGGCTAACTTGACAAAAATTATAAATAGAATTTATAAAATTATACAGCCGGTGTGGCGTAGTGGATAAGGCGCTCGGCTTGTGATCGAGAGTTTCCGGGTTCGACTCCTGCCCTGGGCACATCGGTGTTCTGTCTTTTGGACGAGACAGTAAAAACCGAGGTCCCGTGTCCCGGTAGGCGTGGCACGTAAAAGATCCCTCACTGCTTCGGGTGGGTCCGTTGCGAAGGCCAAAATTTGTATGCAATGCATCAGACAGATGCCGTCACCATATACGTGAAATAATCGTGGAGTGACGTAAAACAATAATCTATCAATCAATCAATATAAAATTATAAACGTGATGATTTAAAGAACATTTTGATTTACACTTTAAATGTATAATGATAATAGGCATAGATTAAGGATGAATCCCATTGGTGGAATCAGCTAAGTATTAAAATTGACTCAAATTATTCCTTTCACCCTGTGGAAAACTAGCTGATGTTCAAAATTGTTAACAAATACCGTGACACTTTTCGTCAGTACTCATTATTTCCCTTGGAATATGCATTATATACCCATTCGGTAGATTAGTATAAGGAATGGACTTTGATGAACTCAGGAATGACGTCAACGTTTCTTTGCTCCACATTCATTATAGTATTAGTCGTTGTGGTTAGGCTTGCATATTATAAGGTAGCCGAATGTGTACGTAATCACAACTACAACCAACTAATACGGTAAGTGTGAAATACAAGATATGTCATGGAGGAAGGGAAAGACTTCCAACGTGCCATAAAGACATGATATTATAAAACTCATTTATTGAATAGATTATTACATATTTACATACCAGTAGACTGAACATTCATTGTACAAGTATTGTTCTTAACGCACTGATATTCATTGCTTCCACTCTGCAACAGGGCTAATTCTGCGGCATCTGTATTGTGACAGTTTAAAGAGGAATAGTATGCTGTTCTTCTTATCGTATAAGAACCAGGTGACCGAGACTCTGGCAGAAAAGTAAAAAATATATATGTAGAATTCATATATATTGTCTGACAAGTGATTATACAAAAATTTATGATTGAAATAGAAATATTTACGATGTACCAGTTTATATATATATATATATATTTCATACAACTGCAGAATCTAAATACAAATAATCGTACGGATAAATGGTTTCCTAATATTTACTGGAAGGAAAACATCGCCAAACATTTCTCAATAAATGTAAGTCATACTTGAACAAGCAGGAGGTGAATTCGTCCATTCGTATGATGTGTTAGGACCACAGGTGTAGACAGAATCAGGTAAATGATTATGTACAAAAGTATAGCCTGCACTGCACGTGACTCCACACACTTGGTGTCCATCCGATGTCAAGTTACAATGGATCACATTTTTATATCCTCGTTTTATTGTTGGACATGCTGTAAAAGGCAAATACTTACATATTATTTCATGCATATAATCATATTGGTTGTAACTATAACATATGTCGATGCTCGGTTGATGACCGAAAGATCTCGGGTTCGACTCTCACCGTGAGCACATCTGTATCCTGTCTTTCGGATGAGACTTAAAAAAAAACCAAGAGCCCGTGACATGATAGGCGTGACACATAAAAGAATTTTCACTGCTTCGGCTGGGTTCGTTGCAAAGATATTGCTAGCTATATGTGCTAGAGCGATACCTTCCTCTGTCCAGTCCGGTTTCGAAGGTTGGTAGTTTTTCCCGAGCAGTTTTGGTTCTTCATCACTATAGATAGTTTGCAATAGGCCAATTACCTCCCATTGACTGTCATGTTCAGTGTCACACTCTGTATTTTTATCCATAATTCAATCAAAGTTGATTATTTTTAGACGGTTTTAAAAAGTTAACTTGTTGCTTTTTAATTTTTTTTTACATCATTTATTTTGAAATATTGAGACAGAATTCTAAATGTAAAATTACGAATGCCTGTTTTAAAGAACTGTTTGAAAATAGTAAGAATGTGAAGGAAAACCTATGGTTTGACAACGGGAGGTAACTCCAACAGATTCTGACCTATTGAAAACTATCTATACAATTCCCGCTACCAGTTGCAAGTAAATAATGATAAGTTGGTGTTTTAACAAACAAGTCATTTATAAAAACGTTATAAACAGAACTTCAGTATCAACGTAGTTATCAGCAGTGTAGAAAAAATGTCACAACGGTGTTAAAGAAATAAAATCATAGTAAAATGAATAAATAATTGTTAATTATGAAAAAAGTTCACAGTGTGTATATTCATTTACATGGACAAGGTTCTGTGTTACATGATGCAGTCTCTGTTTTATCATTAGGATCACAATCCACACCATCTGGATCTGGAGCTGGACTGTTACATACACGTGACCTTGACATAATTCCTCCTGCGCATGTTCCTGAACAAGTTGACCATTCGCCCCAGCTGCTCCATGCACCATTTACTAAGAAATGTATTACAAATTAGCATTACATACATCTTACGTCATTACTTATATACATGTATTTTCATATATTTTTGTAATCTGATGCATTCATGAATATATAAATGACACGTGTGCTATGAAATGTAGCATAGATCTCGTGTCATGATTGAAAACATATAGGAGGCAAGAGGAATCAAAAAAGTGTTTTTTAAAGTAATATAGATGTTCGATCATAATTTTGATTTAGGAAATTCACATTTAAAATGATATAAAATATAAATAAATAGCAATCAATTGATGTTGATATCAGTTTACGAACCATATATACCTTTCAATTTATTGCGAATACAGAGGGCACACATTTAAACTTTTAACAAGATTTACATGTCATAATTAATATAAAGGACACGTATTACCGACAAACTTTATAACTTTTCCATGTATTAGATATTTCTGAAATGTCTAATATTAGTATACGGTGGTATCACAAGTAGTAGCTTTGACAGCTTATGGCTAATATTTCGTCTTCACAATCCCTTACTTCCTTGAAAAATCTATAATAGGTCTTTACGAAACAAATATTCATTCTTGTGGATTTATATAACAGCAGACGACAGTTTTGACTGGTATCTTTTACAATTCCTTCATTTTCGTCATTTATATGTTAAGTTGATGATGTGAGAAGAAATGATTTTACCTATCGTAATTTCACAAGACTTTCCTTTGAATCCCTGTGCGCATGTGCAGTTAAAGTCACCAGATAATCTATTACATGTTCCGCCATTTTTACACGGTGTTCCCGTACACATATCCGGCTCGATGTTACAAGTCAAACCTGTGAATCCTTTCGAACAATGACATAAGAAGCCGCCTATCATATCTGTGCAGTTAAATCCATTACAGGGATTAGGCTCACATTCGTTCATATCTGTTGAATAATAAATTAATTATAAAATAATATATAATATACTGGTGTTTTAACGACAAAAGAGCGATTGGGTCGAACTGAAACTCGCTGTAGTATTTCTGATCTTTAAATTCTGACTACTATATCCTAAAAATATAAAGCTATCTGCCGGTGTTACATTGACCTAATGTGTACAGTCGATGCAAGTGCCTATTTTCGGATGTCTGCAAGTGTGAGTGTTGAATGTTTGCCATTGACCGGATGTTT